>OZ014479.1:600000-1150487 GCA_963965965.1 Trididemnum nubilum | reverse complement strand
CCCCAATTTCATCGCAGGGAGATTTACCATGGCTGGATGCAAAAAAAAGCCCAACATGTCTCAAGGTTATAGTCACTTTTGTGATAGCATAAATTCAGCATATTTGTATAATTTTTGTTCTGCCCAGTGCATCCATCAGAAAAATATTCAACTTTAGATATAGTTCTGGATAAATTGGGAATTAAGGTGCTGAGCTTTTGCAAAAGACCATGAACAAACACTGTGTCATGTGTTAGGTTATGTGATATAAAGCAAAATGACTGCTGTATCAATTTATAATCTTGCACGTAATAAACCGCAGCAGGATGGATGGTACATTGCTGCTGATTTCAATGATAGCTTTGAATTTCATCCTGGATTGTAAAAGAGTAGTTCTCAGCAAAATTGTGGAACACCCCACAGGATTCACTGGTTAAAGAATTTTTTCTGAGATTTAAATTTCTAGATTGGCATTTAGCTATGAATGAATGCTTTGTAAGATTATCCAAAACTCGGACGGTTTCTTCTATCCAGTCAATTCTGGTCATAACCACAGTTATGAGATCCGTTCTATCTGCGGATTTCCATTGCTGAAACTGAATTTCTTCTTCAAGGTCCTCATATTGCAACATCAAGTAGCTTTGCTATGCTTGAGATCCAGGACATTGTTCACATCAATGCAGCATACACATTTTCAGTGCTGCACACAATTTTGTTGATCAGTGTTTTGTAAGTTTCATTGCGATCGACTGCATCAGTCAAAAGTATCGTATTTTGGTGTTGGATACAAACACGTACCGGTACAGAATGACTGCCTTTTGAAGACACTGTAACACACCATTTGGGATGCAGTGAACAAAACCGTGAGAAACCAATTTTTAATTCTAAGTATTTTTCACAAAAAGTGGCATACAATTCTTTTAAGGTACGCAGAAATAAGCGCTTTTGTTGATAAACATTTCTAGGAACACTCACACAGTCTTTGATTCCAGGCATTAAACGAGTGAATTTATCATCTTCATACATTGACTACACAACTGCTTTTGTCTCATCAGATATTTTGTTTCTTCCTGGAATAATTGGCTTTGATAATATACCCTTTAATTCCTTTTGTTTAACTGCTAGTTTCACTAAATATTCAAAAAGTGCTGAAATAGCCAGCAGCTTGCTTGATTGGCCGAGATTGAGGTTTCAGTGTAAGAAGCATTACTTTTTCATTGTAAGAGCAAGCTCCAATTTTGTCATTTTTGTCTTGATTTCTTCCATTAATGCATCTTTGTCACTTGCTTTTTTCTGTAGCAATTTAGTTTCATCAAATGAAATAAGTTGGTTTTCTTTACGACTAATATCAGGGTTGCCACATCCTGGAAAAGTCCTGGAAAGTCCTGGATTTTTTTCCTGTTCTGGAAAGTCCTTGAATTTTGTTTATAAGTCCTGGAAATTAATTGGAAGGTTTTCCCGTGATTCACCAGGACAGAATGTGAATTTTTTTTATAATAACTGGTACATTGTAATTGTACAAAGCCATTGTTGAAATAATTTGCATTGCGAAGGTCTTTAAAAAGCTTTTTTGTATTGTTAGAAGACAGAGCTTCTTTGTACGTTGGCGCACGAATAAAAAAATCGCCATCCTAACCCTAACCCAACCCCAAATCTAAACCAAACTGTAACCCAGCACTAACCCTAATGTTCATTCTAACTCAAACTTAAAATCTTCCCAGACGCTAAGGATAATTTAAAAAATAAAAGAGAGTAAATGAGCTCCCATTCTTCTGCTCTTTGCTCTCTTATTCTTTTTTAAGCAGTTGTTATTTGTATGCTAGAGTGCAAATAAGCATTTCCTTGTTAAAATGCTAAAATTTGCTCTTTGCAGTACAATATGCATAAATTTATTGAATATTATTAGGAAGAGTAAATTCATGGACAGTAATTTATTACAATGGGATACTCGAGTAGCAGTATACTGCAAGTAGCAGCAGCGTAACAGGCTACAGACCTCCCATTGACCCATTGACCAAAGCGAACCATAAGAAAAATGCAACGTTTTGCACTATACTTCTGAGGCAGTTTTTTGCAGTGATATAATAAACTTTGAAGTAATTTAAAGCTGCTTTTGAAACATTATTTGGGGGAGGAGCTAATACTGGTCAAAAATAAAGTCATTAATAAGTAACTGAAAATGGTAAAAATAAACACTTCCATCACTTGATGCTAAATATGTAACGTAGTCTTTGTAAAAAAATTATAAGGGTCTATTAAGTACTTAATTCTGTTGATTACCAATCACCGCTTTCAAATCTTGTTTCATTAGCCCCTCCTCCCAAATTATTCTTATCTAGCATAATAAAATACATACGATTTGGATTAATATCTGTGAGTTTTTTCAAAGGAAGCGCCTATTTGCACTTTACCTTGCAAATGAGTTCTGCTTATAAAGAATAAGAGAGCAAGAGTAGGTGCTCATTTACTTATTTTTTTATATTTATTGTCGTTAGTGTTACTGTTTAGATTTGGGAGTTAGGGCTAGGATAGCGTTTTTTTGTTTGCTTGCTGGCGTGCAAATAAGCTCTATCTTTTTCAAATGATAGAATTTTGTGGTTTACGGGATGGAAATAATGCAAGGACTGAAGTTTTACCATTAGCCATCCCTAGAGCTTGACCGATATATCGGTCAGTCGATATATATCGGCTTAGCGCTATCACCTTAAACTGTTTATTTGGTAGAGCAAGCTCAAGTGCTCTTGCGTTGTATTTGCTATGCATGACTTGTGTTTGCAATAGTCTTTCTTTCGAGGAGGATTATTTGTGAAGCTTTTAATGTCAAGTTAATTGAAAAATAGTGACAAAATGTAAGTAGTTAATAAGTTAATGTATTAGTTATCAGTATTGGTCTAAAAATTTTCAAAATATTGGTATCGGCCTGAAAAAGTCATATCAGTCGAGCTCTAGCCGTTACCCGTTTATTGTAGCCCTCTTATGCAACCAGTTTAATCATGCTTTTGCAGAGCTTACTGCTATACCACGTTTCAAAAGCAATAATCTTACCAAACTAAGCCTAAAATTAAGTTAGTATTGCAAAAAAATTGCAAAATCTTCAAGTGCTGTGGGCTTCGCCCCCAGACCCCCAATAGTTTCCGGTGGCTGCGGGCTCCGCTCCCATGCTCCCTAGCACAGCCCTTCCATTGCAAATTTTTGGTTTTGAACCTGGCTAGTACTCAGTACTAGAAGTGCAAATGCATTACATTAAAATTTTTCGTCAATCACTAGCGCAAAAAAGTACTTGTAAATGCAGGAAAGAGTAATAGTGAAAATTGAATTTTAAGTACAGCAAAAAGAAACTTAAACAGTCCTGGAAAAGTCCTGGAAAATGACCTAAAAAAGTCCTGGAATTTGATTTTGCAATTTCTGTGGCAACCCTGTAATATTTGCTTCATCTTTACCAATAACCGTTGCAAAAGATTTTTCTAATTGTCGCGACACTTTTGATAGTTTTTTTTTTAAGCTTTCAAAATTTGCTGTCGTTTGGGTTGACGATGAGATGACTCGATTGGAGATACACCAATTGATTGAAAAGTTTGATTCAAAGTATCTTTTGTTCACTTTTCATCAAAAGTTGATTTAAGGTCACAACCAGAGCCAGAGTGCTCTGTTTCAGAAGAATTTGAACTTGTTTCAGAATTATCAAGACAGTTGCAGTCAGTTTTGAACCTTTTATAGCATGTTACACAAATCCACCACCCAGGTTTCACAGAAATTTGTAGTCTTTCCATCCTTTTAGCTATGTTGAGAGTGATTAAAATAGTACCTTTTAGCTTTTTTTTGTAACTTTTATAGATGTCACTACAGCTTTCAAATCGATATTTATATCTTGAGCCCAAAAGATTTTTTGTGATGCATGCATTAATTGCTAACTTGGTCTGATTTTTCTTTTAAAGAACTTCTCCATAGAATTAGTTCTTGCTCTTGGAAACTTAAACTTTTTCAGGGTATTAATTCAACTTTTGTAGTGTTTGATGTTTTGTGGCAATCTTTCTGCAATAGATCTCCGATGCTGCAACTTTCCATAAACACAATAAAAATAGATCTAAGCCTGAGATAATCTTTAACAAAGCATCTATAGATATACCATGTTACCAGTATCAGATACTTTATTTATTGAACAATAGACACTAAACAAATGATCTACCGCTTAGCTGTATCTGTATGTTAAGCAGGACTATTGTCACCCATAAAAAAACATAACTCCTGGAATTATGCAGTTTATGTAATAAGTAATAATCTTAAAGTAAAACTATTAGATTTGGCTCTCAAGTTCTTCAATTCAACATAATATCATCGCTAAACCAACCTAGTTTTTATTTGCTGAAGTTTTACTGATCATAGTGACAAGCTTTTTCAAAGGCTCAAAGCAACCAAAAATTTTCCTTAAAAAAAGGCTGACTTTTCTGCTAACAGCATCACTTCACACAAACTTGTATAAATTGGCAAGACAGCAAGACAATTTCAAAACTCTAGAATGAGTAAAGACAATAGTTATGTCATAGAGTTATTTATCAATCACAATAATGAGTCGATTTGTGACGAAATTTAAAGTAGAGATTGGTTTATCTCCAGGAAGAAGTTCTTTCATGTTTCACTGACTCATTGCAATTGAAGTGTTATCTATGGTGCAGCTAATACATTTAGCCGTTTAAGGATTTAAAATTGGTTTTCCAAATTTCAGTTAGTTGTGTGCAGAACAATTTATCTTTTTTGTAGCAAAAATGTACAGCTGAATTAATTTGCTTCACTTCAAACTTTTACTTCATTATACAAATAGTGAATCCAAGATTAAACTTATTAAAAATAGTGCAGATGTTAGAACAAAAATTGTTGTTGAAGCGTAAAAAACAAATTGGTAAATGTTGGATTTATGAAAAAACATGAGTTGCACTATGCAAAAGTAAAAAATCAGGTTTTGAAAACAATTGCTTTTTTTGTAATTGCGTCGTAAAGTTAACAAGTAAATTTTTTTTATTGTCATTTACTCCATGAAGGAGCAGTTGTATCCATTTTTTATGCGTTTAAATGAATTTCTTGGCCCCCAAAATGGTAAAATCAACATTTGGTTTATTATTCTACGATTAGAAATAGAGATATTATTAAAAATTACAAAGCGTGACCAGTGCTTGCCAACCCAAACTCCCTCAAGTGGCAAAAATTCTTTTTGCTGTGTCTTGAAAACCGCTTGAAATAATTTGAAAATTTTTAAAAAATTTTCTTTATTCTCTAAACTCTTCAACATATCGTGAAACTAAAAAATCCGAGAGTAGTGGTAACAAAATTTTAAAAAATTTGTTGATTATACATGGAATAACCCATGTATATTGTTTAATCTTACGAACTGCAATGTTGATATTGCATTGCCTGTAAGCCTTTTACATTCATATCATTGATGATTTCTTCTTACAGTTCTTAATTTTATGCAAAGTTTCGTACAGCTATTTCTTATCGAAGTTGCATCATTTTTAATGCTATACTTTTCTTGACAGATTTTTGTCACTTTTGTTTTGCCGTATGTATTTGTGATTATGCTATGATATTGATACTATTATCTGTAAAAAGTGGTGTTCATTTCTTATCTTTCTTTGGAAACTAACAGTCTATTGCAATTATTAATTTTACTTTTTTGAATTACAGTAGCACCGATACTTCATTGAATAAAAGACTAAGTGAACAATGTAATGGTTTTAAGTTTGTGCAGGCTCCAAACTTCATACGCGAGTCAGAGTAAATATTGTGCTATTTTATGTGTTTCAAGAATGAAGATCTTGTTAATTTTTGTGTGTCGTTTTGACTAAACCAACAACTTTTAAGCTCTGTCTATCCACTGGGCGTAAAATCGTGAGCGTATCCTTAGTTTATTTTAACCAACTGGCAGTTTGTGCTCTGGTGAAGGCAATGTGCTGAGTGTGTCTTAATTTCTGCTAAAATAATCAAAGTACGCTCGTATGCTTGCGATTTTGCACACAGTGTAGACTGTGCCTAAGTAATAGAGCTTACTTTCTGGCCTATAGGTAAGTTAAAATTGAAGTGTTAAGTTGTAAGTATCACAGTGTTAGTGCAGCTTTCATAAGGAAGTCTGGGGGGCTTTGCCCCCCAGACGTTGGTATGGCTATATGTTTGCAGCACCACCAAACATTTTTGCCACGAGCCGCCACTGTGTATAGCCTATCTTAGTACTGAATATTATTCTAAAATAACTTAACACTAAAATGACTAGAAATTTTGGTAGCCTAGTTTTATATAAATATGGGTGTGATTTCAACGAACAGAAGAAGAAAAGAAAAAAGCAAAACATTAAGCATTAAAAAACATTGAAAGGAAACAAAGAAAACATTAAAAGGAAAAAAAGGATAAAGGAAAGAAGGTATGTTATCATTTACAATCTTGGCATACCAGTGCAACTGCAGAGTAGGCCTTTTCACTTCAGCATTGCAGATGGTTGCCAGAAGTTATGCTGTTTAATAGGAAATTCGTGTTTGAGGAAAAGACTAGGTCGAGGAATACTATCAAATGCTGAAATCAGTATGGCATCTCCATATATGCAGATTGCCATATGGTATACAGCAAGTTTTACCAGAAAGGGTAAAAAATATATCTTAAATTTTTTTATACTGTAGGCCAATTGTTGCATCATACCATTTCATGTTGGGCAATAAGCTACTCTCAAGTCTCATTCAGTCTTACAACCTTTTACTTCTAAATTACCAGTACTGTACTTAGTCATCTGTTACATCGCAAAGACAACAAGGGACTTTTAGGGTTGGGTTTATACTTTAGGGTTAAGGGTTAGAATTAGGGTTACAGTTAGGAATGTCCCTTGTGTTTTTTTGTCATTCTTTTTAGTCCCTTGTCGTTTTTTGGCTCAGAAAAGTTCCTTGCAGTGTTTAGTAAACCCCCCTTTAGTTAAAAAAGATTTTGTGGTTGTTGGGATGCTTGATAAGCTAGCATTTGCAACCTGCATATCTATACTTTTTTGGCTTAATGTGAAGTTAGTAGGAATGTTATCGCGCTTGCTTTCAGCTCTGGTGCAGGAGGTATGGGGTTCAAATCTGTGGCCAGTCAAATCGAACACAGGTAGCCAACAGCTTACCACTGCTGCAACATTCGTTTTCATTGGAAGGAGCTGTGTTGCATGGTGCAATGTCGTGGAGACATGCTCCACAAACTTGTTACATGCTTCAGCATATTACAGTGAGCATATAATAATGAAGATTGATTTGATATTTTGTTATAGTATATATAACAAGTACCACTCGCAAATTATTTATTTTGCCATCGGTCATGTGACAAACAAGTTACTGCTACAAAAAATGGTTCAAGACAAACAAACTATAGCAAACTTTAAAATCTGTTTTCCTTTGATCTATCTTTATTTTCTTTTTTTGGGGAAATGCTTCCTTTTCATCGCTGATAATTTCATTGTTAAAATAATTCCGGTTAAGTAAAGATATAATACTTTCTTCAATTAATGAAGTAGCTATCAGGAAGTTCTTGTCTTTGCTTATAAAGCAAGCCTCTAATTGGTTGCACAGTGAAGGCTTGTGCTAATGTAGGATTCTACTACAGAAGTACCCTAGCCTACCTGTACCAGTACTGGTACATAATATCGACAGTAGGGTGGCTCTTATTTAAGATAAAAATAAAAGTTGTATTTTCTTTAGCTCTCCGCTCACGAATTGGATCCTATTCACCAAATAACACTCCTGGTGAAATTTAGTGCATTTTTATTAATGTATTTTGAGGTGGTACAGAGGGGAAATTTTTTTGCAAAATTTGCAAAATTTTCATTGAGCTGCATATAGAATGCTTATATGCTATCAACGGCATTGATAATTGGTATAAATGTGTAAAATAAGTAGTGAGTACTAAGTGTGCAATAATCTTACACTTAGGGTCATGCTACAGTTGTTTGAATTTGTGAACAAAAAATTTACTTTTGTTGATAGCAAAAGTAAGTGGATCATAACCAAGGCTTGTAGTGGGTGTAACTTAGTTTGTCTTGTGTTTGGTTGCTTTGGTGAAACATTTTCCATTGTGCTTGGCAGAGTATCACCAGCATTGCTCTCATCCTCACTGCCGTTGGAAGATGCTAACATTTTTTGAAATTGAAGCTGTGCACGCTTTTAGTGTTTTCATTCGTTCCTCTTCAGCTTTTCACTTTTGTTTGATCCGATCCTTCATACAGCAGCCAGTGTTTTATCCACACATTTCGTGTAACTACGCCATCACTTTTCTTGAGGGCAAGGAGAAAGACCTAAGCATATAACCTCCAAAATACTCTCATAATCAATGAATCCTAACTTACAAGCTAGTTGCTGCTACTGCAGCAGTTCAGCTGCACTGCCATTTCAACTCTTATAAAACTTGCAAACAATAATGAAACGATTATGACGCATTAGAAAATAACAAACTTAACGAAACTTTGATTATGAAAAAAAAGCTTGTTTTAATTAAGTTGAACCAGCTTGTTGCGACCCATCTTTTGACTAGGGTTGGATTGCATTTGAATTTAAATCCGCTCACAAATTATTGATGAATTTGAATTCAACTTTTACAAAATCAATGAATTTGAATTTAGTTTTCTCAAAGTCAATAAATTTGAATTTAAAAATTAAAAACAAGATAAATAGATTCAACCAGTGCCGTTGCTAAGGGAAGGTGGGGGAGGTGGGCGTACCCTCCAAACGTCTGCTTGTGCCCCCATTTTGGTTTACTAAAAATACTGCTTTTGTAACATTACTCAACAACAAGACAACAGACAATGATGGAAAAAGAAATAATTACGTTTAAACATATAACGTCTTTGATGTGTTTTTGATTCTTCGTGAAATTGCTGGCAACCAACTGCTGTACATTAATCTGACACAATATTCCCTCTTATTGACATGCCTTTACGGATGTGTCATGGAAGAGACATGTAAGCTTGCAAAATCATTATCAGTACTTCGTTAGTAATTAGGAAATAAAACAATGCGTGAAAACTTTTTTTTTCTAAGACCAGCTGTTTTGATTTTTAGAGCACACTCAACATTTTGAGATCACTGTCAGTGGTGCTACTAGGGTGAAGGGGCTTAAGCCCCATTTGCAAAGTCACTTTAAAAATCTAATCTCACAATACAAGCGTTTATACGTATTTTAAACTTGACCAAAAGTAAGGGGGGCATGAAGGTGAAAAGCAATTCAATTTTCTGAAATGACTTTTGAATTTTAGCAATTTAGTTATTCATTAGGCTTCTAAAAGTGCATAGTATGATTAAAATTGTGTCAAAATTGCTGTTTTTTTGCTTTAAAATCGCCCAGTGGCTAGGGGATCCGCTCTCAGGCCCTATCCACAATCAGTTAATGTTGAGAATCTATGTTTGTCTGTGACACGCGTGAGTTGCATCAGTTTGTTCAGCACGGGGGCTAAATCAGGCAGTTTTTGTGTAAAAAAAATAAACTTTTAGTTCACCTCTCTTAGCGAAATCCTGGTCACACGTCTGGTAGCATTCACTGCTGTAGATAGATTTTTCAAGCGATTATTGGCCATGGAAGAAACGAGCTAAGAAACGATGCCGGCTTTATTTTAAAATTACACATAATTGTAGCTGTACAAGATCTAAACATCAGTTTTTATCAGCAATATTTATTGCTCCTTTTTCTTTGGCTGATGCCCCTTCACTTTGTTTGCTCTAGCAAGAGCACTGTATCTAATTCTGGATTCAAGCGACTTGAGTTGTGGGTTTATTACGCACCTGTGATGCGCTAATACACATTTGCAACTATGAGACTGCGACTTGCTGGATGCAAACTGCAAAACCCTCTTTGAATTTTTGATGTGCAAAGTGGGGTTGGATTGAATTTGAATTCTCAATTTGAATTCGCTCACGAGTTATTGATGAATTTGAATTTGAATTCGACTTTTGCAAAGTCAATGAATTTGAATTTGGTGTTTTCAGAGACAATGAATTTAAATTTGAATTTGATTTTAAAAATTACAAAAAAATGAACAGATCCAACCCTGCTTTTGACCCTTCGCAAACCATACTTAAAGAGCTGCTGAGTGCTATGTGAGAGGAAAAGCATGTGCAATTACGCATCAACTATAACAAAAAAGGAATGTTGGAGAATAATCACGGCCACCTACTTCGAGGCATCGCTGTAAGTTTGCATTAGATTCACAAAATGGATCTTCCAGCTGTAAGCGTATTGTTTGTAATAATCCAGAATGAGAATATTTGAACATGCTTGCACCACCTCTATTAATCAAATCATCTAAAATTTTACTTGGTGTGTTTTTTCAGTAAATGGATCCATTTTGCAGGTGAAGAGCACAACTTTTCATATTTTTAAAAATAAAGGCCACCCTGATCGACAGCATTGCCGAATAGCACTACAATGGAATTTTAAGATACTATGCTGAATGCAAGTTTGCCAATGATTGCAAATTGCAAGCTTGGTGATTGTCCATAAGTCATAATCATAACTTCGTATAGCAGTATGCTGAAATGGCTGGAGATTAAAAGCCCATTGTGCACAAATTCACTTCTTGTTGTCTTTTTTTGAATAAACTGGTTAAGACCTGCATTTGTGGGTCCACGACTTTTTGGTGCAGACTTTTTTGTTTTGGAACCTTTTCTGCGCCAGACCATTTCGGTGCGGACTCTTTCTGCACTAGTTCATGCATTTTAACTGTTCAGTTACATATTTTTTGTCTTTGATTTTTCTCTGTTTTCAACAGTTCATCTTTTGATCTTCAATTATAACAGTTACTGGCGATTTATTGTCATTAAAAATGGAATCGAACATATATTCATGAAATGTCATTGTGAAGATGTGAACTAATGACCACGATATCCTAGCACTTATATTTGTGAAAATTGAGATCTTGAAACCGAACAAACTTATCAAGAAACGTTTGCGACTAAGATTGTTATGTTACAGATAATAATTGTAATTATTTGTGCGTTGCTATATTACAAGAACCCGAGCTGTATTTGTCAGCATTTAGGAGCTTAAAATTTAATCAAGAAAATGCAACAACAAAAGCTTGTGAAGGAAAAACGACGGTTAATAGTTAATTGCTTTTATTGCTTGACAACAGTTGTTTTCTTTGATATGCACTTTTGATTGAAGTCGCAATGTTTAGTTGTAAAAGTAATTGATTGAAAATTGTACTGCATCTGAACAATCGCAAAGGTAAAGCGTTGAAATAATAATTAGCAAGGTGCTAATCCGAAAATTTTATCTTTGGTATTTCATTCAGCTCCTCAACTTATTGGTTTATTTTTGCTTCAAGGTTAAAATTACTGCCATTGAAAAGTTCATGAATATGAGGCAATATTAAAACTATATATGAAGAAAAAGTTGGATTTTAATTTGAAAAAAAAACTACTTTAAATCGCTCTAAAATGATTAGACGGAATTATTATTGTATTTTGTTTACTGTAATCTAAATCTTTTTTGCAAGTTTTCAAATCGGTAAAAGTGCTAGTGATGAAGTTTTAAAATTGCTGCATTTTGTTTCCTTGTTTAAAATCGTTGAGTTAGAAAGTCATTTTTTTAGTTTAAAAAAGTTTGGCAAAATCTCGACTCGAAAATGTTGATTAAATTATTGTACCAGAGGTGCACACGAATAACATTTTATTGAATGCAACAAATTTTTATACCACTAAATTTCATACTTTTTGATTTCTGAAGCGCAGTGCAACTCTTCTGCAGAGAACTTTTTGGTTTAGTTAAAGCGCAACGCAGCTTCCACAATCACGAAAGGAGGTTTTGATACCAAGGCAAAGTGCAATCTTACTGCTGCAATTAGCATTACTACACACAACGCAAATTTTGCATTTTTGCAGTTGCAAATGAAAATAGAGTAAGTATACAATTTGTGAAAAAAGTTCAAAATGGGACAATATTGCGATTGAACTATTACAAAGTTAGATTGAAAATAAAATGTGCTATTAATCAACAAGAATTTTGAAAGCACAGCACATCTGATCCGCAACAAATTCTATAGCCATTAGTTCACAATGCAACTTCTGCAATGTCTCAAAATAAAAAAATGAAAACGCAACTTCCACAAATGCGGAGGTTGCAAAAGTTGCACTTTGTGCCTATAAATTGTACTTTGTGCATTTTTGTTGAATACAGTGCTAAATATTATCTAACATCCTTAAAATGCGCAAATTCCAAAAATTAAATTAGTATTTCACGATCATGCAAATAATTAATTACTGGTATTTTATATCTTGTTAATTTTAACTACAGCATTGGGTTGTAAATGATTCAAGGAATTTGATGTGACGATTTTTTGATCATCATGTTACACAATGGAAATTTTTTTTTGTGATAACGTAGTTACAGAGCAGTTATAAGGTCTGTTGACTGGGGTCTGAAATTCTGTGGTGCATGAGTGGCTTGGATGATATTCAGGTTGCAATGGCCAGCGTGAGTTTTTGTGGTTATTTTTAATCTACTGAAATGTAAAGTTTCTCAGGAGATATGGATTTATTTTCCGTATTCCTACTTATGATTGCTATACTGTTGATGTCTTGAATAAATATGCTTAAAACGACGTTTGAAAAGATACCAGTACTTTAAAAGTTTGCATTAACTTTTTCAGAAATTTTATAAATTTTTTGACGTTTTGCAGGATTTTACAGTATATTGCCCTAAATTATTATTTTGTGGTGTGTTGTTTTACTGGAAATACTTGTATTCAGTAGACCTCCGATTTTGCACATTATTTTGAGATTAGTGCTTTTTTGCGCTGAGAACAATAGGTTATTAGCGCTAATAACAATAGATTGTTGAAAACAAATTTAATCAAATTCTCAAAATTTAAAGAGCTATGCTTACACTATGAAAGAAATATAATTGTTTGTTTTTACGATTCATGCTTTTTCGCACTGCGTAGGGAAAGTGTCAAAATTAAAGAAAATGTGAAAATCAAAGTGTGAAAAGAATATCAATTTAGCAGTTATATAATACGCTGCGAACAATCAAACCTATTTATTGCGCTATGAGAAAAATGTAAAAAAAAATTTCAAAAATGCAAATCTAAAAACTATAATTGGTGGTGGGCGGTACCAGATATTTTCATACTAGAGGAGGAGTTGTAATTTAACTTTTTCAACAACTTGACTGTCGGAGAAGTGATATCAAAAATTAATGTTTGCTTATAAAGTTCTATATTGTAACTCAAATCAAAAGCACTTCTCTATTTATCATTTTTCTAAGCTATTACGTTGTAGGTTAAGTTCGCATTTTAATTGATTCAAACCTAATTAAACTTGAATATTTTTGGTGTCATCAAATTGCCTGTATGAGGAAACTAAAACTACGGTAAAATATATGAATATTAATGACTCATTCAAAATTAACTGAAACACAGTATATAATGAAATTTCTAACATTCAGTAATTTGGATTTAAACTGTGTTTGGCTAGACTGGCAGCATTTTTTGCTTGGCAATGCAAATTTAGCAATTGATGAAAATAAAATTACAGTAGAACCTCGCTATTACAGACACTCTTGTGGGTCTTAGCTTAGCTGTCCGTAATTCTGAGGTGTCCGTTGTATTGAAAATCAATCTTTAATGGACACCAATGGACACTGTACAATAGTTTGGTAGTGAAAAAGACATTCCTTGGGAATCGTAATTATACAGTATGATATCCTATACTCTTTAACCACAGAGTAAATTACAGTACAGTAGATTCAAACCAAATTAAAAATGTATGGTAGGGTTATGAATTTTTCAACTTTTGGAATAAAATTAAATTCCTGAGTTTGCAATCAATGAACTTTTAAATGTTAAGTGTTTCTACACTAATTTTTTATTTTGAAACGAAAAAAGGCTTGCACACCCAATACGTTGAAATTTTCCACATTTTTGGCATACTTTAATATGTCAATCATGTCGTTTCAAGCAATTTTACCGCTTGATTTTTAAAGACTTTTATAATTACAAGAGGGATCGTAGCCAGAAGCGTTGTGGGTGGGCTTAAGTCGTCTTAGAAAAGCTAAAGCTATACGATTGCATCTGGCAGATTGACAGTCAAGATAAGCATGCTCGAAGGACATTTCTTTTGCCCCAAGGTTTTGTCTCGCTAGCTACAGTGAACTTTTTTTTTCGTTTAGTGTTGACCAGCTTTCCGATTGCGATACATGGGCCTCACCTGATAATATAGGCTATGTCTACGACATTGGTTAATATTATGGAACAAAGAACCACAACCAAGCTTTAAAAAATAGTGGAGACTAATAATATTTGCAATGAAGCTGAGATGAAATTTTTGCGTCAACAAAAATTTCTCTTACAACTGTAATGAAAAACTAAGAGCACACCAAATGTTCAAAAAATTTAACTTGTAGGTAAGCCTTCTGGGCCTATAATTTACGAACTAATTAGCCAAAAGAAATTAAATTAAATCATTAAATAAATAAGATTAAACCCAAAATTAAAAGCCCAAAGTTTATATTAGTGATATTGCTCTTTCAGCATTATATTTAGTGGAAAGTGATACAATGGTAAAGTAAAGGTGTAGTTGCGAACAAGATCCACAAAATACAGCTAAATGTTGGCTGTTGCGATCTTTTTGTTCGATTTTTGAGACGAGTATACCGTATATTTATTAAGTTAGTAGGGCATAATTTGCATATCAAATTTGTTCTTTGCATGAGCACTGTACAAAATTATGCAATTGCTGCACAAAAAAGCTGAAAGCTGTGATAGAGTGAAGCGCTAATTAAAGGCACAAACTTTGAAAAATGACTGTAAACAGAAGAAAACTCCTTGATAAGAGTGCATTAAAAATTGGTATAGAATGCCTATGAAAAAGCAGATCAGTGGCGGATATCGGAGTCTTGGGTTTATTTTTCACTTAGACTTTTAGGTCAAATGTCCAATTTCGTGAATTTTCTGTTATTTTAAAAATTTTGAGGTCATTTTTGCGATTTGCAAGAAGGCAATTTTCGGGATTGTATTAAAAATAAGAAGTTTTTTCTTTTTTCTTTTTGGTCATTGAGACGAAAATGGTTAATTTTTTTTTGGTAATTTACTGAAAATATAAGTCAATGACTGTTGAATGACTAAAAAAGCAAACGAACTTAATTTGGATTTTTTAACAACATGAAATAACAAGACCAAAAGAAAAGCAAAAACTTCTGAAAAATTACTAACAGTACTTGCAATGACCTACCGGTAACCTGCAACAAAGCTTGAAGCAGTCAAACATATTGTATTAGCTCGTGGTTATGGTCATTAAAAACGGCTTTGGTGGCTAATTTATATATTTTGGTGGATGCCCTCTGAAAAATTTTTGCTTGCAAGTGTTTTAATTTTTCGAACCTTGTCCAAAG
This sequence comes from Trididemnum nubilum, assembly GCA_963965965.1. Lineage (NCBI taxonomy): Eukaryota > Metazoa > Chordata > Ascidiacea > Aplousobranchia > Didemnidae > Trididemnum > Trididemnum nubilum. Next base: position 1,135,121 of record OZ014479.1, on the reverse strand, counting down.
GTTACCTAAATTGTTGCCAGTATGCGACAGCCACAGCACCCTAAAAAAATGGTTAAGCAAAAACGAAATTTTTCGGTTCAAAACAAGTCAGTACAAAATCATCTACTGTAAACCGTTACTGTGTGAGCTGTAGCTTGATTCAGCTAACAGTATTACTAAAAGAAGTAAAAATTGATATTCTAACCATTAACCAAGCTCTTGTTTTATTATCCTTAACTCTTCATAGCATGCCCAAAACCACCGACATTCAGACTCATTGGATTGACGTTCCATCAGCAGTTGAGATAGCACGATGAAACGTGGTAGCCAAATGAGAAATACGTATCGTGGAAAAAAATTTTAAATCGTGAAACATTACAAATATTTACCGGGTAGATAGTTTTTGAAGTTACCTTAAACGTGCTACTTCTCTTCACTAACAAATTTAATTTGTATGATTGGGTGTGTCACTAATTCAGTTGTACATGCTGTACGTAGCTATTTTCGTTTTGTTTTAATAGATAATTTAAATATGATTTGTTAGCGAATTATAAGATTTTAAGGGGGCATAGGTGCGTGAGGGTTTTGTAATGTTAACTAAAAAGAAAGTGATATTGGTCATTAACATGCGAAAGTTCATCACTTCCAACATCAGGCATTTGCAGATAAAAAAAAAATCATAACCCTAATGTACAGTGCAATATAGCCTAATGTACAGTAGTACAGCATTTTATTAAGACTTTTACATTTGTACAAATACAAGCACATCTATTATAATATCACCATCTCATTTCTTAATCTTACAGAAGAAAGAGTCCAAAGTTGATTGCTTTGGTTCTGATTTCGATTTCCAAGAAAAGTCCTGCAGTCAGTATAAACTGAGTTTTTACAAAAGAATCCAACACTGGTCCATAGTAGCTATCAAGACAGAACAGCTTTAATTCTTCGATGAAGTGCATGGTCTGCGTCACCTTTTTAGTCTAACACTGAAGCGTTTCCTCAGGCACTTCTTCAGCTTTATCATATTGTGAACATTGGTCTTTGCTGTGCCTGTTGCTTGTAGAATTATCAGTTCTTAAGATCTGCGAGAAGTCGTACTTTGTAACCATCCATGTTGTCATCAGGAACAGGAATATCTTCATCCATTGTTACACAATCAGCTGCATCCATAGGGTCATCGATATGGAGATTGCGATTCTATTGCTTGAATCAGTTCCGACAATGATACTGCATTATCCGCTGGATCCTCGTCCATGATCTCATTTGCAAACCCTGCTTGTGCAAAACAGGCTTGCACTATGCTGGCCTTAACTTCTTGGACAGCTTAATCCATCCATAAGCAGGCATCCAGTACAGTGACACAATTGTTGTTCTTCAAAATATCCTCCTCTGTCCATTCGTGTGTTGACAGCCTTCAGTAAACGTTTTCGATAGTTCTTCTTTATTGCGGCATTAATTCCCTGATCAAGACACTGCAACAATGAAGTGGTATTGGCAGGTATGAATACCGCTTCGACATTAGATAACCAAAAGTCCTTTGGGTGTGATGGGGCATTGTCAATGAATAGTAGCATTTGTCTTTTTTGTGTCTTCATACATTTGTCAAATTGCTTGGGATAATCCAGAAATATATCAGATGTCATCCGTGCCTTTTTGTTAGCCTTCCAAGTCACTGATAGATTTTTTGAAAAAATGTTTTAAAAGCATCTCGGCTTCTTTGACTTGCCAATAGTGAGCATCTTTTCCAAATCACCCTCAAGATTGCAGCAAAAAGCAGCAGTAATCCTATCCTTCAATTTCTTTTCTTGCACTCTCAAAGTCTTTGATGGTAAGGCTCTGTGGAAAACTCCACTTTCGTCCATGTTGAAAATGTCTGTGTTATAACTGGTTATGATGTTTGGCAGTTTAGGTTTCCAATCTTTGACAGTCCTCATATTTACGCTCTCACTTTTACCACAAACTGTGGCCTGATTGATGTTGTGTCAAGTCTTGAATCGTAGGAGCCACCCATTAGATGCTTTGAACTGATTATTTGCGAGATTTTGCTTGAATTTTCTTGCCTTCTCTTAAAGCATCGATCCAGACACTGGAATGTTGTTTCCCCAAGCTTGTTGAAACCACTTAAACGTCAGGTCATCAATATCTTGCATTCTCTGGGACTGGGAAATCTTGACTCGCTTTCTATCAGCAGAGGCATTTTTCTCATATGCCTCTAGGTACTCTGTCTTTCTTTCATGGTCTGCAACACTTGAGACTTTCCAATGCTGAAGATTTCAGCTAGCTCTCTGCAAGATTTTCCACCACTTTTTTTCACTCTTATCAGCCTACAAAAGCCTTGTCTGCGCTTTTGCTCAGTCCATCTCTTTTCTCTCTCTTTCTACAATGTCTTTCGTGAACTCGTGTATTTTTAAAACAAGGGGATTTCTCACTTGATCAGCTCAAATTATTCTACTAGCTCATTTACCATATAGCCTACTAATTAAAAAGGTTTAAGTTTGATTAAAATTGGCATTATTTAGTTAATAATCGTCAAACAATTATGCAATACAAGTCATTGTTAATGTTTAATGAGTTATCACCACAAACAACCTTTGAAATGACTACATTTTGTTACTAACACTGTCCATAATAGATTAGGTTGTGACACACACTTTTCCAAATCAGCTGTCCATTATCCTGATTAATGAGGTGTCCATAGTATTGGGTTAAGAATATTAGTTAATGGCTTCGGAAAATTCTGTACATGAAGAAATTGTTCATTATCATGAGGTGTCCACTGTATTGAGGTGTCCGTTAGGTGAGGTTCTACCGTATCATGTTAAACGCATATGGTGTTCACAAAGCAATACTGTATTAGTTAAAATGGTAAAAATTAATTCACAATTTACAGGAATGTAAAGTTAGCTCAAAGTAGGCTGGAAAATGATAAATGGAGTGGTAGTTCTGAGTTGCATCACAAAATGTTTATTTGCCTGAAAAAATCTCAACTAGCTTGAAACAAATTAGCATAGCGAGTTTTGAGCTGGTTTAATTTTGAAAAAAATGGGTAGAAATTACTGAACTTGCATAGTATTTTACTTAGAAAAAATCAAGTTTTTGTGCGCAATTGTTATATTAATGTGACGCAATAGATGACTTCAATACCCAAATTTGATTGTTTTGATTGAAATAGTTTTGATTGTTATGTTATAATGATTAGCGTTGCCATTTTACTACAAACGCATTTTCAACCTCGAATGTCTGAGAAATGGTACCTGTTTTCGCGCAACTCAGTGGAAACGGGAAAAATTGCAAAAGTTTTCAAATTTGTAAAATATCTGCCATTTTTCTTTGCATCTTTCGGTGCTGCAGTAAGTTAAAAGTTGTAAAAATAGGCAAAAATTACGATAAAGTTGCTGCTTGAATCAAACTTTTACTCATTTATTTTACTGTGTATTTCAAAACTCTGCTGGGACAATGCGAGTTTTTCCTTAACTTAAAAAACGGTTCGTTTATCGGAGGTGGGCAAAGCGCAACTTTTGCAACCTTTGCAATTGCGGAAGTTGCGTTGACTTTTTATACAGGGTGTCCACAAAGTCTTTTGACAATTTAAATGATTTATTAATTTTAGCTTGATAAGGACTTTGTGAACACAATGCATATTATTTTGAGACCTTGAGAAAGCTGTGATGCGGAATAGTGTCTTTAAAATTTGTTGCAGGTTAAATTCGCTGCATATTCAATTTTTTTTTGCTTTGTTAATAGTGCAGTTTTATACAATAAACTTATTTTTGTTTTAGAGTAGTAATATTGTCAAATGTTGATCTTTTTTTAACACATTATCTTCTGAAATTGTCTTAATTTGTTTTTTTGTCTAAATTGCAAAAATGCGAACTTTGCACTGTGTTTTGTAAATTTAATTGTGGAAGTTAGGTTGCGTTTTGACTTCGTACCAAAATCTTGTTCTGCAATACAGAAGTTACTTTGTTTAATTCAACTATTTATGACCAGAGTTACTCCATAGATGAATGCGTTTCAGCTAGATTGAACATGCCATTTGTCAACTTTAAAGTCACAAAATCACACAGTTTTTTATTCTCTATTTACACGCGTTTGGAGTATGTATTACTCAAGTTTGATTCAAAAGTTCAGCCCATTCGAAAATTTGGCACTTATTTATTGCAAAATTACAAAGTAAAAACAAAGGACCACGCTACTCGATTGTCGATTTTTTTATCATTTTCACTACAAAAAAAATAGCGGCTGTGATCCAGGTGCACAGTTGTGCCATTTATATCAAGGAAAATAATTGTTCTCAAGCAATAAAAGCAATTAACTACTAATCGTCGTTTATCCTTCACAAACTTTCGTTGTTGCATTTTCGTGATTAAATTTTGAGCTCCTAAATGCTGACGAACACAAGTCGAATTCCTGCAGTATAGCACCGCACAAATAATTACGATTATTATGTGTAACAAATCAATCTTGTTTGCAAATGTTTCTTGATAAGTTTGTTCGGTTTCAAGATCTCAATTTCAACAAATAAGTGCTGGGATATCATGGTCATTAGTTTACGTCTTCACAATGGCATTTTATGAACATGTTCGATTCCATTTTTAAATACAAAAGATCGCCAATAATTGTTATAATTGAAGATCAAAAGATGAAGTGTCGGAAACAAAGAAAGAAATATGTAACTGAACAATTAAAATGCGCAAACTGGCGCAAAAAAGTCCGTGCCAAAAAAGTCCACGCAAAAATGGTCCAGTGTCGAAAAGGTTCTGAACCAAAAGAGTCTGCACAGAAAAGGTCCTGCATCGAAAGAGTCTGCGCCGACATGGTCGTGTTGAAAAGACGTGATTTGTGCATTTGCTTAGTTGTAAAGTTAAATCTTTTGTTCATTTTTTTTTTTAGAAAAAAGTTATTGCTGCTTGCTGAAGCTGAAAGTATTGCATGTTCATCAAGGTAAGGCAAAGCTCGACCTATTTTAATAGTTTAACATAATGCAATCCAATCAATGTTGGGACATTAATCTACAACATGATTGCAAACTGCACACAGTTTTATACCGATGGCTTAAAGATTTCAAATGTGCTATTGTCTTTATAGCCTCCTTTTGAAATTCTACTCCAATGATTATTCTGGACCCTATTTGCTTTTAATTCAGTTGTGCCCACGGTTGCTTATCATTTGCCATTCCGACAATATTCAATAATGAGCTGCAGTGTTTCCTCTAAGAATTGAAATTGGAAGTAACAGTGCAAAATTGCCCAGAAGAAATTTTAACAAAAATTTGCTCATAACTTCTCACTGCTTTAGACAAACTTTGCTCGAAGTTTTGCATTGAAAACTGGTTCTTGAAACCATAAACTATTATTTTCCGCAATATATATTAACTTTTGCTTTTAAATTCATCACCAATGGAATTATGTGTTTTCAAAAAAATTTTTAATTCTTATTTTGCTACTTGTACAATGTATATAAACAGATTTTAGTTATGGTCAGTTGGGACAAAAAAAATCAGGGGGGGTAGTGGGGTAAAAAAAAAGCACCCCATGCTCCAGATCACAATACTAAAAATTGGTAATTATGGCAATTGTGGTATTATTAGAGAAATACATCTACATTAGGGTGGCTTATTTTTCGTGACCCTTTTAAAAATTTTTGCCAGTTTGGAAAATGTTCCTTTTTGGATACTAACATTAGTATACCAAAGCTTTTTGTTTAATTTTAACATTTGACCCCTTGGTCATCGAAAGTCAAATTTTGAATTTTCGGCGCTTTCTAGCGTAATGCAACCAGCGGTGTGTGCTTCAGTCAAACATTTTTAGCACTTTAATACACGTGTAGTACTTTGTACATGTAGCTGCATGTCTGCTACAACTACTATGCACGATTGCGCATTTACAAGGATCGAAAACTTTTCATGATGTCATAACTTGCTCTTAGTTTAATCTCTATTAATTGCTTTGAGATTGGTTCATGATAAACTGCAATATTTCTAGCTCTCTTGAAATTGAGTTGCTAAATGCTTAGTGAAATTGACAAAGCAAGTTGATATTTATTTCGTTAATCTGTCGGATAGCAATTGGTCTATAGGCAATAGGCCTTGATGTCAACACTGGGATTACCAGTATATGGATAGAAAAAAATTGACTATACAAGCAAGCTGAAAAACAAATAGACGCGAATCTCTGCTGCAACTCAGGTATAACGTACTGGCGGCGGTTAGGCTACAAGTAGCAGTTTTTTGGATCTTGTTACTTATCAATCAACAGTTGCTTTTGAAAATCTTGAAATAGCAGACTGTTAATTACGATACTTTGGTTTTTAGAAAATAGTTAAATTTTTGCTGAACTAGAAGCCGGTATACAAAGTTATGATTTAATGTGGGTAAGATGACAACAAGATCAAAAAAAAAAAGCTAAAATTATGGCTTTTTGATGTATGTATTGTGGATATGCCATTCAAGGATCTAAACCGCCAACAAGCAAAACAGTATACTTGAATTTTTGATGTTTGCATTCTTAACAGAGCATTCAGGTCGAAAATTTTTTTGCTCGATTTCCTTTCAAAAAGTTTGACAAACTTGAAGGCTAACTTTTGCCAAATTTGAGCTTTCTACAACCTTCTATTGCAGAGATGTAACAGATTAGATTTCCCCTTAGAAAAATTTTTTCCCTTAAAAATTTTGTCAGAGTTGCTAATTAGAAACAAAATTTTTAAAGGATTCTGCATGCTCCTGATTCTCAATAAATATTTTCTGGTAGAGCTATAATTGTAAAACAAAGAAAGGTTTAGAACTGCAAAATTAGCTGCTTTTCAATAAATTTAAGCCAACTTTCCAAAAGTTAATCTTCTGTCACAATATTGATAAAATGACAACACTGAAGTAAGAGGAAAACGGCTAATTTTGAACAGCAGTATCTTGAAAATGAGAAGGCGAAGAAACTTCAATTTTGGTGAGCATGCATTGCAGGCTTATTGCAACATTTTGGTCATGAGTGAAAAACTTGACTTGAATGCTCTTTAACTACAAGAAAAAGAATCTGGAAAAAGGAAACAAGTTGCTGTTGAAAACATTAAGCAGTGGTAGTTACGTCAAGCTGGTATCCCTGCAAAAGCTGACTAGATTCTAAATTATTATACACAAAGATTGGACAATCTTGGTATATCAACAATCAAAAACAATCCACCAACAACTATACAAAAGTAAGGCCTTTTCTTTTTGATAGATATGGAGAAACCCTTTGAGCTTCTAAATCAAATTATGAAAGAGAATTAGACCATATATGCAAACAATTTTTGAACAAAATGAGAGGCAGTAGAGAGGGGTAAGTTTCCTCCTTCGACAGAGTAACAATGGATAAAAACAAACGCAAACTAGAAAAGGTTTTGAAAGTACAATAAAAAAGACACAATAAAGAACAGAGAAAAATGGATAGTGAGTTATCCTTTCTTGTCGAACAAAGCCAAGACAGTGAAAGCAGTTTATCATGCGATAATGGTAAAGAAGATCATGAAAAATATACAGCTGGTGAAAAATATACAGCGCGTAGACATCACAATAGGATACAAGAGCAAACTGCCAAGTCAATGTTTGAGAAAAACTTGGAAACAATTCAATCATGTTAACTCTAAACGTAACTTATATTTACTACATTGGGATGGGAAAATGTTGTAAGGCCTAGAACATGTAGAAACTACCACAGAAGTTATTGTTATTCTTTGGACTGAACTCATGAAAAGAAAAAAATTTTACTCAAAATTGAAAGTAACAATGTAGGACAGCACAGCTGCTAAATTAACAAAAATAATTTTGGACACTGTAGATATGTGGAATATTGAAAAACACTTAATCTTTGGTTTAATGTTTGATACAACATCTGTGAACTCAGGAATTCACAAAGAAGTAATTGTTCAGTGCTCATGCCCGGAAAAAGCCTTCAGCAGTTTCTTACAACTAGCTAAAACTAATGTGGGAAATTTGGAATTTTCAATACAATTACTTCAAGATCTTTAAGCACATGTTTATGAAGTTGCTTAAGGTAAAAATTGGTGATTGGTATTGTGCCAAATTGGTTTCTTGATGCAACAGAAGGCAATGATTGAGCATTCTAAAAAACAGAAAAAAAAATTCATACAATTCTGAGTTTTAAAGAGGGGTGAACCAGGGTCAAACCTTGATTTATTTTCATGAAAATTGCTTCATGCGAGTTTCTAACCAAAAGGAACAGTAACACACACTGACAGAAAATTCTGGAAAAAAAATTTTTTTTCACCGATTTTGACACACTAATCCACAAAAAAAAATCGCAAAAATCATAAAATAAATCTAAAATCATAAAAGTCTATCAATCACAAAAAAAAACTAATTTTCAGTTTTTTAAATCACAACTTACATAGTTTTTGTAAAATTGCATCAAAATTGCCAAGAAAATGTTGTTCAGCATGTCTCCAAAGTTTTTGATATCTTTGATACTGCTGCAAAGTTGGGATTCAACTTGATGTTTTGAAAGAGTGTGCTTACTGAGGTTTCATTGACAATTATATTTGGCATTATAACTATAGCAACAACAGGTAATGGTGGATGATTTTTTTTACTCCAAAATTTTGCTGCTAAATTGGCTAAAAATAAAACATCCCCCAAAATTTGGAAAAAAAATGTTTTTTTCAGCAGTTTAAACATTTTTGTAAAGTCGGATAATGGTCTTTTACAAAAGCTTGTTGACATTATGAGTAATGACTGAAATTTTGAGTCTGACATAGAGTAAAAGATGAAAAGATGAGTCATTGATTATCATTTCTTATTCTAGGCAACCACTTACTTTTTTACTGTGAATGGTTTGAATAAAACTGTTAGTTAAGACAAACCTTAGTTTTAGAAAGCCTGCAGTGAAAGCTTCCAGTTTACCCAAATTTTTAGTACAGTTAATCAAAAGGTCAAAGCAGTATTGTAATTTCGTTAAAAGTGTCACATCAGCTGCCAATCTTGAATAAAAATAGAGAGAAAGAAGAGGGCCAGAAAAACCCACCCTCACTGATGCATTTAGGGAGAAAACCTTACATGCAATTTTCCTGTGAGAGCAGTGTCCTGTCTTTACTTAACTTTTCAAAAAAAGCAGCACAAATAACCTTTCAATTTTAGTTTTTTTGTGACACTCAATGCATATTTTTTGTTGAATGGAATCAAACGTGTTTGCTTTTTTGTACTGCATTCAGCAAATTGCAAAACCCAGCACAGAGAAACAAACACTTTCTAATTTCTTCACCAAGTGTAAACCAGCTTAGCATGTAGCTTTAGTGAAGAGCTGTGTGTGTTTGTAATGTGATTGCTTGCTCTATGTAAATGCATGTGTTCTTGCAGATCTACCTTTCTTTTGTGCAAAGACATAACATCAAACATCATGTAGATTGTTACATTTTTAATTAAATCGTATCTATTATACAATGCAGTCATGAACATTTCATAGTTATAATCGTGTGTGTGTGTCTGTTATAATCGTGTGTGTGTCTGTTTTTCTATCCAGATAGCAACTAGTCTTAAGACTACAGTGAACCACATTATTAGATTAATCAGTTAGTAGTCTTTTTGAAGATGTGTCAGCACAATTTTTTTACTAAATCTGCACCCACAACCAATGATGATTATTTTGACATGTTGGATAGCACATATCCTTGCTTCCTACTTAAGGAAGAAGCAAGTTCTTGTCAAAATCTTGTGATGATTTGACTATCTACCTTCACCAAAACTCAAAAACAAAGTTATGACAGGCTGATTTTTTTTACTCCTAAGGGTGATTTTTCCCCATTTTGTGGGGAAAAAAGCACCCACTTTTTTTATCAAAAATCCTAGCAAGAGCATGGTGAAAGCAAAAGTGCACTGTTATATATTAGTACTTGCCAAGTTGCTTCTAACAAAACTCTGACCTAAGATTTTTGACTTGAGAGTTTGGAGTAATTGTAAAGTTTTAGAAAAGTGCTTTTTTTGCCCCAACTGACTATACATATTTACAACATGCAAGCACCATATTTTTTATGTTACCATTTTGTAACTGCTTTGCATTGACTTCTGATACATACAAGTAATTATTCTAAAACACATTATGAAAAGGTACGTTATGTATTTTGCTATTACAATTAGTCTTAAAACATTTAACAAAAGAAGAGTAAGCAAAACATAATTTTTGTTTTTTTATTTTTTACTTCAGAATAAAAAACTGTATCCACTCTTACATTCGAAATTTGCTGAACAAACACATCTTTGAATGAAATCTTTCAAAAACAAGATCTGGTACATGAACGTCCTGGGCCTAAATGTCATGGTACCTAAACGGCTTGGCACCTAAATGTTTCTACATCAAAGCATCCATGCCTGCAAAATATTCTAGTATAAATATCGGAAAAGCTTAGTAAATGATTAAATTACAAATTAATCCTTTTCTTGTCTTCCTTCCATTTCCTTTATGATTATTTTATGTGTTATGTAGTGGTCATGACTAAAAGAAAAATAAATGAATGAAGTTGAAAATGTCTGCAGCTAGTTTGATACCATTTTGAAATAGTGATGGTTTTGAGTATCGAAGAGTCAGTAGCAAATTTGAAATTAAGTTAATGCATTTGTTTTGCTAATACGAATGTTCATAATCAAATCTCAAGTGATTTCGAATCAAATCCAAATCAAAAATTATGAATCTAGAATTTTGAATCAAACTTTCGAATCTGTTTATGCACAAGCAGAAAGTTGACATGGTGAAAAAATTTTATTGAAAAAAAAAAAGAAAAAAGAACAATAGCCACTGGCGCTGTTCCCATACCAGTTAGCTGTGAAGTAAAGGGTGACTGTAAGTCATTCAAGCGTACCCTGTTAAAACTCAAAATTTCTGCATGGACCTTGTTTCTGTTTCAAAAGATCTAAACCATCTCGAAGCTCGCAATGCGTGAGCAATTGTGCATCGTGTAAAACGCCGTCTTAATGCTTGCGTTTGCAAAACAAACAAAAGAAGACGGCGAAATCCATGTGATAAAATCTTTGTGGTCTGTGATTTTACAACAAAAATAAATGAAACAAGAGCGCCTGGAAATGTCATTTTGAATAGCTAGAATCAAAAAATGATTATGAATCTTTTGCGATTCAAATTCGATTCAAAAATTTAAAATAAATATCCCTAATTGCTAAGTTAATCTATTAAATTTTTCTTTGCAAAATTGCTTTAAATTGCATTAAGTAGGTATTGTTCAATATGCATGACTAGTTCTGGTTGTAAGTGTTTGCATTACATCACTTTCAAATCAAATCTTCATTATACTTACTATAATACGCCGAAGCATGTAACGAGTGTGTGGGGCCTGTCTTCACAACATTGCACCTAGACAACACAACTCCTTTCAAAGAAATGTTGCAGCAGTGGTGAGCCATTGGCAACCTGTGTCTGATTTCACCGGGCCGAGATTTGAACCTTGAACCTCCCGCACCAGAGTCAAGTATATTACCGTTAGGCCAACTGGCCGGTATTATGATGAGTTTAACATTAAATTTTTCAAAACCAGGGATGAAATAACTGACGAGCAGCGAAACTAATTTCATATCACTCAGTATATTATATCGATGCATAAACAAACAAGGATGTAAATTCATGTTTGTCAAGTTAGCAATAATTATTTTAGCTGCTATTGGACTGGTGGTACGTTTACTTGTTCAGACTCTGATTTTTTTAATGAACAAGAGAGCAGGTAAGCACATCTGACTTACTTCTACTCTTTTTAATGTTTGTATTTGTTCGTAGGGCTCGGTTTTATTTCCCGTTGACCAGACTTAATTCATCTTCTGCTGTGACACATTCCTTTCATCAATACAGAGCAGTGCTCTGCAGAATATGAATTAAGTCTAGTCAACCGGAAATAAAACCGAGCCCTATGAACAAATACAAAGATAAAAAAAGAATAGCAGTAAGTCAGATGTGCTTACTTGCTCTCTTGTTCACTAAAAAAATCAGAGTCTGAACAAGTAAAAATACCACCAGTCGAATAGCAGCTAAATAAATATTCTTAATTTGACAAACATGAATTCGCAAAGCAGTTTCATGACCTAGTCCATGTTCCTTTTAAATCTTTTTAAATCCATTTATCCCATGTCCTTTGATTCTTCCTTGCTTTTTTCTTTACGCTGTTACGGTATGCTTAAATTTGCGAAGTACGCAGTACGCAAATTCCGAACGTACCGTAACGTACTGCCATCCAAGCTAAAATGCGCATGGTTTGCACTTGTTCAATGACTGTTCTTGTTAGCCTGTTTAAAGAACTACATCAACAGTTGTGCAGAGCACACGTAATATGAAAGCAATAATAAGCAATAAACTAACTACGGTGAAAGCAGTAAGAAACTAGTTTTTGTATCATTTCATTTTCATAAAGTCAATGAATGTCTCATAGACGTTGTCCAGTTGTCTGTGCAGTGTGCAAGTTGATACAAACAAGTAATTCTTTAAATGTAATGATACTAAGGTAAATTTAATTGTTCAGGTACTTTTCCAGTACTTCAGACTCAGATTACAAACGAAAAAGTCGGTAAGCACATCTGTCTTGTTGCATTTAAAATGTTCTAAACCGATATGTATCTTAATTGACATATGGTGAAAGCGGTAAGAAACTAGTTTTTTTATCATTTCATTATCATTATGTCAATGAATGCCTAATAGACGTTGTCCAGTTGTCTATGCAAGTTGATACAAACAAGCAATTCTTTACAAGTTAATAGTACTAAGATAAATTTAATTGTTCAGGTACTCTTCCAGTACTTCTTCAGACTCAGATTACAAACGAAAAAGTCGGTAAGCACATCTGTCTTGTTGCATTCAAAAAATTTCTGTGCTGATATGTATCTTAATTAGCATACGGTGAAAGCGGTAAGAAACTAGTTTTTGTAGCATTTCATTATCATTATGTTAATGAATGCCTAATAGACGTTGTCTAGTTGTCTATGCAAGTTGATACAAACAAGCAATTCTTTACAAGTTAATGATACTAAGGTAAATTTAATTGTTCAGGTACTCTTCCAGTACTTCTTCAGACTCAGATTACAAATGAAAAAGTCGGTAAGCACATCTGTCTTGTTGCATTCAAAAAATTTCTGTGCCGATATGTATCTTAATTAACATACGGTGAAAGCGGTAAGAAACTGGTTTTTGCATCATTTCGTTATCATATTGTCAATGAATGCGTAATAGACGTTGTCCAGTTGTCTGTACAAGTTGATACAAACAAGCAATTCTTTACAAGTTAATGATACTAAGGTAAATTTAATTGTTCAGGTACTCTTCCAGTACTTCTTCAGACTCAGATTACAAACAAAAAAGTCGGTAAGCACATCTGTCTTGTTGCCTTAAAAAAATTTCTATACCGATATGTATCTTAATTAACATACGGTGAAAGCGGTAAGAAACTAGTTTTTGTAGCATTTCATTATCATTATGCCAATGAATGCCAAATAGACGTTGTCCAGTTGTCTATGCAAGTTGATACAAACAAGCAATTCTTTACAAGTTAATGATACTAAGGTAAATTTAATTGTACAGGTACTCTTCCAGTACTTCTTCAGACTCAGATTGCAAACGAAAAAGTCGGTAAGCACATCTGTCTTGTTGCATTCAAAAAATTTCTATACTGATATGTATCTTAATTAACAATTGAACATCAAAAATTTGTGATCGCATATTAACATAATTTTCGAATCCAAGCTGATGCGAAATTTGGTTGATATATCTTATTCTTGCGATGTGACCTAAAATGTTTTTGCAGAAACAACTTGCAATGTTGGATGGTTGGATACCAGTGTCCATTCCCAAATAAAGAATATTTTTAGGTTTGCACGTGCACGATTTAAGGAATATCAAATGAGAGTTGCATCGTAGTGCACACATGAACAATAGCAGTAACATCTAATGCGCTATCTTAAACTTTCTTTATTTCTATCTTGAACATGGAATGAAACCGGTATCATTTTGTATAATGTTATGTCAATGCCCGTAGACGAAGCAAGTTGATATAAACAAGCAACTCAAAATAAAAAATTATTTTATTGTTTAGGTACCCTTCGGATTCGAGTTACGGACAAAAGAATCGGATTCGGTAAGCACATCTGAGTCTGTTGCATTTCAGAATTTACCGCGGCCTTAATGAACGCTTGTTGAGCCGACTATTATGTAAGACTTTTTGTTTCCAAGTCTCGTAGGTTAATGTGTGCCAGAGTTTTCAATTACAATTAGGTCAGTTGCTTATTTCATCATGCAGTGCATGCTGCACACTGTAATGTACAGTAAGCTACATTTTACTTAAGTTACAAATTCACAATCACAAGCCGATTTATGCAATGCAAATTGTTGTTATTTTTCAATTTAATTCTACACCTACAAGAAAGATGTAAGAAGAGCTTTTTAAGCAAATGCGGTGTAATAATGCCATTAATTAGTGAAAAACAATAAAATGTAGCACACTTGTTCTTTTGATTTGCTTAGATCGTTTTCACTAAAAGCTTTCTACGATTTTGTAAAAATAGATTGTCACTTTTTTAAAGAGATCAGTTCTTGGTAGCAATACTCTAACGCACAATAAGAACTTTTTTTCTAAATAGCACAAACGTTATCGGTATTGAAATATAAATTTGAACAATATTATAATTATCTATTTCCATTTAGGAGATTCAGAAAAAAGAAACACAAGCAATGGTAAGCTGATAATTGCTGAATAATTTTGTTACTATTTTTGCGAGAGATAATTCAGTTCAGCCAATATTTAAAGTTAGAAGTGAAAGAAATTGAAAAATAGATGTGGCAGCAAATATTTTGCCAGATTTTTTCGCAGTCGCTGTATGCCCTGCCATTTCACGATGTGTCCTCTCATTTGCATCAAACAGAGCAAAGTTACTAGTCAGCAGTTCCACCAAATGAACTATGCAACAACACAGCCATCGCCAGTAATTGTACTGATGATAATCTCTAACAGTAGTAATTCAAACGATATTTTGTGAACTTGTAAGAACGCATTGTCAGATAGAAGTTAAGAAGAATTACTATGTCAACAAGCTATATTTGATATTACTGTTTTCTTTATAACGAAAAGAGTGTCTATTTGTTAAGATTGACCTTAGCATTATATCAGAATAATAACCTGCAAGTTAATGGAGCAAGTGACGGATAAAATAAATGTACTATTTAGCGTTCCCACCGACAATTATTCGTCGAATATGGAAGATTCCTGTAAGAGAAAGAAAAGGTAAACAATCGAATGATTACTTGCAGTTTATCAGTATTTAGTTTTAATGACAGTTTAGTTATGTAAATCGTTGGTAACTGTCAAGCATTTATGAGGGTAGTGTGACTGCCAGAAGAAACGCACATTGAGCGAAAATTTTCGTTAATCTAGTAGCTACAGTTCTGCCTATCAAAATGAGTTAGGTGTTATTGAAGATAGTACAAACGAACTGATGAGTATGGTGTATACATACGATGCATACTCCTGGCCAAGAGATTGCATACTCGACTACCACTGGGCTTCAAAGTCTGTTCCCAGCCTCCCACTGGAAGATGCTTATTTCTTAAGCTGACTTTTCTGTGTTATGTTTCCCACACAAAAACAAGAAAATATGGTACTACTATGGTTGTAGCTTTTCTTACATAACGCTGGACAGGTGGCCGGAGTTTCTACAGCGTGTAACAAACTACCGATATATCAGTAAATTAAATCGTCGCAATATTTACGGTTATTTTATTTTAAACTGTAACCTGAGGTCCTTCCCCACCTAGATAGTGGGTATCACATTACTCCCAGCAACTTAATATTCGCAGGTAATTTGTGTGTTCTTTTCAGATTGAATACCAGATGAAACCGACGCTTGTGTAGTTTTGATGTAGGGGCTCTACTCTATTAATGTCCTCTCGAAACGCGAAAAATCATTGTCGCGTTGCTGTTGCAGCGGAAATATTTGTTTGCAATGCGGCGCTGTATATATTTTTTTCATTTTTGGATGCATGCGAATGAAAAAACTAGTGCGGTTGACTTTGCATTTGCATTTATAATAGCATGCCGAATATTTTGTTTTGTAACATAGGTGTCGAATTTTTGTTGATTCAGCCAATTCCGAGGGGGCAAAACTTTTGTGCAAAGTTTGTTTAAACTTAATAATTCTGCCCCCAAATTCAGGTGAAGACCAAAAAAAAAAGGTCTTCGCCGCATTCTGGTTCTATCTCAGTCCGACATTTCGGATCACGTCTTTATCTTGAGTGCCAAGTGGGCATTATTTGCCAAAAAACCGAAGAGACCAGACATGTTTTGCCCCCTTCTGTGTCAGACCGAGGGGGCGCCGCCCCCCGGCCCCCCGACCCCCTCGAGATCGACGCCAGTGTTTTGTAATACTTCCATGCAAACAAAATAAATGACTTTTCACTTAACAGTTAAGCGATAATTTCCTTTGGAATTGACTTAAGTAAATTACTGTTTTGGTTTATTCACATCAATAACTGTACACGAAAATTTTCAGTGCGATATTATCAATGCAAGTAAAGTTCTCCTTTGTAATGAAGTTGCAAGTGATAATACTTGCCTAAACAGCGTCACATTTTACGATATAAATGAGATAATTTTGTTTGCAATTAGTTCAAAGTTCAGTTATAAATGCATGTTTAGTATTTTAGGCTTTTGACGTCGAGACGTCCAAGGTGCGGGTCAAATTATGTCGACTCAAAAATTCAGGCATCGAAGAGGTGGCATTAGAATACTCAAAAGTCAAAATATCCTTGTCGTAAACAGTTCAAAACGCCGTCTGCACTAAAAAGAAACCAACACAACTTAAACCAATATTGGAAAATGCAAAATATATGTAGCGCTAAATGACTACGAATGAAGTACCGGTACTGTAGGTTAACCGGGTACACGACTTTGTGGCTAGGATTTTTCGGTACTGGTCCTTTTTGTCGTGCAGACCTTTTCGGCGCCGTTTTTTTGCGAGGACCTTTTCGGCACCAATCCTGTTTTATTTTCCCACGCAGTTCTTCATTTTTTTCCATTTTTATAGAATAATTTCTAATAGGGTACTTTTATATCACTGCTTTCAAGATATGATTGTTAGTAATTTTGAAGCACGAGAGTTGTTTGGAGGACATATTAAAGTGTACATTGGGGCATAGGGGGCCCACGCACAAATAGGAATAAGGTAGCTGTTTTTCATTTCAGCTCTTTAATATGGTATTTCTTTTTTTTTAAGAAACGGGTGCTTTTATGTAACTGTGTTCAACATTTAATAGTGTGACTTTGAAGCACGATAGTCATTTTCAGGAACGTATTGAAGAGGGACATTGGGAGCAACCCCAAACAGGGGCTCCACGCACGAATTTTTATTTATGCTTAAACTAAAATTCATCATTAATAATACTACATGTGGTTGTATTGCACCCACTAATAATTGCTACATATAGATAAAAATAAGTAGTAAGGGTAGTATTAAGAGGGAAAAATTTTCAGAGCTTTTATCAGTGAAAGCAGCTACTTTATTCGTATTTGTGGGGGGGCTGTTCGGGTTGCCCCGATGTCCCCTAATACGGCCCTTCAAACGACTCTCGAGCTTCAAGATCACAAACTATCAAAAGTTGAAAACAGTGACATAACAGTACCCTTATCAGAAATAGTTGTAAACAAAAAAATAATAATAATAATAAGAAATGTATAGGAAAATGAAACACGTTTTGGCGCCGAAAAGATTCGTGCCGAAAAAGACCATCAAAGAAAAGGTCCGTGCTGTAAAAGACCGGCGTGAAAAAGATTGACGCAAAAACGTCTGTCCCAAAGAGGTCCAGTCTGCGCCAAAAAGACCTGCTTCGAGTTTAACTGGCAGCAGTATGTATTGCACTGTACTAGTGTAATGCGTGTGTAACCAATCAAATCAAAATGTTACAAAAAGGTTTGATCTATACCAACTTCCAATTAACAACGATTTAAACGTTTAGTTATCCATTGAAGTCAGTTTTGTTCAATTGTTTAGATCTTTTTCAAAAGAAAAAATCGAAGAAATGTCAACTGCAGTGGCAGCTTTTCTGGGTAAGTTTAGCTAGTTAATCCGGCTATATTACTCATACTTTTAGTTATTATCAGACACCTACAGCATCTCTTCAGCAGAGGAGGCTCATAATTCCCGTTTTGATCGCTGTGTACTCTCTTCGTCTTCGCTGCAACGGCCACAGCCTATTACTCTCGTCGTACCTCAGTAAGATTTCCTAGTGATATCTCCAGTGATGAACAAAGATTTAAAACTGGCTATATTGTAGAAATAGCATGATATTCTGACATCCAGAAAAATATTTTTTGTTGGCATTGTGGTCAAGTGTTTTAGAGCTTTGTTTTTACGACGTCCACGATCAAAATGTCTGTGGCTACATTCGTTCCTCGTCACATTATTGCTTTCTTGGAGAAGACTCTTCATTGTTCGATAGTATCTGACAAGCTGGGATAGATTACCCAACAAGATTTCAAAAATCTAGAGAATACTGGACACTGCTAACACCTAAGTGGGTGCAAATACCTCCAGCAAATAGCGCAACTGTCATTTTCACGTGAGAGGAGAATAAAAATGAATATTAGTCAATCAACTGAGATTGAGGTCCGTCCTGTATTTTCATGATTTCGAGCTGGCACTAATCTGCAAGCACAAATATCGCGCATCTTACTACAGTAGCATGCTATTGTTGCATAGCAACCAATTCCAGAGCATATCTTTTCGGCACAAATCCTTTTTGGCACCGGTCTCACCGCTTTTTTCAGTTTTCCAATAGTTCGTAATTTTTACCAGATCAATACATTAAAGTCAAAAATCCTACTTTTGCCGTTGGCCGTACTCTTGAACTATGGCTCTGCCAATTCTGAATGGGGATGTGTGTATCGTTAACGTCAAATTATAATTGCTGTTTTCGAATTTTCGTTGGTTGTTAATATATTTCTGAATAAACTTTTGTCCTCTTTTTTAAATTTTTGTCTGGGGACTCTCTTGTAAATGTAATAGTTGCGATAAAATCTGTTTGTACAAGATGCTTACAAACATTCTGTGTTTCCCGTGTGACTTACTGTGCATTCCAATCAAAACCAGAGCTATTTACAGTGATTTTCTTTTTGTCAATGAGCAAAATTAATCACTGCCAATTTTTCGGTTACAATGCTATAAGTGTATAAGAATTAGAAATAATATTGTTACTGTAATCTTAATACCGGTGAAAATAAAGAGAATTTTTGAGCATTGCGTGGGAAAATAGAGCTGGATTCGGTGCCAAAAAGGTCTGCGCGTAAGTGGACCAGTGCCAAACGATCCATGCGGAAAAGGTCAGCACCGAAAAATAGTGTACCCAGCCAAGCCTCATTCTGCTTCTGGTTGAATTGGCTTCGTGCAGTGACTTGAGCTTCAGTTGTTCGATAGGGAAGCGAAATAATTTTCTGCGAACTCAAACCGATCGAAACAGTAAAATTACTTGAACCGCTCGAACGGGCGAGTTTGACTTCATGATTTATCTTGCATCCATTCTCCTTTCTTAATCACGTTTGCTATCGTAGTTCTTGCGATTAAAGTGCATGAAACGGTGTAGGTGTTGCTACCAGCACGAAATGTCTGCCACTATATCGCTAATTGTCACTGGGCTTTACCTAGAGCAATATAAATTTTGAATGCCCTTCCTGAGCCGGCTTTACTTAGAGCTATATAAGTTTCGAATGCCCTTCCTGAGCCAATGTTGCTATGGGCAAGAGTCTAGCTAGTCCCATTA
This sequence comes from Trididemnum nubilum, assembly GCA_963965965.1. Lineage (NCBI taxonomy): Eukaryota > Metazoa > Chordata > Ascidiacea > Aplousobranchia > Didemnidae > Trididemnum > Trididemnum nubilum. The sequence goes on along the minus strand of OZ014479.1, from coordinate 1,115,367 downwards.
ATGAGCATTAGGCTTCGTAGTCCGACAACTTGACGACTATACCATCACGGCTACTAACTACTTCCTTCAGAAATTAAAATATTAGTATTCAAAACCAGTCTGGTGTTTTATTGTTATTATCTGAGAAAATTAGTTTCGCTTTTCGCACCGTCAGTTATCTGTAAACAAAGCAAAACTAACTTTTCTGATTTTTTTCTTTACTTTAGCTCATGTTTTCTACTTTAATTTATTTTTAGAATCGACCAAAGGGAAACGAAAGAAGCACCGAAACAAGTAAGAGAAGTGAAGTTGAAGCGTTTTATAGGTTATTACGGTATTATCGGCTGTAAGAGTGCATGGTATTATATTTGTTAAAACCCGATTTATTTCTTTGCTTCTTAGAAACAGTTACGATAACTAAATTTTTATCACCCTCCAAGTTTTCGGCTTGGCCCCCTTGCTTTCGACAAGCTTGCGACACCTCGGCATATAGCTTCTGAACTGTGTTGGCTTAAATAGCTTGGAAAGTAAAATCGTAGCTTCTAAGAATTAGAGTGGAATTTGGGATTAAGTGTTTTGTGTCAAGTCAGATTTTGGAGAATTTTAGTAAGGTGATTTTTAGCCATGAGTTCTAGATGTATAAATGTTTTTTAGAAGGTACAAAATTTAGCTGTGAGTAGAACAACGTTTGATTAGTTAAATGCTCAGATAAATTTTAATCATATTCTATTGTCAGAACTCGACGCAGAAAACGAAAATGCCACATCTGTGGAAAAAAATTCGTCAATGTTACGCACCACAGAAAGAAACATCCCACCGTACCCAAAGAAGAATTCTATTACGACTCCAAGGCCAAATCCTTAAGACTTGGGTGGTATTCTTCATTTTGCGGATACAAATGCCAGATTTGCCAAAGAGTTGTCAAGAATTTCAAATTGCATTATATGAATATGCATGCGGATCTACAAAACGAATATGAGTATCATCGAAATCTGAGTACGTTGGATAATGGAATCAACAATTATGTAGCGGAATATGTTACAATGGTAAATACTACCGGTGTTGCCAAACGGGAACCCGTACGGCTGGCAGTGGCAAACGTCTATGGAAAACAAATCACGACGCTTGTAGAATCTCTAGACAGTTTGGCCTACCCAGAAGATATATATAACAGGCTACAAGCAGCTGTCACAAAAGACGGCTCAGATTCCACAAAATACGTCTATTTGTCGACCCTCCAAAACTTCTTGACTTTCATGAAAATTCGACACCCACAAATCGAGACCAAGAATATCGAAACTCTTGAGGAAAACGTCATGCACTGGCTACAACGCCAACGGAGAAAGAAAGAGAAGAGACACAATTATGTCACACAGTTGTCACGTCAAAAGCTGGACGGACTTCCGTTACCCTTTAAAGCAGTAGAACAATATGAAAAAGCAACTCATGCGGAAATTACATCGATTCAAGATAAAACTAACCTTAGAAAAATTGACATTGAAAAATTGTATGCTGACGTTTTTCTGAAGATAATTTGCAAATTGGGCTGCCGGCCTGGATCTTTGACTGGGATGACACAAGCAGAATTTCTTGAAGCTAGAAAACTCGACACTGGCGAATATAGCATACAAGTAAAAAGGCAAAAAGAGCAGAGAAGGCCGGCGTGCGTAGTCGTAAGTGCGGAGGAAAAACAAGATATCGTCATTGCGTCAAATCGTGCATGGAGTTTCTTGAAAAACGTACCAGAGCCAGGCGACCCTTTATTTCCTAGTCTTGGAACTGCAGGCTTTCTTATGAGTGCCGAATTCGCTAGAATTTTTTATCTGCGCAGTGCAGTTGCGTTTGGACAAAAGATTACTGCAACTGATGTTAGGAAGTTGATCACAACGCACATGAGGAACAAACCAGCCGAAATTCACTCCGCTGTCGCACGAGCAGAGGGTCACAGCATCAATGTTGCGTCTAGGTATTATGATGTATCTGAACCACATGAAGTGGTACAAAGAGCACGAAACGAAATGATAAGCTTGCCAATGGTAAGTTCTGGTACAAACAACAACCAATACCATACTGCATGCAGCATTTTTAGCGAGGCCAGTTGGTCGTATTCAAAATAGTTCCAATAGGAATAATATAAATATCAAATAAGTTATGAATTTCGAATTGCAAAGTTTTTCTTTCCCGTTTAAGTGTTTCTAAATTGATAATGGTGTTGGATAACACCGCAAGATCTCGATTAAAATGCAACAGTTAACTTTATTTTTAAGCACGTGTAGAAGTAGACAGGAAATCTGCGGTCCGCGATATTTATGGCGCAGAAAAAAGACGCAAAACCGAAAGAGTGCAAAGCCAAAACGGCGCTGCTTGCTTACCACTTACAGAAATTAGTTAAGATAACAAAAAGCTGCCGGTATTTGTGACAATAATTACCTCTGCAGCAGTTAGCTCAAAATCGGTCAATGATTGTAGCTATCAATTCAACGGCAATTTGATTCCAAGAGCTAAAATTTGTCTCCAAATACATTCTACGAATACATATGCTGGACAGTATTGTACATCATCTTGAAAGTTTCTGTACAATTTGTCTGCTGACGTTGTCCAGCTCTCGTATTCCAAGTGGCATGAAGCACCTTCTTGTCTGTAGAAAGAGAACGCGATATAGCTTTGCCTGGATAGCGGTTATGAATTTATCTAATCATTGTTTTTTAGACGACAAACACAATGTGGATGTAAACTCGAATGATCGTAATGGTACGAGTATGTTTCAATATTTTTGTACATTTTGTGAAGTTTTCCCGTCTACTGATAAGGGGCTGTGCATAAAAGACGACCGCCAAAGTCGCAAAAAATTCACCCCACCCTCTCGCTGTCCGTAAAATATCTGCACTGCGTCAACTCCCCTGTCCGTGTGGACACAATTTGGATAATATATATTGGATTGGTAAAAATGACTACGGTAGTTTCAACTGCGAGGTTACGCAGTCACCAAAAACATGTTTTGAGATGTAATGTTCATTTTCATTGCCCACTCAACTGGCTGCTTACTGTAGACTAACAGCTACACACAAAAAACTTCGACGTTATTTTACGTTGTAATGCTTTAAAAACGCCTAAACGTACTATACAGAACTGTTGCAAAGCACAAGTTAAAGAAGTTGTGATAAAAAATGAGCTGAGTGTTTGTTTGCAAAGCAACGAAATTCAAGTTTTAGGCGGTGAAGATGACTATAATCTCAGACTTTTTAGGTTGTTTGTTACTAAATAAGGAGTTCGGACGTCTGCAGTCCAAGATCCCACCTTGTCCGCAATGGACGAACCCCTCTCCCCTGATTGTGGAAGTATTTTATAGACAGCCCCTTAGCCCACTCTCTACTTCACATAGTTTGTTCAAGGCCACTTCTCGAAGGCTGATGTTTCATTCTGCTGGCAATTAGCTAGAGCGGAGGTTGAAACAGTCGGCAGCAGAAGAGTACATAACTACAATTACAGTAGTTTAAGGTTTCCTGTCTTTATCCAACAAGACAGCTGTTTAAGAGTACGGTGCAAAACAGTTTGAAATAACTCTAACTATCGTGTGATTCGTTAGCATCTCCGTAATCCTTGTATACAAAATGGCATAAATAACAAAATTCAAACATTGTTTCGTTATTGCCTGAACGAGTAAACGAAAAGCAATCAATTATATAGGTTAGAGAGCGCAATTTTGGAAATACCGTGTTTTGCTTCAAAGCGTCTCGGCCTGCAGTAGTGTTATGTATTTATGTACCCTTTTCCCACGTAGGGTTTGGATGTGATTTGCTGGAACGTCACGGAGACCTAACAGTTCGGCAATCTCCCACGGGCTTGACAATTAATCGATAATACAAAACGTAAACAAAAAGTTAGAAAGTGAAAGAAATTCAGAGGGCGGCCACAAAAAACGGTGAAAAACTGAGTTCCCAGTTCGCAGTAGTACAGCCAGAGGGAATTCGTAATTTGGTAAGTATTGGTGGAATTACCCGATCCCTTCCTAGAGATGGAGGCCTGACGGAGCGTGGGAAGTTGCAGCCATTTCGAAACATGTCTGATATCGAAGGTTGGAACTGGGAATCGTAGTTTATAAAGTTTACAAGCATTTTCATTGTGCGTAAATACCGTTAGGTCCAGTAGTTGAAAGATTACCTTGATAAACGAGATTCTTCATTATATTCGCTTCATACCCGTCTGGTATCACGAGTGTTCGGGGCCTCCCCGTGCTTCACAGTGGCAGAATAGTGAAGCCGCCCACCCAGCGAACCGTAAGAGGCGGTTAATGGGTACTCGGCATGGTCAACTATCGATGCTGAGCTGCTTGACTTTTGGGTCTTGCAGAATTGGCCTCCCGCTAGCGGCGCCTTCTGGGAACCATGCCAGTTGGGATTTCTTGTACCAGAAGACCTTCTCAATTGGCCAGAGTAACTTGATGCGAGTCGACTCTTACTATTGCTATTAGTAGTAATGAGAAGTTATTTTTCGATGTTGTTTCAACCCCGCTTGTGCATCTGGCTGGACTCTTTAAGACCCACCAATGGTGGTCGCGTCGCGTGGTAGGAGTGCTTTGCTCTGTGCAGGGATCGAAATGGCCACCAACCTGCGGGATTATTCTATGTCAGAGCACTTTGTGCTGAGGGTAATTCTGTTGTGTTTTATTTGGACATAGGAGGCTGCCATCCCAACGAAGCAGCCTGGTAAAACAACAACAACAACACAGTGTTCGGGACCTGTCTCCACGGCTTTGCACCAAGGCACACAGTGCACTGTTGCAGCGGTGGTGAGTCGCTGGCATCTTGTGCTAGATTTAACCAAATCGGGAATCGAACCAGGTTTCTCGCATGAGACATTAGGCTTCAAAGCCATACGCGTCTACCAGTCGGCCGTTTGGGCGGTATATGCGAAATTTTACATTACATAACACAATTGAACGCTGTTTCCAGATTATAGTGTTCGTAAATTATTTCCTAGTTGACACCAGTGTACGTTTCAATTTCTTATTAGAGGCAACGAGGTACAAATGAAGGCAAACACATGTATTGTTTCAGTGAATTTACGTTAATTTACTGGCACATGGCATCTGTTTGACCCCACCAGTGTCTTGCGTTAAAAGCGGCCACGCAAGATATACCGCCAATAAACGGCGGTGTAAAAATTTTCTATGTAGTTGAATTCACTTTTTATCGTATTTTTTTGCAGAAATGGAGGAAGGAATGTCTGAAGATATGTTTAAGAGACACTGCGGTAAATAACACCAGTAGTTTACTAGTGTTCCACTTGCGTTAAGAACTTGCGATAACGTGTGAGAACGCGAACGAACATTAGCGAAAGTTGGTCAAACATATTGGGAGCTGATCACAACTTCAAAAGTAGTCGAAAGTAGCATTTATCTATTTGAAATTTAATATTTATCCTAGCTGTAGTGAATTTATTCTCGTTGTGGTACGTTATCACTGGTGATTAGCGCAGGTGGGGCGCCAGCATAAGCATTCGGTACGTAGTTTACGTACGTTTGTTCAGACAATCGTGGCACACAACACTTTTCGTGTTCTTAAAAAGTCAACATGTGTATGGGTTGATAGAATAGAACAGTCTCATAGCTGGTACCTACTACCTACAGTACTTTATAATATTTCATGAGTAAATTTACCTTGTCGAGATGCATAACTTTTGTATGATTATAATTGTTGTTTGCTTAATATTGTAAATGAGAAAGAAAGCAGAATTGGTGAGTGTTTTGTTGATATTAGCCAAAAATAAACACTAAAAACAGTCTGACTAGTAATGAAAACTATGAGGTGGATGATGTATCAATCTCTCTTTTTCTTCACCCTCTTTACGCAATTCCATATCGGACGCAGTCTTACGCAATTCCATGTTAAGTGCTTTATAAAATTCTGCCACCTTGCTCTGGGTCATCCGACTGGCCTCTTCTATTTCATTCTTGCAAGCAAGGATTGTTTGGGAAGCCTTTCCTGAGACATTCTGCTTACATGGCCAAACCATCTAAGCTGGGATCTTTCAATGCGGAGACGTAATGGCTCAAAGTTAAGATATTTTCGGATATCAGAGCTGCGCTTTTTGTAGAGTAAGGTAACTCCTTCAATCTTTCGCAAAAATCTCATTTCGGAGGCTTGAATTAGGGATCGCACTCTTTCTGTTATTGTCCACGACTCATGCCTGTAGGTGAGTATGGGGACGACGATTGTTTTGAACACTGATAGTTTTGCCTCTTCCATAGTTCACGTTTCATGACCTTAGAATGTTGCAAAAGTTGCATTACTGCGCTTGCTTTTCGCGTTGTAGTATCCAATTCTTCGTCTTGTCTCTCATCGTTTGAAATGCGACTACCAGACACTTGAACTTTACCACCTGTTGCAGTAAAACTACTTCATTGCAAAGAGCACTGATCAGGATTTCTTGAAAGATGAAGTACCTCAGTTTTGGTAATGCTTATTTTCATTTCGGCGGTGTTACATGAAGCTTCAAAACTATCTACTGCGCGTTGGAGGCCTGATTCAGAGGCAGCTAGCAACACCTAATCGTCTGCAAACAACAGACGACTGATTTTGCAGCTACCAATCGTGGCACACTCATTTGTTTGACTGCGCTTGCCGATCCAATTCATGTAAATTATGAAAAGGGGTGTTGTTTGTTTCCCATTTACGCGAACACAAGCTTCAGGCTGGCAGTACAATGACTTTATGGCAAGCAACAGCTGGCCATTGATGCCGTATTTCTGCAGTACTCTGATTTACCAGTAGTGCTACTTATCAGATTGAGGCAGACCAGTTGCTACTGCGCGCAGGAACGATTGCATAATGCATTATTTTTTCGGTTTCTGAGTCCTCCATGTGGCGAGAAGATGGGCGCTTCAACCAAATTACAACTTGCTTGCACGTGGCAAACAAGGATAGTATTCAATCTTGTGGCAAAGCTCAATCAATGATTTCACAGACAGTGGGTATCAGATTGTACTCGAGTCGTAACATCGCACCATAATAGTACTTCAGCTAAGTTTCTAGAGTACAGCTGATGTGTAAACAAACCAACGAATAGCCACTGGCCATTGTTCAAATTCGTTGTTTTTTCAAGAATATTTTTATTGTTATGATAGGCTTTAAAAATTCGTACTTCATTGATCGGTATTCGTAGAAAAGTACTTCACGATGCTACAAGTTGTTACACGTTGTGACAACGGTTGGAGGCCCGTGCTTCACCGGGACAGAATAGTGAAGCCGCCCACCCAGTGAACCGTAAGAGGCGGTTAATGGGTACTCGGCATGGTCAACTATCGGTACTGAGCTGCTTGACTTTTGGGTCTTGCAGAATTGGCCTCCCGCTAGCGGCGCCTTCTGGGAACCATGCCTGTTGGGATTTCTTTCCTTGTATTTCTTGTACCAGAAGACCTTCTCAATTGGCCAGAGTAACTTAATGTGCGTCGACTCTTACTATTGCTATTAGTAGTAATGAGAAGTTATTTTTCGATGTTGTTTAAACCCCGCTTGTGCATCTGGCTGCACTCTTTAAGACCCACCAATGGTGGTCGCGTCGTGTGGTGGGAGTGCTTTGCTCTGTGCAGGGATCGAAATGGTCACAAACCTGCGGGATTATTCTATGTCAGAGCACTTTGTGATTCTCTTGCGTTTTATTTGGACATAGGAGGCTGCCATCCCAACAAAGCAGCCTGGTAAAACAACAACAACAACAGCAGCAGTTGGAATGGCAACTATGCTGTGCTGCTAACAACAGCCATGCTACAGTTCAGCTACGGCAACTGTGGTTGAAACAGGCGACCAACACAGGGAAAAGCGGATGTAGTAACAGTCACGATTGAAGTGAATTGGTGTTTATGACTGCTTGGAAGGTACAAATTCAACCAACTGCTTCAACTGTTTATTATTTTGCAGCGCGGCGGCGTAGGTCAGTTGGTTACCGCGTTGGGCTAGTAATCGAAAGGTTGCTGTTGTTCTTGGTTCGAATCCAACTGGCATTGAGTCGTTGTGTCCTTGTGAAAAACACTTAACGCCTATTTCCCATAGCATGAGGTCATGTAGGTCTACCCGTCAGGGTCACCCGTAGTTAAACTAAAGACTTGAATGAAAATTGAACCAAAAATGAAGGATATTCCTTGCGCTGTAGTGGTAGACAACTAATCATGCGCAGGAAAGCCATGGTTCAAATGAACGAACGATTATTTTCAGACAAATATACGGAAGGCCGAGGAAGAAAAAAGGTTGGAGAGAAACTGGAAGAGAGACGTTTGATCGAAGTGAGAGATGCTGAAAAAATGGAAGAAAGTGGTATGTAATTTCATAGAAGCATAGAACAAACATAATATTGTTAAGAATGAAAGTTTATGAGTGTTTTTGCAGTACCGGTAGTTGTAAATTGAACAGGCATTGTTAAAGTCGGCAGATGTAAAATGTATTCTTTTCATTTTTTTGTTTGATTGTAGAATATGTCTTTTTTGACTTGGAAAGCAAAGTTCATGGAGTATTCAAAAGGGCATAATGCATTTTTGTTGGACGATCATTATTCAGTTACGTCTAATACGATATTTTTATGATAAACAATCTTGGCGTTCACTTTGTTGAATTAGTTTGACTTGGCGGTGTTACCCGACTCCTTCCTGGAGATGGAGGCATGACGGAAAGTTACGGAGAACAAGCATTTGGGCAATTTCTACGGCCTAGATCACAGATGGAAAATGGTTAGAGAAGAGCCGAAGATGGCTCTTCGAGGAAGGTCTGAGGTAGAGCTGTCAAGAAATACATGATTTGGATCCTGGGTCGGATGACCACGGGCGCTGTAGGAAGAGCATTGAACCCTGCCTATCTTTTTCTGGTAAGAGGAAAGCAAGAGGCTGTGGTCGTTGCAGCGGAGACGTGAGAGAACTCAGCGAGCAGAACGAGGATGGACATGTACAACGTCGTTTTCCTTATTGCACTTTGTCACTATCAAAATGATGCTAGGCTTTTCGCATAACTTAATGGGATCAATATTTTTCAGACTTTTTGGACAACAACGGTGATGATAGAAGTGGTAAGTTAATCACATAGTTGGGATACTCTACTTTTCGACGCGCAGCTCTCGTCGCGGAACTTTTTGGCGCTGACTTTTTCACGGCAAAAACTTTCTGTAATTATACAGGCACGTCACTAGCAAGTTAAAGTGATTAACTAAACGCTATTTTACACACTACGGCGGAATATAACCAGTATGGAAATAGTTTAAATTGAATTTCACGATATTAAAAGATATTATTGCGTCACGGAAATTATTTATACGGAGTTCTATATCTTACGACGCAATATCACCAAAAGTGTTTAACTACTAGGTCGCGGTCTGTAGTTCCACATAGGTTTGACGTTCAAGGGCGCAGATGGCTTTTCAATATTGCGGGGATTCCAAACTTGAGAGCCATAATTCTAGAGTTGCGTAAAAGAAGAAAGGTTTTCAAAGTGGGGGCCTGGCAAGTATAGACGAATGCACAGTTGACACAACAACTGTGATCGAATAAAAAACATCGGAGGTGCCCCCGCCGCTGAAAATGTTCTCGATTTTCAAGACAATAGATCAAATTTCAGTAATATCAGCATGTTTTCTTTTTTTTATAAGCTATGAGCTTAGCTCTCATTTTTGTTATTAACTTGCATTTTAAATCTGCGCCACTGCACGTCAAACCTAAGTGGAACTACAGACCGCGACCTAGTGGTGAAACGCTTTTGGTGATATTGCGTCGTAACATTAAGAATTCCGTATAAATAATTTTCGTGACGCAATAATATCTTTCAATATCATGATATTCAATTTAAACCATTTCCATTTTCGTTATATTCGTAGCGTGTAAAATAGCGTTCAGCTAAGCACCTTAATCTATTAGTGACGTGCTTGTATAATTATAGCTTTTGCATGATTTCCGTAAATCTAAATGCTCTTCGTTTACACAGTACACAATAACTACATGATACACGAAAAAAACGCTGGAGGAAAATTTAAAATAAAGTTAAGACAGCTTGGGAAAAAGCAGGATTTGGCGTCGAAAAGTATCAGCGGAAAAAAGTTTCCGCCGCGGCGAGAAAGTTGCGCGTCGAAAAGAGTTGTTCCGTCATACTTGTCATTGGAATTGTGTATAATACTAATGAGCGTAAACAGCGATCGAGTGGGGCAACACCACAGGTCCTTGTCCTTTTATTCAAGGGGTGGCTTACGGCTTTATATCTTTTAGTTTCTGTCAATGTAAATGTTTTGTGATTTTGTGCGTTTAGTGATGTTAATGATGATGTTTAAAAAAAGAAGCGAGTCCTGGTGCCATGTTTTTGTTTATCAATACTGTAATATTATGTTTTCACTGAAGATATTATATAAGCGCAGTAGATCACATAACTAAAAGGTAAAACAAAGCCAAAAAACCGAGGCATACAATCAAGATTTGGTTTTAACTGTGCTTCCTAATTGTTTCGAATGGAAATTTGTCTTGCATCATTTCTTTATTTTTCCCTTATTTCCTAACTATTTTAACAGAATTGATGAACCTCGAAGACGCAATCGGAAGTGGTATGTACTGTACTGTGTTTAATAGCTTGTGTCTTTAATTTCTCACATGGGCACCAGTTAAATGAGTTTGTACGTTATGAGTCTCGTTCTAGTAACTAATATGCAATGGCCCTTGCGTTTTCCTAGCTCGCAGAGCCGGGGACTGCGCTCCTGTGTTATTTATTGAATTTAACGTTGGTACTAATCATTAAACTAATCGTTTTTTACTATTTGTAGCGTCATAGATAACGTTTGTAAATAAAAAAAATCTGCTCTGTAGAGATGATTATGTAGGAAAAGATGGTTTGTTTGGGTTACACTCTTACACATCGAACTGTGATGATACCACGTTACTACTGTAAAACCAACTATTGAAGTAGTCCTGGCATTTATGAATATGGTAATTGTCAAACTGTACCACTAGCTATAGTCGTTTATTCTGGGTACTGTACAATTAGTCGGCTTATGGCAAGGACAACTAGGAACATGGTAATATGATCATGATAATTGTATCATGGATTGAATTAATTTTTATTGTTGTAGAAACGGATATGGATCAAAGGCTTGGAAGTGATTATGGTAATTGCTGTAGATTGCGTTGCACCTACGTATGTATTTTAGGGGGGTTACATTTTTGGGCGACTTTTGATTTTTAAGTTGCCTTGGTGATTAAAAGTGTGGAAATCCGTCAACCTTAACTTCTGTGAAAAGCTTTTTGAAATGTTTCAACATTTTGAAGTTCTCCCGGGAAGCCAAAGTTTTTGGGAGATCGCGCGACCACCTAAAATCACAGAATCGTCATAGCTTGAGAACCACATATGCTAGAGACATAATTTTGGTGTCGAAAGTTCCGTAAACCCCATATTTCTCTCTAATATTTTGAGGAACATAGGGTCTGTTTTCATCGGAAAACGAATTAAATCAAAAAATCCATTTTTACTAAAATAATATCGGTATTAGTTCATAGTTGAATTTGGTAAAAAACAATTTTGATTTAATAATTTAAAAGTTGTTGCAAGTTTTAGCAATTTCCTGTGAATCATTTTCCAATGTGATTTCATTCATGGAATCAATTATGAACAGTATTACATGGTATTCAGTGCAAATATAACGTAATGATTTGGCTTCAAACAGACTTGGATCGGGCAAAAGTTATGCGGCAAAAGTTAATGCGTTGCCGTCTGAGGGTTCACGACAACTGATCGCGAACCAACATAAACGGCGTAAGAATGTTTATAATTATTGATTCCATAAATGAAATCATACTAGAAAATGATTTAAATCACTAGATCATACTAAATGTCACGTATAGTAATTTTAAATGCCTGAGTTGGGATTATTTGCTGCGCTTTAACGTAGTCGTAACTGCTTTGTTAGTTTTGCCGCTTTTTTGATTTGGAATATTGGAGATAATTCCTTTCCCGTATATTCTACGATCTTCTGCAATCACCGGATTACTTGTTTGTTTACGACTTTTAATTACTATATTTATACACGAAGTTTGTGACGTTATAATTATGTTGCAAATTATAATCGTAAGCTGGTGTAGTTTTTTTATTGTGACGTCATGACGATTGCTCTGGAAATTCGAGCACTTATGCTGTTAATATAAATGGGTAGGTTTTTTCTATTCTAACATTCTAATAATTCGGGGATTCTAAGACTAGTGTTTTGATTATTAGTTTCGTAGGCAGTTTGCCGAGACTGTGTATCTGTGATTGGCTTACATAACGTAGAGTGCGATCTAAATTAATCGGTCGCGATAAGGCAGTTTTGTGGAGCAATTTGCTCAGAGGGAATTATTGTTTTGGTTTTAATCTCAAATAGAAGTTCTTAATTTAAGACTGGTGTGCTGCTTTCTACAAATCAAGAAGCTTAGTTAAACTATCAACTGCCATTTTGATTTGTCAATTAGCATCTTAGTCGTTCTCTGGTTTAAGTCGACTTGGACTATTCTGGAGATTAAAGGTTAAACTCTAGCCAAGCTTTCAATATCGCGACACTAAAGCTTACAACAACTTTTAAATTATTAATTCAAAATTGGTTATTACTAAGTTCAATTATGAACTAATACTGGTATTATTTTAGTGAAAATGGATCTTTTTTTATTTAGTTTGTTTTCTGATGCAAATAGACCCAATGTTCCTCAAAATATTAGATAAGAATGTGAGGTTTACGGAACTTTTGACACCAAAAAAAATTGTCTCTAGCATATGTGCTTCTTAAGTTATGACGATTTTGTGATTTTAGGTGGTCGCGCGATCTCCAAAAAACTTTGGCCCCCCGGGAGAACTTCAAAATGTTGAAAGATGTCAATTTTTTACAAAAGTTAAAGTTGATGAATTTCCACACTTTTAATCGCCCAGGCAACTTAAAAGTCTCCAAAAAATGTAACCTCCTAATGTATTTATAAACTTACTTCATTTAATATCTTGCTCCACTGTCTTCCATTTTTTAGAAGTTTTTGCATTTTTTGTTTCGGTTGTAAGTGTACAATCTTAGCTGTTATCCGCTTTGCACGGCATCTCTGGAGGTGTTTGGGTTATACATCATTCATGCAGCTATTGCCTTCACTACTCTTCGCCATATATTCTTTGATTTGCTTCATCTTTTTTTTATTTTCAATACTAGTTGTTTTGTTTCAGTATGTTACAATAGTGAAAAGACTGTAGTCACAGTCATCTATGCTAACCGTCTATTGAATTAAAAAGCAGCATTAATCTTTAACAACCTACATTCCTTCTTTACATTGATTGACAGCGCTGCCACTTTATATTCCAATGCTTTCTGATGTCATCCTTTTTTTTATACATGACAGATGACAACTATCGTAAGCAAAATTTATGCTTGTGTATTTGATAAACTTTGATACACAGTGTCGATATTTTGCAGAAAGCGACGGAAAGTTCAAGGAAGAGAGAGGGGAAGACAGTGGTACCGGTATGTCCATTTACTAATTGTAGCATATCGCGAAGGGTTAAGTTACCGGTTGGTGCAGGAATGGATTCGAATCCTATACGTGGTTAATTTTTGCTGGCACATTATGAGGCTGATCTCTCTATTATACTGCTTATTTTGTTAATAAGATTTGGAAGCGGGAATTGCCTCGTGTTGGGATGTTTGTATGACTGCTTGTACCCAGACTTGATTTCGAGCAACACACTCTGGTATAACAAGTAAACGTTTCAGATTGTGTTTCTGCGTTACATCAAAAATACATTGTCGGCAGCGTGGCCGAGTGCTGGTTGTTGTTGTTGTGGTGGTGGTGGTGCTACCCAACCCCTTCCGAGGGATGGGGGTGCGAAGGAACTCCACAGAGACCCAACAGTCGGGCCACCCCCCAAGGTCTGGACCATAAGTCGAAAATAGAAAGAGTAGATCCAAAGATAGATTTGCGAAGAGGCTCAGAGACAGTACAGTCAAGGAGGAGATGATTGAGATCTTGTAGATGATGACCACAGGCATTGCATGAAGAGTTCTTCCTTACGACTGATCCTGTGTAGGTATGACGACAGTAAGAGGCTGTGGCAGCGAAGGCGGGAAAGCTCAAAGCGTATTATCTTATAGATGGGCCCAAAATACAACATGTTGAATATATTTGCAAAATCTTTTTTAGTTTCTATTTTTTGATAATATGTCACAATTGTATTTTGTGGGTGGCTGCTTGACTAGAAGACCTGAAATATTGGTCACTTCGCAGTCCCCTGCTGAGATTGTTTTACGTGTCATTTTTGGTATTATGATTCATTTTAATCGGCGAATAAATTCTGTCTATCTGTATTGGACGGGGTAGGAGGAGCTCCTCCGGGAGACTTGAGGGACTTGGTAATTGAGAAAGGAGTGGGGGATTTGACGTCTCCAATTGTGGTACTGGAGGTAACGATTTTTGGCAGTGACTGGAAGAAGGAGGCGAGGGATCGCATCAGCGGGCAAGGAGGCACCAGCTTTGGCGAGTATATCCGCATGTTCATTGCCAGGGAGACCAGTTTGTCCGGGAACCCATTGGGAATTTATAGTGATGTTGTTTGAGAGGGAGGAGGCATGGAACCATATATTCCAGAGGGACATGTGCAGGAGGTATCAAGGGGCTGTTGAAAGGGTAGTAAAGCCTGATTGAGAATCCGTGAGAAAAATCCGTCAGATTTAAATTTGCAGGTCATAAAATGTTTGTTGCACAAATCAAAACCATGCTCAAGGGCGAAAGTTTCAGCTGTGAAACTGGAGGCAACTGGACCAGCGGAAAAAAACAGGGAGTTAGATGTGTTGCATTCGGTACATGTGACATAGACCCCAGCACCACCCGATCCAAAGAGGGGGGAACAGAGCAACATCAGATGGATGGAGGGAGGACAATCTGTTATTTGCGGACTGAAGTCAGGCTGAGCTGTTGCCAGTGCAGTCGGGAATGGAGAGGGAAACAAAGAAGTTGGTTGGAGTCCAAGGAGGAAAAGGAGGGCACATGATTAGTTTTTCACGTAAAGATGGAAAGAATTGAGTGACCGAAGAACAGTATGGTCTCCAGGAGGGTTTCTTTCTCAACCGACAGGGGACATTATTTGTGGCCAGGGCATTGAGACTAGAAAAGTCCGGGGGGAGGAGTAAAGCGTGTTTAAGAAAAGAAATAGTTTGATGTTTAAGTGTTAGCTTTAGAGAGGGGAGTTGGGCTTCAAGAAGAAGCAAGGAGGAGGGGTTGGAAGATAGGCATCCAGTGATGACCCTGCAAGAAGCTCTATGCAGGACTTATAATTGATTAGTTATGGTATTGCAAATTAAGGGAAACCATCCGTGAGAGCATAAGACAGCACCGGTCGCACATAGGTTTTGTAGAGTAGGGTAAGAGATTCTTTCGTAGGACCCCAGGAGGCAGGAACGAAGGGCTTTATGGCGTGGTGAAAATTTGGAGCACAGTGACTGGACGTGGACCCCAAAGGATAGAGTTCGATCAAAGGTTACACGAAGGAATTTGGGAGTTGGGTTGAACGATAGGGGGATGCCCAGGAGATTAAGCAGGGGTTTGAAGTTGGCTTGATGGGGATCAGTGGAGAAAAAACAAGACTCACACTTCTTTGGATTGAGGGAAAGTCTACATATGTTTGAACATTCAAGAGCGTTGAGGTAGGTTTGAACCACGGAAGAGGCTTTGAGTGGGTTTGGGAGGAGGACCAAATTGCTAGATCATCAGCATACAGGAAGGCATGGGCACCAGAAGGTAAATGTTTGGTGATGTAATACACAAACAAGATGAAGAAGACTGGACCAAGTACGGAACCCTGGGAGACCCCTGTCTGATGCGGAAGGGGCGGTTGCAAGTATCACTGACTTGGACTTTAGCTCTTCGGTCAGAGAGGAAGGAGCGACCCAAAGAACGAAGCAGGGAGGGAGTTTGAGCTTGTTTGTGCTTTGTGCAGAAGGGGGGAGTGCCATGACCAAGTCAAAAGTCTTAAGAGAAGTCGACAGATTCCTAAATGTTTCGGTCTGGAGGATTTTTCTTTTAGAGGTCGTCCTAGATAGATTGGGACAGAGTAAGTATTTGGTCAAGAGACGACTTACCAGGGCGAAAGCCGGCCTGGCAGTGGCGAGGAGATGATTTAATTCAAAATAAAAAGTTAAATGAGAGAGAATCATTCGCTCAAAGAGCTTAGAGATGCAAGAGGTTAAGGAGATCGAGCGGAAGGAGGACGGAGAAGAGGTGGGTTTGCCAGGTTTGTGGTTGGGGATGCTGGTAGTGGGTTTCCAGCAGGAGGGGAAAGTGTGCGAAGACCAAAATCTGTTAAAAAGTAAAGGAAGGAGAAGTTGTGCTGACTCGGGCTGATATTTTAGCAGGGATAAGCAATCTGTCCAGGACCAGATGCAGAGGAGGAGGAGAGTTTACAGATGGCAGTGGAGAGTTCAGCCAAAACGAAGTTGGAGCAGAAAGAGTTATGAAGGAAAGAGTCATCCTCGCAGCTAGCTTGCTGAAGTTCATTCATGTACTGTCGTTCAGCACCGCGCGAAGTGCTGGAGTCGATTACGAAAGATGAGGGCGAAGATAATAGGCGTAGTGGTTAGCAGTGTCAAGAAGGGTACTGCAACCGGGAAAAGAGGGAACTTGGGATGTGTTCTTTTTGCCTGAGATTGCATTCAGAAGCCTGAATACAGCACGGGGGTCACAGTGGTGGCAGAAATTTGTCAGGTCTGTGGTTTGTGGTTTGCCAGGTGGTTTGCCAGGTCTCGTACTTTGTTTTGGAAATAACGGAGGACGCTCTCCGAGAAGCTTCTATATATCTGAGGTGGTGTGCTTCGAAGCAAGCCTTGCGTTGTTTCCATACAGCAGTTTCTGCTTCCTGGGACCACCGGGCTTTGGGGAATCGATCAAGGAGGCCAAAGGGAACAGAGGACTTGGCAGCTTCAAGAAGAAAAAGAGAGAAGGAGCGGGCAGCTTGATGAATTTTGACTACGTCATCATCAAAGGACGGTAGTGTTCCACGATGTAGGTTTGGTAGTTATCCCAACGAGCCTTTTTGTGATTAAAAGTGGGGGAACGGGTATTGAGATGACGGACGATCTCAATGGGCAGGTGGTCAGATTTGAGTCCAGGAAGCGTGCACCATACACAGTGAGGGGCGAGTGACGCAAAAGCCAGCAAAATGTCAGGGGATGAACGACTACCAGAGGAATGATGGAGGAGAGTGGGAGAGGGTGGGTTCGTTCAGAATTTCCGAACCAGAAGAAGCAATCCAACGAAAGAGGTCATTACCAGGTGGATCAGGAGATACGAGACCGTCCTAGGTAGGGTGGTGAACGTTGACCTCACCAAGGATAAAGGTGTCCGGGGAGTGAAGAAGTAGGTCAGCTGTGAAAGTCATGGTACGAGAATCAGAAGGAGTATTTCTGATGAAGGAGGAATAGAAGTTTAGAAATTGAATAGGAGAGTGGTTAGAGAGAAAAACTTGAACACATAGATAGCAGGAGAAAGGCTCCTGGGAAGGTATAGAAGAGACAGAGACAGGACAATAGGCCAGGACAGAGCAGATGAGGGTAAGGACACCACGACCGAGATTTTAGCTTGCAGAGGAAACTTGGCCATTTCTAGTGCAAGTGCAGTCTGTTCGAAGAGTGCAATAGCCAGGGATTTGAAACTTTTTAGACGATGTGAGATGGGTTTCTTGGATGAGAACCAGGTCATGCTGATTGGTGGAGAGAAAGGCAATTAGTTTAGCACGACGTGAGGGGGAATGGCCCCCTGCATTCCATTGGAGAATTCTAAGATTTTCTGGAGGTTGCAAAGTTTGCTTAGGGGATGGTGGGGTGTTGTTGATTGGTTGTGTGCTTGCTTGTGGTGGTGGTGTCAGGGTTAAAGAAAGAGCAGAGATAGGATAGGTGCTATAGAGGGAGGGTGAGGAGGGAGAGGTAGAGAAGAGTCCCAGCCAGCTGAAATGGGAGCAGGGTCGCCGATGCTGAAGAGACAGGGCAGGGAGATACTTGTTGAGGAGTGGGAGACGCAGTGTTCCTGGGGGGACAAGCAGGGCAACTCCATCCCATGGCGGCACCAGCTGTGCAGAATTTGCAGAAGGCAGCCCGGGTCAGGGAAGAGCAGGAAAAGTGAACCCATATGGAACAGGTAGGGCATTTCAAAAAGTCCCTATCAACCTCATGAGAATAAATAGATCATGGATAACGAGGGAAACCTGGAATGGACGCGGCCAATGGAAGCTAGGTAGCAGTGGAGGAAAACCTGGGGAAGGAGAAGGGGGAGTTGTGTGATGCTGAGGAGGGAAGGGGCCAGTTTGAGGGGGGGGGGTTGGACTAACTCCCAGGAGAGCAGGCTGGGCAACTCCAACCCACGGCAGAGCCAGTTGCACTAATTGTGCGGAAGTCTGCGCGAGAGAGGGAGGAGCAGGGGAAATGCACCCACATGTGGCATGTGGTGCACAGGAGGGAGTCCCTGCCCACGTCAAGGTTGCAGTTGGAGCAAGGATACTTAGGGCAGGGGGTTGTGCAAATAGGTCCCGGGTTAGGGTGGACATTATCACTGATAAGCAGGAATGCTAGAATTAGGAGGCGATTGAGGGGGACTGGTCAATGAAGACAGGAGCCGCCCAGTTGTGAGTGGTCAACGGGTGGCCCAGCAAAAAACTGTCCATTTGATTAGGGCGACCTTTGGTTGAGCCCCTAGAAGAATTTTTCCTGCCATTTTGACCCATCTTCAGTCGGGGAAGGGACTGCACCACAACGTTAAGGTGGCAGGATGTTGGTGCAGGCGTGGCCGAATGGTTAAGAGCGTCGTTTTTACGACAACCATCATAATCAAAAGGTCTCTAGTTTAACTCACACCCACGTTGCGTTGTTGCGTCCTTGGATAATACGCTTTTACGATGCTTATCTCTGCTGGGTGGAATCTGTTTGGTGGAGTCTGCTTGGTGGAATCTTGCTTGGTGGAATTTGGCTAGCAGCAAATAAGCTCTAGACAAGAATTCTAGAAGTCAACAAGTGGAATTTGGAAATACCGAAAACTCCTAAGCAGGTGTGGATTCGTCCAACATACAGCGCCATTGTCGCTTTTCCGTGGGAGGAAGATAAGGATGAAATCAATCAATCAGTCGTATCGCAAAGATTATTTTCACGTCTTTGCATGAGGAAATTAACACACTGGTTAAAGCAACCACGATATTTACATTTAGCAGTTTTATTATTCATCCTGGCTAAAAGTGCAGTGTTAATTAATTTAAAAGCCCGGGCTAGCGGAACTGCGTGCTGGTTATTGTTTAAACAATCCTGCAATAGGAGTTGGATTACAATTGCAGATTGTTTGTTTCGGCTATTTGGGGGCTGGCTACCAGAAGAGCGCGACGTCATTTTCCAGTTACTCTTGTTTCTTCGTTTTTAAATTTGTGTAGGGGAAAATTTTCAGTTGAGTTGGATTTGCATTAATGTTAGCTTCCAAATAATCCTACGTAATACGGTACTTTTGAAGATGACGCAATTATTTCATGCGTTTATTTGACGCTTATTATAAAAAGATGTGCATTTGTGGCCGACATATATCATTGTAGTTTCCTTACTACGAGTATACCATGTTATCGAAAATTCGAGCTATTCTAATTATTTCTTTGGTCTACCATTATTTTCATGAATATTATATAGAACCAGTCTCCCATTCAACTAATTATTGGCTTGGTTTGTTGAATATCGTAATAAGAAAATTGGATACAGCACAGTTGTCACGCAAAATATATTTCCTTTTCTATGTTATTAAGTTTTTGTAATAAGAAAATTGGATACAGCACAGTTGTCACGCAAAATATATTTCCTTTTCTATGTTATTAAGTTTTTGTAAATCGTTTGAAAAACTTTATTATCAATATCGCTTTATTGCAGAACCTTCATGCTTTGGATTTAGCAACACAGGTATGTGGTTTGATATGGCTGGATTGCTTGTTTTGACGCCACTAGTTTTGCCGGGACCATTTTCGCCGGATTTATGACTTTGGGGATCGTTTGACGCGCGAGACTTCACGTCTAGACGTCGACTATCACTATTTTATGTTACCAGAGTAAGCGAATTTTTTTGTGGTGTCTTTTCCTCGGAAATGCGTCGAGTCTAATCTCAACGCAATGTTTATGTTTTTGAGTGGCATTATATGCAAGTGATGAAAATTTGAAGCTGGAAGTATCATTATATTCTTGAAAGCAAAAGCATTGCTACAAGTTAAAACCTATCGGGAACACTGCTGTAGAAAAATTTGGTTGTAGCTTACTCATTTGAAAAGATTAGAGCGCTTGACGACAGCTTCATCAATAAAAATTGTTTCAGGAAAACTGTTTGTGAAAGTTCAATTTATGGAGGACCACCACACGCGTTTAATCAGCAAGTGCAGTGAGCTGAAGCTTAACTGCAAAAAGGTGGAATGTTTGAAAAAATTGAGAATTGACAACATTGTAGAAGCCCATTGGCCTTCGACTGGAGGCTTTTATCCAGCACGAATTGTTGCATTGGGTAATTTATTAGTTAACTGAATGTCGCCTTGTTTTTATTTAGTAGAGGTGCTCAGTAGAACCTCAGAAGCCGGGTTTAGGTCACTGGTTGGTACTGGCATTGGTTCGAATTCTATACGTGGCCGATTTCGCTGGTACATCCTGAGGGTGCTCTGGTTTATTGCTTTCTAATTTCATTTATGATTTGAGAAGCTGCGATTACCTTGCGTTGGGATGTTAGTACGGCTGCTTGTGTTGAACAACAGATCACACTGTTAAGGCATGCAAATGATTCAGACTGTGTTTCTGCGTTTATCATCATTAATTAGCAGAGGTGCTAAGATAAAATCTTTTTTTTTATAAATGATATGTAATTTGCAGCTGATATTGACGCTTGCTATGCTCATATTATCAAAACGTTTGTTATTTTAACGTCGATCTTATTAGGTCTCTAGTTCATAGCTTTACTCGTACTCTTGCGCCAGATCTTAACTTGTAACATATTTTAAAAATAAAGCATCTGACAGCTAGTATTGTTGTAGATTCACCGAAAAAGTATGCTTCAGACTCGGAACTTTCTACGCCAAGGAAAAAAAAAAATTGACATTGGTGCGTTTGCCGTTTTTGGATCGGTTTTTGCATTTGAAGGGTCCAGGTGCATAATGATCAAACTCCATTTTTTGCGATTTCTGTTTTTTGCATGAAAAGATGCAGTTTTTTCTCTGGTTTCATATGAAATATTGTTCTAGTGGCAGAATGATCCACATCACTCAAAAAACGGCTTTGAAAAATGCGAATGCAGCGACAAAACGATCAAACTCCATCTTTTCGTGAAAAAATGATCAATGTTTAGCAAAATCAATGAATTGTGAAATTTTACTTGTCTCGATTGAAATCTAGGCTCTGTTTTGTGTTTAAATTAAGTGGCTAGATTTAGTAGGCTAAGGCTATTTAAAAACAGTAATGTGTGTTAACAACAATAATTATCATTAAAATGGCTGCAGCAGTAGGTTAGTGTCGAGTCACAGGCAATTTTTTACTGGGGTGCTGTCAGTCTGTAGCCTATCATAACTGTGGTGGGTATCAAATCTCACTTGCATTAAAATTTACCAAGCTATAAAACTGAGTAATCTTTTGGTCTCAGTATTTTAGCATCTTGGTAATTTACATAGATTAAAATGATTGATTGTCATTGGACTAAGCCAATGGAAGGCCGTATGATGTGTGGGACTGTAGTGTATAGTGTAGGGTGAGAGTTGAACTCGTGTTCCGTATTGTGCACAATGAATGACGCATGCTCCGAGTTTTGTTATTCATTTCATTGATGGCTGAATGCAATGTTGATATGATTAATTTTTTTAGTATGCGTGTTACATAATAATGTTTTATTTTTGATGTGTTGTTTACTACATTGGTATTGATGGATTGCAGATACGTCATAGCTTTTTCCCGCCAAAACGATTGGACGTCAAAATGCCATTACAAAGCATTAGACGTTACCGTAAATCAACGTATAATTCCTTCAGTGGGCATATTTAAAGAAGTTAATTGTAAAGTAACACTTTTGTAGATAGCCTGGCCTTAATTGGTAATTACCAGGAGCGATTTAAGCAGCTTACATAGCTCAATGGATCTGAAAAGTTATGCTTTTTGTAAATTCTCATTGTTTATTGCCTGCTCTTGTCCACTTTGTCCGGTATTTAGCTTTGGTTCAAATCGTAAATTCGGCCATATCCTAAACTACTTAAAATTCTATGTCACAGCAGTAACACATGGCCGATTAATGTTTAGTTTAAGCACTATGTTTATAAATAATATTCAACATCACCAGACCCGGCGCCACGGGGGGGCATACCGGGGCCGTGCCCCCCCAAATGACTGCTTGTGCCCCCCAAACGAAAATTGTGCCCCCCCAAGCGAGGACTGTGCCCCGAAGAAATTAGCAGGCTCGGGGCTACTGGAGTGCAAATTGAGGCTCAAGTTGGTGTTTGCAACCAGTATTTTCGTAATTTTTGTGGACTGACACCGGATTTCATGACATTTTTGGGATGAAGACCTTTTTGTTTGAAGATCACCTGTTTTCGGCCGGAAAAACTGCTTGGATTCCCGATATCGGCCGGAAAAACTGCTTGAATTCCCGATTTCGGCCGGAAAATTGCTTTGAATCTTTGGTCTTAACCTTGCTCATTTGATCCTGACTGGGACAAAGTTCTCGTGCCCCCCCAAAATTTATTTCTGCCCCCCCAGTCACGCTATCCTGGCGCCGGGCCTGAACATCACTTGCTCAAGTCGAAATAAATGCAAATTAAAACTCGATCAAAGTTACACCGTTACACTGAGGCCAGTTAAATCATTAGTTTAAAGTTTAAATGACATATCTACGAAATAATTCAATGAAAACAACCGCAAATGCTTTTTAACTCCTAGCAACCAATAGTCATAGCGATAAGCCGCTAGTGACTATACGAAATGCAAAAAATCACCAATATCCTCCTGCAAAATAGACTTCTGAAATCACAAAACTTTAAAAATGCGCTAATTTTCTCACAAATAAAGGAGATACAACTGTTCCATTATAGCGCCATCAATAGTAAGCCACGAATTTGATTACCAAAACTAGCTACCACCATCCATATTACATGATTCTAATGGGTTACTTAACAGCAAGCCGGATTTGCGTCACTGAAAAAAAGCAAACAAAACCGAATTCTTACTAATTAAAATCTTTTTCAGTTTTTACAGGATTTTGCCTAGCATTTAACTTTAATGTTACAAGAATCAATTCTTTTATAGCCTGAAAATACGCTCCACATCTTCGCTGTCAGTGTTTTTGCACGCATTTACATAGCACCGATTCGCGATTTTGACTTCAGCGGTTTGGCTAGCAGCGCGATGACGTCACGTGCAATCCATCAATTGAACATTAAATCTGCTGTTTTTTCAGAGTTTGAGAAGATATTAGTAGTTGATAAAGTTGAATTAGCTGTAACGCAAAAAGTGCTTGGTATTGTACTAATTTCAGATCAAGTCTTCTTTGACTACCGGCATATACCTAAGTCACGTAATAGCTTACAAACAATAACGATCATACTCCACTTTGTTCGATAAAACGATCAAACTCCAGAGTTGGGTTTATTTTTTATAATTTTAATAAAGATGCCATTTGTGTAGTTTATTAAAATTGCGAATTTGCATTCTCTAATAATTCTAGCACTTGAAAACACACTTTTCGCAACAATTATAGCTCTAAAATTTAAGTGCTGAGGTTCTAAACTTTGTTTTTTGATTTTCTCGAAGACTTGATTTTGGTAGTTTGATCGTTTTGCACCTGGACCCTTTATTTGTTCACCTGTTTTTTCATTCGTTTTACATGTCCTGCGGGTCCACGACTTTTCGGCGCAGACGTTTTCGGCGCCAATATTCTGTGCTTTTTACTAACACTAACCCAAATCCCTAACCCTAAATAAGTGAACTGTTAAAGAGCGCCGAATTGGCGCGGAAACGATCTGTGCAGAAAACGTACGGCAACGAAATAGGTGGCGCCGAAATGGTTGCGCCGAAAAGACGTGATCCCTGTCCTGCTGCTTTTGACTTGTGTTGCATCAAAGATGCGAAGTAGTTGTGTGGTTGAAATTTCGTCAGCCAAAAGTGTTGTCGCTAACAGTGGTGGCTTAAGGTATGTGCAACCTGTGCAATTGCACAGCCCCTCCACATATAAGGGTCCCCTACTTCGTCTTAAATAATTCACCTAAACTTTTTTCGTGAAAACCCCTAAAGAACAATTTTTGGTTTGTTTAAAAAATACCTTGCATACATAGGCGTAAGAGGTGGGGATGCAAGGGGCAACTGCCCTCATTTTAGGCAAAAATGTCAAAAAATTCAGGCAAACCCAACATTTTTAGACAATGGATAGTCACCAATGCGAACAACAACTTTTTGTATTCTGATGGAGTGAGGATTTAAAATCTGAAATGTCTTTATGACGTACAAATAAACATTGTGACATCTCGCCAGCAATTTAAAGGATGAATGAAGACCTTTTTTAGAGACAACTTTTTCCGTTAATGATTTTTCTGGCAGAGAAATTTGTTCGGGCAAAGATTTCCTGCCTTCCAAAAAACATTTCTGTCTCCTATGGCCATGCTTACATCTTTCCTACCTGCTCCATCCCCTTTCAGGTTATCTTTGAATATAATGTAACTTAGTAGTAATAAATTCTGTATGGACGTGGATGTTGCCCTAGAAGATCAAACTTAACGAACCTTCTCAGTTGAAGGCTCTATTGCACACATTTATCTAATTGAGCCTAATTTATAGACTAGAGGGGCTGCTTCCGGTAGTTTTAAATCTGTATTCTGCTGAAGTATGTATTATAGGCTGTTTCATAATTTCACCACTTTCGATTTTTTTAACAGCTATGCTTTTGTCTGATGGGATTTTTGACGCTGATCACGAATCTGACATTCTTTTTTTGTTATGACGTCATCTTGGGGTGCCCCGAGCAATGATGACGTCATTTTTACCGATTTTGGCATATCTCGTGAACTACTTGCGGTAGAAGTATAAAATTTACACCAAACGACGCAGAATATATGATTTCCTATTTGTCCTCCATACATTATTTTGTCGTATCTGCACTAGAAAAATAGTTATTCTCAAAAAACCACTCCACGAGCTACATCACATGTGAGTCACCACATTCTGAAGTGGGCCAAGTAAAAAAATCGCAATTTGAGAAAATTGATGATTTGTGAAAAGTTCGTTTACGATTTTGTTGCTGTATATAGCAAGCAAGTAATTGTTTCAGGAAAAAGCGCCAAGAAGCTATTTTCTTACGTGAAGAAACACAGTTGCGTTTGGTAATGTTTACAATAAATAAACAAAAAAAATCGTTTTTCCAGTTTATACTGTGTGTGTGCAAAATGGGCCAAATTACTTTGCAAAATTGGCCAAATAAGCTTTTCCTAAATTTCTCATCTTTTTTCTTTTTGTCCATTTATGTAGTCCAATTAAAGCTGCGTTATTCACCGTCAGGACTGCGCAATCACATATGCATTAAAGCACAACTAAGAGCTCACTAGCTTCATTCATTGTCAATTCAGAATGATTACCAACGAACGATCTCCATAATGGACGATCACTCGATCAGTGACAAAATGTAGAATAAATTGGAGCACCTGCAATTCTGTCATCAATAACCGTACCGTAGCAACCGAAACTATCGATCTATGATGCAACAACATCAATCATTTTGGAGGACCAAGCTTGTTTCATCATACCATGCCAAATGATGGCATCAGTAAGCCATTCAAATCTCACGGAACTAGTGGGAGACCGCAAGAAAAAGGCAAACAGTATATATTATGCCTGTTTGTGTGGAGTTTGTGGCAAATAGTTGAGAAGTATGGGTTATACATCCCACTGTTCTTCTTATTAAAGTTTAACTAAAATTTGGGACTTTCGGGCCAAGTAACAATTTTTGTCTAGAAATAGTGGGCCAAGTTTAATTACTGGCCCATTATGAAACAATTATTAGAGTCAAAACAGCGTCATTAATGGGTCAAGTTACTTAACCCATTTTTCGACAGGTTATATTTCGAAGATTAAGCTGAATAAGATTTCCCCACCTAGTCCATACATGGAGCTTTACATGCAGTTTCTGAATACCTAATAAAAAGCGATTTGGGCCAAGTCGACTTGACCCACTTCAGAATGTGGTGACTCATGTATGTCATGATAGCCTTCCCACAAAACATAGTAGCCTTGAACAGCTGCTGTTTCAAGGAATAACACCTCTCATCAGCTAGGCTAGCTACGTAAGCTTATAAACTCACAACCGAAACCAGAAAAAATGGCATCCATGAGAGACATGTGGTGTTACTCGTGTGGTACCGGTAATTCATTTCTTCTTTTATTAATTTTTTAGAGACTTCCCCGTTACCAAAGGGCAGGGTTAAAGGGCCTGTCATCCTACCATGTCATTTGATTCCACAATAATTTAGGGTGTTATCTTATAAAAAATTAAAAATTCAATATGAAAATTTGCTTCTAAATCATTAGAAATAAGTCGCCTGCATGTCTCGCTATGACTATTTGGATCTTTCAATTTTTTTGGAGGCTTACATGATTTGGCCGATGACGTGCCATTTAAGTAAAAAAAATCTAACAACAGTGCACTTCATTAAAAAATATTCAAATCTCAATACTAGTAGGCTAAATCAGTAATTTTTTTTTTTTTGACAATTAGGATGGTTGCTTGACTTAATTAGCGCGCGGTCCTTTCGCAACTTCCTTGTCGCAATTGTAATAAATTTATGACTGCCATTATATTGTTACTGAGTGACTAAATAAAATTTGTCGTGTCGCAAGAAATTGTTCCATAATATCCTCTACCAAATAGGCCCTCTTGGGGAGTTGAAATGGGCCCAATAAATGGAATACTACTTGCGTATTAATTCAACGGTTGTGTTAGCATCATAATCTAGCGGATATGCTGGCGTGTCGATTTTGTGGCCGACAAGCCAACATCGATAAGCCAGCATATGTGCTAGAACAGCTAGATTATGATGCTAACAGAACCGTTGAATTATAACGCATGTAGTATTCCATTTATTGGGCCCATTTCGATTCCCCCGAGAGGGCCTATTTGGTAGAGAATATAATTGAGCAATTTCTTTAGAATGATAGGCCCTTTAATCCTGCCCTTTGGTAACGGGGAAGTCTCTAAAAAATTAATAAAAGAAGAAATGAATTACCGGTACCACATGAGTAGCACCACATGTCTCTCATGGGTGCCATTTTTTCTGGTTTCGGTTGTGAGTTTATAAGCTTACGTAGCTAGCCTAGCTGACGAGAGGTGTTATTCCTTGAAACAGCAGCTGTTCAAGGCTACTATGTTTTGTGGGAAGGCTATCATGACATACATGTGATGTAGCTCGTGGAGTGGTTCATTTAGTTTTTTTTACTTTTGTTCAAGAAATTTTTTCCTCACCAAATGGCAGGGTTGAAGGGCCTGTCATTTTTGAGAAAATGCACTGTTGTAGAGTACTATGATGTATGTTCTAAATTTTGTAAGGTGTTTTATTAATAAACAAATGCATTTGTGGCGGAATAGCACAAGTAACCTCGGAACAAACTTAAGCGAAAGGATATGAAAATCATTTGATAAATAAAGTGATACCAAAGTGCGATAATGATCAAAAAACGTGTTTTTGAGAATAACTATTTTTCTAGTGCAGATACGACAAAATAATGTATGGAGGACAAATAGGAAATCATATATTCTGCGTCGTTTGGTGTAAATTTCATACTTCGACCGCAAGTAGTTCACGAGATATGCCAAAATTGGTAAAAATGACGTCATCATTGCTCGGGGCACCCCAAGATGACGTCATAACAAAAAAAGAATGTCAGATTCGTGATCAGCGTCAAACATCCCATCAGACGAAAGCGTAGCCGTTAAAAAAATCAAAAGTGGTGAAATTATGAAACAGCCTAATGTATTATGACCAATGGGTTCCACATACTGTAGATAAAGAAACGAGGAGGGACGAAAACTCTAGGCCCACATTTTTTGACTGAATAAGGTGCCTGGCCGATCACTTCAATCAAAACGTCGTAAAATCGACCGTTTTTTTTATTTTTTTATTAAGAAGGCTAAAATTTCTTTAGCAGCGAGGGCATCGCCCCCGCACCCCCATGAAGAATCGGTTATACTGTATTCAAATGCTGTTTCGTTTTTAACAAAAAATAGGCCTAGTATTTTCCTGCTAATTATGTCATTCTGGCCAGAGAACAGAGCTTTTTACGATTATGTAGCATTATTTAGAAAAGTTATCGCATCGTTCATTAATGTATGGCTACACGATTCATTTGGAAAAGCCCCTCCCCCCCATATATTTTTTGCAGAGCCCCCCATTTCCCCTTTCCTCAGGCCACCACTGGTCACTGACAGGTATTGATGCTGCTCGCCATTTTACGTATTTTTTTATTGTCTTCTATTCTTGCTACTGGTGCAGGTAAATACTGCACGTATTCGTTTCTTTTTCGATGTTCCAAAATAAAAAAGACGTCTGCTTTTCGACGTAAATTGTGGAAAGTGGTTTGCAGTGCAAAGTTGTTAGTTGAAGTTGAGGATGATTGTTGTATCGTTTGAGATTATATCACTCTATGTCATTATATTAATTGACCTCCACCAACTGTCGGTAATTGCGATTCAAGACTAAAATGAAAAGTGCTGTGTAGAATCACACAATAACTTACTTTTTGAATTTTTTGCTTGCCAGCTGCCGTATACATTGTTTGTTTTTTGAACAGGCAAAAAAGTGTAATTACTTGAGGGGTTAACTCAGGGGTCTGGGGGCGAATCCTCCATCTGTCGAACGTTTCGGGGATCTGACCCAAGCCGCCAAACATTTTTTACTTAAAGCACATTTGACTTAACTTAAAGTAGTTTTTCACTCTTCAAGTAGCCTTACTTGGGACATAATGCTTAATGTAGTGACATTCTGCATGTTAAAGGAGGAGTGCATGCAAAATCATTGAGGATATCAAAAGTTTGGACAATCGCATTACATTCGACTGGCGTTGACCCCATTTTTCTAGAGTCAGCCGTTCTAGAGATATTCTACTTCAAACACGAGGTAACATTCCCGTTTTTTGACAAATTTATTGGCATCACTGACGTTGATTAACGTTGCCGCCAAAATCGAAATTCTATGGCATGCAACGAAATGACTCGATGCAATTGATCCAAATCAGCAATAGCATGCCATTGACTTTATGTTAGAACTTGGATCAGGTGATGTTAACGTTTATCAACGTCAGTGTTGCCAATAAAATTGTCAAAAATGGGGAAAGTTACCTCGTGTGTGAATGAGAATATCTCTGGAACGGCTGAATCTAGAAGAATGAGGTCAATGCCAGTCTATCTGACGCGATTGTCCCAACTTTTGATACCCCCATTGATTTGCCTGCACTCTTTCTTTAACTGATAACTGGTGAAAAGGAGGGCATGCCCCCCAATCAAAAACTTGGAAAAGCGTGACCTAGCCAACCCATTCACCTTCAGTGGCTTTATATCCCACAATCCAAAGGCATCATTCATTCCCATTTTAACTTTTATTTCCAAATTCTCATCTTCACCCGGCCCTGGCACCATAATCTGCCCCAGATCCCAATTGTTCGCATTTTTCCGTCACCCAATCGATATTCCATCAGCTTCCCTCGCCATCGGGAATTTTATATCCCTAACTCTCACCTCCACTCTACCACCCCCTACTCGAACCACCATCTCTATCCTACCGGCCCCTAACTCAAACCACCATGCACCAAACCTACCCTAATTTTCCAAATCAAATCACGCACCAAGAATGGCAGTACGGTACGTTCAGAATTTGCATACTACGTACCTCGCACCTTGAACCGTACCGTACTTCAGTTCAATTTTTGAAGCGTACCGTAGCAACGTACCGTTCCCGTACCATTACAAAAAAGGTGTCCCGTACTTTTTGCAAAAATTGAGGTGTACCGTACCGTATTGCCATTCTTGCTTTTAACTACTCGTAATCACTAACCTATAAATCAGCAATCTCAATTCACACGTTTAGCGTCGGTTTCAGCTGTCTTTTGCCTCAGTACACAAAAGCCCAGCGCAATGTGTAAGAAAGTCTGCGGTTTTTAATTCAAAGAGCGTACCAACGTACCGTACCCGTACCTTTACAAAAAAGGCGTACCGTACCTGTACCATTACAAAAAAAACGTATCGTACTTCTTAGCCAAAATTGAGGCGTACCGTACCGTACTGCCATGCTTGTCACACAATTTCTATTTGCTTACTCGTTGCCACGACAATAGTACTTACTACAGCGCCATCTTCCAGCAAAACAATAAGTTTTTCATCTTCCGACTGTGAAAACGTATTTAGCCCAATAGCGACACCAATCGAAAGTACAAAAACTTTTTTTCGAAACAAAATTTACACTGTTTCCAAATGTGAAACAAAACTGTTTTGTTTCGGTACATAACATTGGGGAGTTTCTAAGAAACTGAATAAAGTCACCAAAATTTAGTACGGCCTGTGCAGTAAGAAAGCGAGGTCGAAGATTCAAAAATTTTTATTTTAGTTTTTTTCAAGATCTTTAGTTTCTCTATCTTTCACCAAAAAAGTTCAGCTTTTTAGCTGGTGCAGTTTGCGAGATATTCGCGATTAAAAAACAAACTACATTTGTAGCAAAATGTAATGCTACTTAATAATCGTTACGTAACAATTGAAATGATTACAACCCAAAAATCAATTTTTGTAAATTGAGGAATTGAAAAAAGCAGGGACGACAATCACATCCATGACTTCTGCAATACATGATAGGCAAGAAAACTGATATGCGATACAGAGCAAAACACATGTGATTTTTTGCGATAATTTAAAATTTTTTCGATGTGATAAACTCGCCACTAGTTTCCGATGATAGATTTTTTTGATTAATTTTGAAACTAAAGTTTGTCATCTAAAACAACGTAAACTGAAGCTCAGCCAGGGCAAGACTTACGTTTAATTACTGGTACGTATTGTAATTGTGACACAACCAATGCCAAAACATTTTAAAACTTCTGCCTAAAATGTGAGTTATGACAAAACAGAAAAAACAACAGAAATAATGACAAAAATGGGAATAATCGCTTGCAAAAATGGAAAAAATTTTTGTTGAATTTTCTGATTTGATAATGGATCTTAATTCTTTTGTATGTTTTGATGTGGCATTTTAGAACAAAAGCATGCAATGCGATTGCTATCACAGAAAAAAGGCATCTATTATGTTACTCTGATTTAAAAATCGCACACCAGAACTGGATTTTCTTAAAATGTGATATTATGCAAATTCGTTAGTAATGACGCACTTTTTCAAAATTAAGCAACATCAAAATGCATTGTGCCTCTTTGTTTCAGGCAAGTTGAGATTTCCCCAGGCAAGTAAACAATTTTTGTAACTTGCCCGAAGAGTAAGTAGTTGAAAAAGTTACTTTTGATCCCTGCATTTAGTAAATTGACAATGAAATCACCATAATAAAACATTTATTTTCATTAACTTTATGAAAAATTAGAAGTTACATAGCAGATTTAAAACTTAAACTTTTTTTCACTACTGTGAAGAAGCACTTCCTCACATATCTGCTATCCCATTAGGCTAGCCTAATGGGATAACAGATATCTGAGGAAGTGCTACCTCACAGTAGTGAAAAAAGTTTATGTTAAGTTAAGTCGAAATTTTCTAGAAATAAATTTAGGTCAAGAGTTTGGATGCTGATACATTACTCCTATCAATAATTTGTGTCGTGGAGTACAAATCTTTGCCCACATATTTTTGCATCCTTTAATTTCTAGATTATATTCCGTTGCAATTTCAAAGTTAATTTCCTTAGAAAATTACATTGCTACTCCTCCAGCGTTGATAGATGAATTCGCAAATATTAAGTTGTAACCCTGCAACTCAATGTTAACTGCAGGAGCTTCTTGAATCGCGATTTCGGTGATTACATCTGGCGATCTACACATACTAAAAATCAGTTCGTATAATATATCATTATGTTTTTGGATTGATCTGATATTAATATGGAACATGAATAAAGTATCAGATGGAGATTTATAATTTGATAAATTAGAAAGATCAGAATATTCACAGATTTTGACATTTTCTAATTGCATAGTTTCAAAATTTTTGTCAAAGTTAGAGCAAAGAAAATCTTCAGATTTATCCATATCGATAATTTAAGACAGTTACAAAGGTTAAAGTAATTAAAATCAAATCCAAACAGGTTAAAGACCATTGAAGACTATCACGGTAGTCCTCACAGCATATTGGTACTGCATCTTCTAATTAATTCGTCTTTTCTTATCCATATTTGTGCGTTTGCTGTCCAGAAGCATTTGTATATTTTAGCTGTGGCAGTTTGCTTTGTTGACCAAAATAGCCTCTTCCTGAATAGCGTTAAATTCTCGTTTATATATAGGTTTGTCATTTTGTTAACAGGAAAATCTGTCAATTCTTTTAGTTTGCTTCCTTTTAGCAAAAACTTCATTTCTCACCAGTTTGTTGGTAAATTGGGCTATTATTGTAGTTGGTCGAGATGCTGAATCATTGGTTTTAAGTTTTTTAAAAGGGAGCCTATAAGCAATAGAAATATCGCTCCTTCTAACTTCAACATATAGTTTTTTTGAAATTTCTATGATAATATCAAGTCACATTTTCATTTGCTAGATTTGGTACACCATCAAATTCGAGATTTAGTCTGCGACCACACTGCTCTAATTAATCGATTTTAAAGAATCCTTTTTTATTTTTTACCAGTCTGTTAGCTCTTTTGAAAGCTTTCTAGCTGTTATTTCGTTTTTATTAAAAGTAGCCATTTTTTTGATCTCCTTGAGATCATCGAATTTATCCAAATTCAATTGTTGACTTATTCTTAATTACTTCCACTCATATTTAACAGCATTTTAATTCTCTTAAATGATCATCTGCAAACGAGTTAGAAGCTTCTTTGACTAAACCTTCAATTTTTGGCACAAATAGCTTCATAACAATTTCTATAATTTTATTTTGGTCCAAACCAGTGTTGTTCTTTTTGATTTAGAAGACTTTGCCTGCATTATGATCGTTGCTGGTTGAAATCTCAAATCCTCAAAGTTTTAGCAGCAAAACACGTCTGTTCAAGACAAAAGCTGTAGCTAGAATGACTGAATTTACAACAACACTTACACATTATGTAGCGTGGGGACGTCTTTACTTCCCTCCCAACTTGTCACGATTTCGTGCTTCTCCCGCCTATCCTCGTCACAAAGCAAATCAAATATTTCGTTATTGTATACCTCAGCTACTGACACCGCAAACTTCACTGAGTCGTTTAACCGCCTTTCGTCAACCAATCTGGAAATTTAATTTTAAGATAACCTGAGAAGCAAAACTAAGCAGCAGATTCTGTAACCACTCAGCTGGTGTAAAGGACTCTGTGAGCAACAAACAACAGCTAAATGTAATTCCTCCTATTTGCCAAACTGCCTTGCCCAAAAGAAAAAAAAGAAACATTTGCGACCTGGAAATTGTTCTGACTACAGTGGGGTTCAGTTCCAAATTGGGCAAAACATGTTAAAACTGATACTGACGTAGTTGGGTGCGTGTTCCGTCAATTTATTTTAGTTAATAACACACAGCAGTAAATTTTAAAGTTTATGTCTAATTCAAATAGAAAACAGAAATTAACCAGTTACATCAAGCAAAAATTCAAATTACAATATACATCAACTTTACAAATTATTTCTTAACAATAAATTACATCATCAAATGCATCAGCTTTACTGAATACATCAGCATCAGATGGCACTTTTTAGGTATAGACAACTCAACTACAAGATGGCTTTGCTACGTTCTGACAAAATGAACATGTTAAGTACAACAGCAGTTTTTTTCCCGTAATTGGTGGGTTTACTATATTCAATTATTCATGCCAGATGAGGGCTATGATCAGCAAAAAGCGATCAAGTTCACTTACGTTTAATACAGATCTAAACCAAACTGAAACAATAATATTGAATAGCACAAATATGTAAATGCTATAACATACCAAAAACAGAGCATGAATGCAACTACTCAGTGTAACTTCAAAAAAAACAACAAAAACTAAAAACGTGAGATTTGATACCAATGTTGAAAAATTTTCAAACTTTAAGCGATTCATAAGATATTGACATACAAACCTTGGTTTAATTATGACGGTTGTGAGCTCGAGCAATTCAAATATTAATTTCTGGCAATTTAAATGCTTTCTGACTGGTTTCCAGCGCGCAAGTCTACAAAAAAGCCACCAGCAAAGTTTTAGGCAGTGACCGCTCAGGTGGCTCTTCTTAAGGCATAGCGCTAGAAAGTACGCAAATGATAAAAAGATTTTAAGCCACAAACAGCGTATATAACGTGCAACAAGATAGTGGAATATCAATTGCCACACCTGAATAATTCTTTTGCAGCTCTCGGTAAAATCCCAGGTTGTGCGGAGTCACCAAGCATTGTGTGAGATTTGCCGCTACCTGTTTGACCATACGCCATCACACACACGTTGTAGCCATCAAGAAAAGATGTCAACAACGGTTTTACTTCATCTGACACTATTTGCTGTCCATCTGTAATAGTCATCACAGTTAAGCTTTGTCTTTTTCTCAAGGCAGCAATTATTCATATACGGCAGCAAGCTAGTCAACGACGACACCAAGATGCAGGTTGAAACCTAGCTTGCTACCGCTCATCACGTCTTTTCCTTTAAAAAACAACTTTACAATGAAAATGTTGCAATACAAATATTTATATGCCTATCTACAGTGCTAGTTAAAATGTTAGCTTGTGTTTTGGAGTTGGGATGATATTAGAGTGCTAATTATTTAGATAGGAGTGAATAAAATCGTGTAAAGGCAGAAAAAAAACAAGCACAAAAAACCACATTAAGCAATAAGCAAACAAAGCAAAATTCAATTTCTTGAAAAGTTGATTGGTGAGACAGAACTTGAGAATTGCTTTGATTCTGACACTTGCAAAGAAGAATAAGCAAACAAAGCAAAATTCAATTTCTTGAAAAGTTGATTGGTGAGACAGAACTTGAGAATTGCTTTGATTCTGACACTTGCAAAGAAGAATCATCCAAATAGGAAGTGCAGAAAAAGGAGCGCCTATTAGTGGGAAAAAGCCGAGTCATGATTGGCCAAAAACAAACAATGAGAGAGCATCATTAGTGTACAATCTTTAAGCTGTAAGCAAATTCTTTTTGTCGGCAGAAGGCAGGGTTGGAAGTTTCGATGAAAGTGGCTTCAAGAGCAGATAGATGGAAAGGAGAGCAGTCTTGGGCAAGAATAGTGAATCTACTGTCATCACAATGTTGAGCACAGACATGATTTTGTAAAAGATAAAGTCCAATAGCTGAGTCAGAAGCAAGAGCCTGAATACTATTAGGTTGGTTGGAAGACTTGCACAGACGGACATACATGTGCATTTCTGGGAAGAGCAAGAGCGAATAAACTTGAGATTGTTAATTCAGTCCTGCAACTTTAGGGAGGTACCGCCTACATACCAACTGTCACAGTGGCATGAGAATTGATAAATCACGTTACTATTATTTTAAGCAGGCAGTACATCCTTGTTGGTAGGGAAGAGAAGCTCGTTGGTAGAATATACAACTCGTGGTTACAGAGCATGAAAGTACTGTTTGACAGCAGATTTTGCTTGCTTTTCAAACTGAGTAAAAACCAAACCAAGCCAGTGTTCTGGGTATCCATTAGTCTGTAAATTACAGGTAACTTGAATTTGTCTAGTTCAGATTTCAATCTTTCAGGAAAAAAAATTCTGACAATTTTGTTTGATAAGTGTCAGACGAAAAGCTGCTTCAGAGACAAAAACATTTTACTGAAATTAATTTCATAGGTTTGACCCGACTGAGAATCGAACTCAAATTTACCGCTCTAACGACTAATGTAGAACACTGATCTGTAAAACCTATGCAACAATGAATTGACAGGGTAAAGAATGTTGTTGATGGCGCAGAATAAAAACACTTTCTTTATGAAGTTAAAAAATTTGAACTGTCTCCAACACCGACTTAGCACTTGGAAAGTATTTTAAACTTAAGTGAGACGCAACTGCAGTTTGAAAGGTGTTTTCATGCTGAGATCTATCTGCAATGCGATATAGCTTTGAATAGGCAGTGACTTAAAAGGAGGTGAATCACCCAGCCAATTTCAGTAGTTTACAATAGCTGAAATTACACTAAAATTTTTGATCTTTTTTTTATTCTCATTTGGGGGCTGCGGTTGCCAAGATATTCAACATATAAAAAAACGATCTCCCCAAAAAGGTTGTTGAAAACCCTGAATCTCTTCTCCCAGCACGAACTTCCAGCAAGTTGAAAAACCACCTGAATACACTGGAAATCATACGGAAATTCAGTCGCCTAAATAAATTCAGATTTAGGTTTACTTATTTACACCAAATTTAAGCACTTTACAGATAAATACAAAACGTTGGAAGACAACGAAAAGACTGTACGATCATCAGAGTCAGCTACCAGCTTACTTGTGGTGAATAATTTAACAAAAATACCACTAATGCACATTAAATTTGAAAATTTAGAAATTCTTCAAACAAAAATATTACGCTTCAGCAAAGATTAAACAACGAAGAAAACAAAAAAACAAACATAGCACAGAGAATAATTAGCAGGAAAAAAAACAATCACAAAAAAATAAAACAAAAAATAAAAATAAAATGGAAAAGCAAAACGGAAGACCATCTGCTAATATCAAGCCAAATCAATTTTTCCATCAACAGGATAATCATTCAGTGTAGCAGTTAAGCAAGTATCTCATGCCATATTGTTGAGCCCGAGAACGAAATGGTTGATTTGCAATTTTCGGTTCTTGCAGAAGTTTGAAAATGGTTTGATTTAGTAGAATTTCTAAAGTGATAATAATGAAGATTTTCGTCCTAGGAAATACCAAAATACAAATTTGAAATTTTACAACTTTGATTAAAATCTTCATGTCTTTGAAGCTTTTTGTCTGACATGTGTCAAGAAGAATTGTCAGATTGGAAAGTGCAGGAAAAGAAACTATATGAAGCAAAAAGCTGAGCCGTGATCGACCAGAAAAATACCAATGGGAGAGCATCACTAGTGCACAAATAATGGTTGCGCATTAATGACATTTGTGCATTTATGATGCTCCCTCATTGGTCTTTTTCCAGCCAATCACAAATTAATTTTGTTCGACTCATATGTTAATTAGAATAAATTATTTTTCGTTTAGTGTTAAAACCATGTTATTTTTAGTCTAATTTATGCTTATTTTTGATGCAATAGCTTTGTTCTGTAATGTACCGCTAAGTTCGCTATCCTAAAATTTTAATGTGACCAGTTTAAAGCAAAAAAATTTGACACAGCAGTGATATGGTTTGGGCTTTGCTACAAACATCTTTCGGGTCAGATTTGGGTTAAGATTTTCTTTTCTTTTTTTTCTTTGTTTTTCTTTTTTCCTTCAGGGCTCTTGAATTACTGCAATGTTTTTGCATCTTTTTTTATTCTCATTTTGGGGCTGCGGTTGCCAAGATATTCAACATATAAAAAAACGATCTCCCCAAAAAGGTTGTAGAAAACCCTGAATCTCTTCTCCCAGCACGAACTTCCAGCAAGTTGAAAAACCACCTGAATATCATTCGGCTTCACAAGAGTCCTGGGAGCAATAATTTATAATTACCTGGTCTTACATTTGTTCATTTCTGTTTATCGCACCGAAATACAATACAACAAAAGATTAAAACTGGCCAAAAAAAATCTCTCAAGTCAACTGGTTGCCTAAAAAAGTCATGGACCCTTTGCTGGTGTCGATTTCGGGAAGTGAGGGAGCAGTATCCCCTTGAGCCAAAAAAACAGAGAGCAAAACATGTCTGGCCCCCACAGTTTTTTGGCAAGTAATGCCCACTTGGCAATCAAGGTAAATACGTGCTTTCAATCGGAAGCAAGCCCCATAACTCAGATTTAATAAAATTATTTAAAAAACTCAAGGTGTAAACAAAAAATCAGCAAAACTCAAGGTGTAAACAAAAAACTCAAGGTGTAAACAAAAAAAACAAAAGTCAGCTAATCCGCATTCTTTTTCGTTTTAACTGCTAACTTGCCCAGCTTTGATTTTTATCATTGGCCACTTTCTACAAAGAGCATTTATGCAACTAGTCTAATCATGTTTTCGCATAGCTAATTTCTATGCCACATTTCAAAAACATAGTTTTTATCAAAATCGGCCAAAACTTGTTATTTTTTCGAAAAAAAAGCAAAATTTTCGAGCACTGGGGGCTTCCCCCTTATACAATCCACATTTACATGTACATTACATTGCGCAAAACTCACTTTTTAATTTCGTTAGCTGTTGATTTTTGTCTGACAAGTGATATGATTTTGGTTTCGAGAAAACTTTCCTTTTGTGTTAGACTTCTTTGAAAAAAAGTGTTGCAAGAAAAATAGTTCACCACAAAAATTGTTTCAGGAAACATTTGGAATTGCCTATGATTAACAACTTGTTGTCTCCTTTTGGTACATCTACTTGAACTATATTCGATAACCTACAATTTAAGGTAGACAAATTAGAATTAGTAAAACCACAATAAACATAACTCTGAAAAATCATAACAACAAAACATTGTCAGATATATTCGCATTATCAGCTATAGACTACCACACAAATAACACAATAAGTAAAGATGATCTTTCATAAGACACATAGCATAATATGCTGATATCTGTACTATTTTTGTAATACTCTTAAACTTATAAAAACTTAATTGGGGTACATAAACAAACTGTATTTATTGCAATATTCTGGCTGAATGCAATATTAAATTAAACCTTTCAAGTTACTGCTACTAAGGCTTAATCACAGATCATCATCATACTCTGATACTGGCAGACTGGTATAAGTACAATATTGCAGAAAATGAATGAAAATTAGGACTACGCTACTGAGGCATCAGCATATCTTGATTTGCAAAAATATTTATTTCTAACAGTCTTGATGTGGAAAAATACAATGCCTATGCAAGGCATTGCATGAAAATGACTATTGATAAACTAACAAATCTTCAATTCTGCACCAAATTCCGCTTTTCTTCATTACAATCTAATACCAGTAATTACCTCTACAAAATTTAGCAGAAATGGCCAGTTACATCTGAAACTACAAGTAGGCCTACAGCTTATCAGAATCAATATTTACCTTAGCAGCTACTTCTTACATCAGCAGTTATCAGTAAACTTAGTCATGTACGTCTAGCTTACCAGATCACTGTCTTACACAGTAACAAGAGCTTGGTACAAATTATCATATCAAATTACCCTACACAGCCTACACTAGTGACACATAGATTTGGCCTTTAGTCTGATAACCTACAGACTTATGGCAAACCTAATCTACACTAATGACACATAGGTGTTACATTTAGGCTGATATACTACAGACCTATGGCAAAGCTAATGTTAACAAAGAATAAAGTAAGTTGAAAAGGAGCATGGATGGCCAACCATTATCAAGGATACCATACTTCGTTAAAATCGGTAGTAAGCTAGGCCTACACTAAGCTAAGCTTGCATAATATATTGCACAGATGCCATAAGTCAACTCAAATGGTTGGTTTACTGAGGTTTCATATCCATTATTCATATCATTCTTCTTTTTTTACTGCCTGCTTTTCCGTGAGGGTTGCGAGGTAGCAGCACGAGATTAAGCCACCACTCACCCAAGCGGTTCCATCCAAGATTCTCAATGTAATCAATCCATCCAAGATTCTCAATGTAATCAATCCATCCAGTTCTAGGTCGTCCAACTGGTCTTCTTCCATTTGCTTTAGCAAGTAAAGCTTTCCTAAGGCATTCTGCTGACATAGCCAAACCATTTAAGCCGAAATCTTTCACTTCAAGAGAAGTAATATCTCTACATTAAGAGAATTTCAAATCTCAGAGCTACCCACCTTGTTAAAAAGTGTAACTCCTTCGATTCCTTGTAAAACTTCATTTAGGATGCTTGTAATTGTGATCGCACTCTTTCGGTCATTACCCAACATTCATAACCAAAAGTGAGAATGGGAACAAAAATTGTTTCGAAAATTGAGAACTTTGCCTTTTTTTTGACAATTCTCGTTTCATGACAACTAAATAGAGCTAAGCTCGTATTACTGCATTAGCCTAACCTACTCCGATGCCCAGTTCTTTGTCTTGCCTGCTGTCACTCGTCAATGTAAACATAAGATACTTGAACTTCTCTACCTAATTCAGTGTCGCTCCATTCACTAGCATCACGCACTGATCAGCGTTTCTTGAAAGATGAAATAACTTAGTTTAGGCTGTGGTTATTTTCATGTCAGCGGTGTCGCATGTATCTTCAAAGCTATTTAATGTGCTGAAGGCCAGGATTCTGTGAAAGAAACGCTGGAGGCCATATTCTGCGGAAGAAAGCAGAACCAAATCATCAGTGAAGAACAGACAACTGATTTTGCAATTTCTACTTGTGGCACACTCAACCGCTAGGCAGTATTCGTCGATCCAATTCATGTAAACAATGAAAGAGAGAGATGACAAAACACACTCTTGCCAATGAAAAGGAGAGATGACAAAACACACTCTTACTGTGTAAGACAGTAATCAAAGCCATTCCGGTACGCCCACATGGAATGGCTTTGATTGCTTGCCATTTATCCGAACACAAACTTCCGGTTGACAGTAGAATCACCTAATGGTGCGTTACAACTGACCATCAACGCCATACTCCTGCAAAACCTTCCCAACTTTATCCTGAGGAACTCAGTCATATACTTTGAGATCGGCAAAGCATGCAAAGAGATCTTTGCCATACCCCAAGATTTCTCGAAGATTTGCTTTGAACAGAGTGAAGACATGGTCTGTGGTGCTGTGATGTAGACGAAAACCGCACTGCCTATCCTCCAGCTTTGATTTCAGTATTTCTCGCCATTTTCTTTCAAGGCATTTGGCATATACTATCCCTGACAAATTAGGAGTGATATCTTTCTGTAGCAAGTGCATTGCTTGCGATCTCCTTTCTTGAATATCAGAATAATAACACCTGTTTGTCAATCTCGGGGAGTTTTGCCATACTTTCACGCAACATGACACACTTGTATAAACCAGAGAACTCCTCCTTCAGTCAGTGCTTTCAGCATCTTGGGTTGATTTTACTGTCACCAGTAGCTTTTCCAGATTTTATCCCTTTAATTGCCATTGCCACTTCTGCTGCAGTGAAAACTTCCTCTTTCCTAAATGTACCACTTCCTGTGTGTCACAAGTAGATGCCTTTACAGAATTCAAAAGATCTTCAAAGTATTGTCTACCTCTTGAAAAGATTTCATTCTAATCCGTTAGAATATTACCTGCAGAATCTTTGATGGAGTACAAAACACTAGAACTTTTGCCACATAAACGACGAATGGTCAACCAAAATATTTTGTTTGCCGAAAAATAGTTGGAATCCAACCGACAACCAAACTCTTCTCATGCCTTCTCCTTGGATTTTTTTACTGCCGAAGTTGCTGCTTTTAGCACCTTAGTGTATCAGGATTGCAAATCAAATGATGAACTGTCCTGTAGCAAGGCCCAAAGTGTTCTTTTCTTAGTATCGCCCACCACTCTAAGCCATTTTCGCCCATAACTTTCAGCAGCTGATGAAATGATTGCTGATCTGAACAGCAGCCATTCCTTCTCGATGTCCTCTGATGCATCCTGGTCTGAACCTAGATGATATACAGGATGCAAACTGTTTCCTAACTACTTTCTTCTCCAAAGCCTCGCATTTAATCCAATAAATCGTAAATGACCTGTTCGACTTCCTGTTTGGCCAAGGTTTCGAAAGTCGCAAGGAACATACAACCAGATAAGGATCAATTGACAATTTCAGGACCTCGGTTCACTCGAACGTCCAGCACATCAGAAAACAAATATGACGAAACTATGCAAAAATTTATCTAAGATTTTTGATTCATACTAGGTTGATACCATGTATACTTGTGAACATCTCTGTGCTGAAAAAAGGTACTGATATTCATGATGCAGAGTCTGTTACTACAACAGAGCTGCAATAAATACCTTCCATTCTTATTCAGTCCAGTGACATGTTTTCCGATCACACTCTTCCATGTATCAGTGTCTGTTCCAACATATGCATTAAAATCCCCCATAAAAACTGCAGATTCAGTACATGATACTCAGAGAAGAGAATCATTTACTTCATCCACAAAAGCCTAATATTCACTCTCAACATAGGGGATATACTTGCAACAGGCACAAAATGACTGATCCAATACCTTAATGTTCAACATGCAGACCCATGATCCCAAAGGAATCCGATCAAACACACAGTCTCACAACCAGGATCTTGTGAGACTCCCCACACCCGCTTTAGCAGACCTACTATGATCAGCACCAGAATAGAAAAGTTTTCATCCCCCATGCAGATCAAAAGTTCCAGAGCCACGTCTATTGGTTGAAGAAACTTCTATAATATCAAGATGATACCACTTTGTTTCCTCAACCATTCTAGCTCTTTCCTTGAGAGGATATTCCAATTGCCCAACAGCAGTTGGTGATGGTTTACCTGTGAGTAAGCGACGTTATCTTGAGTACAATTCTCTACATTGCCTCCATTTGCCTCTCCAAACATGTAACAAGCACATTGGCGGAGCTGCCACTAGGGCTTGCTGGTGGAGATAGTCGCTTATTTTTCGAACGAGCTACTCTGCCTAAAGGCCAATTCAAACTGGCATCACGATTGTGTCAGATGACACATTTTCAATGACCCTGATGTATAAGCGAGACGACCAATGCACACTGAACAATTTCTGGAGATAACAACGTGTTTGCCATGGTGTGCTTACAGAAAAACTCTTGTTTAGTGACAGCGCGACAAAGTAAAAACGAGTTCTACTTTGTCGTTTGTTGTGAGAGAGTTGTTTCAGAACTTTTTTGTTGAACGAAACGTAATTTTAAATTATTTCAGTCCTTTGCTGTATTGCACAAAAACTCTAATAAATTGAGCTGAAAAACATTTTGGAGACAAAAGGTGAAAAGTTCACATAAAAATTGATTGAAACGTAGGCAAGAATACCCAAAAAACACAGTTGCGCGCCATATTCAATGACATGCCTAGGAGAAGGCTGGCAGTAATCAAGTGCAAAGGAGCACATTTAGAAAATGTTTTTTTTGCCATTTTTTTAATAAAAAAAAACTTTTGACATAATTTTCTCCTTTCCAACAAATATTCAAATATTGTATAATTGGATGACCGACTTTTTTGCCGCCTGTTTTTTTTTTTATATTACACTAAGAAAAGTAACTGTACAAAATGCAGTATGTTATTTTTGTTCAAGTAACAAAAGCACCAACTTTTGAAAGCAGATAAAACCACAAACACTGATTTTCAGAATGAAAACCCCGAAACCCGGGTATAGAAAGACATAGCCGAATCAGAGACCCAATTCAAATCAAGTAATCTTAAACAGGAAAAGATTGCCCAACGTTTAGAAGCTTTT
Organism: Trididemnum nubilum; assembly: GCA_963965965.1. Lineage (NCBI taxonomy): Eukaryota > Metazoa > Chordata > Ascidiacea > Aplousobranchia > Didemnidae > Trididemnum > Trididemnum nubilum. The sequence continues at coordinate 1,071,775 of OZ014479.1, read as the reverse complement.
TAGCAAAATCTCATTAAAAAAATTTCAATCAGGGCGAATTCAGACTTTTTTAGATTCTTGGTGTTAAACGTTAGGCCACTTAACACCAAGAATGTAGAAAAGAACAGGCTCAAGTAATTGGCCATCATCTGAGTCTCACACCTCCGCTGAACAACGCTTAGTGTTTCCTATAGCAAGTGATGTATCGCGCTTGGTGTGCATTGCAAGCAAAAAGCTCATCACACTGTTCCGTCAGGCTGACATTTTGAAATTGCCAAGCACACAGAAAATGCTTCATGTGATGCAATCACGACACCAGTGTGAATTGGTTTTAAGACTCAAAGGCCATTGGATGACGACCTAGGAGTCCCAAGGCACTCCCCATCCAAACGAGGTTTCACTTGTGAAGGCGGGTCCGTTAACACCGTTCACAAACTTTTCATTATTTGTACTAATCATTTTTTGTTTTAAACCACAAAGCATATATCAGCACAAACTTTATTCCAGATAGCATTTTTATTTTAATAGAAACGTTTTCGAAGCATTTTTTAAATGGCCCTCTTCAGCAAATTAAAAAGCAGTTTACAGTAACTTTAAAATTTAGAAATAAAAGGTTATCAAAATATTATCTGCAAAACACAAATCTTACGATATGACCTCTAAAACTTCATACATTTGACATTGTGACGTATATGTTATACCTTTTTCACAGTAAAATCAAGTCAGAAAAAAAAAAAACGCAAAAAATCCCCCAACACTGTAAAATAACAATACTGCTACGGTACAATTAGAAACACACCCAAAAAAAAAAAATCTTTACAGCACATTCAAAAGAAAAGAGCAACCGTTGGCGTATAATTGTGAATTCAATTGTGGTGTTGGTTTTTTTTATCAATAATGCCTCCTGTATTTTGGTTTCATATTCATGGTGACAGTTTCTAATTACTTTAAACGAACTAACATTCAAACTTCTATTTTGACAAGTTTGGCAGGAAGAAACGTGTTGGCTCATAGCACTTTTGTTGGAGTTGGAGTTAAGCTGCAAGTGTTCTCTGGCCCTAGTCACCAAGTGACGCGTTGACATACCAATATAAAGTTCACATAACATGAACATGTAAATCTATTTTTGTTATCCAAATTGTTTTTAATAAATGCTTAAAAAATTGGAAAATAATACTAAATCAAACTCACACGATAAAGAAGTTGATGGTTTGGCGTACATACTTGGCTTGTCATATTTTGGAAAACCATCTCGTAAATTTGCATCCCAATTGTCTACCCTACTGAAGCAAACATTTAATGTTCGAATTTTTACTTATTACACTTCGCTAAAAACTGCGTCATATTTTAATCTGAAATCCAAAGCTCCTGCTGCTTTAAAATCCAATGTGATATATAAATTTACATGTTCACGTCATGTGAACTTTATATTTGTATGTCAACGCGCCACTTGGTGACTAGGGCCAGAGAACACTTGCAGCTTAACTCCAACACTGCCAAAAGTGCTATGAGCCAACACGTTTCTTACTGCCAAACTTGTCAAAATTGTAATTTGGATGTTAGTTCGTTTAAAGTAATTAGAAACTGTCACAATGAATATGAAACCAAAATGCAGGAGGCATTATTGATAAAAAACTAACACCACAATTGAATTCACAATTATACGCCAACGGTTGCTCTTTTCTTTTGAATGTGCTGTAAAGACTTTTTTTGGGTGTGTTTCTAATTGCAACGTAGCTGTATTGTTATTTCACAGTGTTGCGGGATTTTTCGCGTTTTTTTTTTTCTGACTTGACTTTGCTGAGGAAAAGGTATAACGTATTCGTCACAATATGAAATGTATGAAGTTATAGTGGTCATATCGTAAGATTTGTGTTTTGCAGATAATATTTTGATAACCTTTTATTTCTAAATTTTAAAGTTAATGTAAACTGCTTTTTAATTTGCTGAAGAGGGCCATTTAGAAAATGCTTCGAAAACGTTTCTATTAAAATAAAATGGCTATCTGGAATTAAGTTTGTGCTGATATGCCCTTTGTGGTTTAAAAAGAATTTACACCTGTTTACCGAATTTCTATTAATTGCTTTGCAGTTTAATCTAACTGCAGAGATAGGTTATATGCTTACCACAGCTGATGGGCATAACCAACCCTAGTTTAAAGTTTTCCAACTTGTTTGATTTAAACTATACTTCGTCTTGCTTCTACCATCAGACCTATCTGGCATAAGTAATCCTATCAGAAGAATTAAATCTCCAGCCAGTACAGCTCTGAAGGTCATTGAGGCACATGAACTTTTCCATCTTGCTAAGGTGATAGTTCATGGAAAAGGAATGCCATTGCACGCCTGATATGCCGAACTATCTTATCCTATGTCTACTGTGTTTATACTATGCCTTTTGTGCCATAAGCTTACTGTAGTATATGCCATACTATACTCGAATGCTGCAGTGTCTACAAGGCCATGTTACGTTTCGCCTAATATGACATACTATGTTGCACTGCCTACTGTGGGATACTATGCCTGCTGTGCCATAATAAGCCAACTATATGCCATATTATGATGTCATACTATTCCTACTAAGCTACAGTGCCCACCGTGGCATACCATGGCTACTGTGCCAAAATGAGCATACCATGCCTATTGTGACACAACACGCCTACTATATGCCATACTATGCCTACTAGGGTGCCATGCTATGCCTACAATGTCATACTAAGCTGCAGCACCTACTATGCTCACTACGATATACTAAGCTCAGAGGTGGGCAGCGCAAGTCATAAAAAGTTGCGGCACAAGCGCACATGCAGCTACTCTGAAAATCTTGCCCCACAAGCGTTTTCCCAAAACCCCGAAAATAATTGTGCCGCAAGCGCAAGTGTGATGCTTTGAAATGTATAATTCTAATTGACTCACTGCTCAAACCTCACTGGGTTACGGTACAAAATTAATATTCAAAACAAATTATCCACGCTACCAAATTAGTAAACAAAAAAATTATTGATTTCCTTTAAAAAACATAAGCATTTGAAAATGCGCATCGCTTAACCTCTTTGGGCGAAGAACATTTTTACACATAACGAAAAAATACTCTCAACACTCGCACCAAAGGAACCACGGTGTTAAAAAACTCCACTAATAAAGTCTGCATATGGTGGGAAGTGAACGACTTCGGAGTCACTGTTTTTTTCTGATGGCTCCTCAAGGAAATCCTTTACAAACTTCGATACATATTTTGTGCTTCTAGCATCACTCTTTGACAAATGGAGGACGCTAAAAACTCATCCTGTTTTTGTTTTGCAATTAATAGTTTTTTAATCATAAAAATTACAGCCAATGTTATTGTAATAAGTGTATTTAGAACTTTTCGGCCCTCTTCTGGTACCATTTTCAACGAACAGTAAAAAACTCATAATAGGCCTATGCCTATTTCCACTCCAATCCAATCTTTTCCACAAAGTTGATTTTCATAATCCACAAATACTCACCTCCTGCCCAGACTAACACAAACTTTTGATGCTACAATCACTATACATTAAACTCCTCAAACCTAATCTCAACCTCGACTCCTCATCTTATCCACTCTGCCTTTTTAATGCATGAAAGGCATTGGCCTATTTTAGTTTTCATTTTAATCAACACCAGAATGTAATTCACATGAGTTTTTTACTGTTTGTTGAAAATGGCATCAGAAGAGGGTCGCAACGTTTGCAATAAACTTATTACAATAACATTGGCTGTGACTTTTATGATTAAAATATTAGCCTCCTCCCAATTATACCGTTTGCCATAGTTTTTTTTGTTTGTTTTTGAATTACAGTAAAAAAGGACTGTCACAAATAACCTGGTAAATGCCCAAAGCAAGTTAAAGATTGTTTAAAAACGACTAGTGTATTTCTAAAAGGACCATTACAAAAACAATTTTTCTGTTTAAAAATTTGATTTTCCAACCGTCTTTTAACTTACTCAATTGGATTTTTTTTCAAATCAGCAAAAAATATTTTAGAGAAAAGCGTTTTAGCAAAAGGTGACTCCTGCTGTTGATCCAATAGAAGTATTGCAAGCAATAGACGAATGGAATTTCCATTAAGAAGCTTTTATGAACCTACCTCGTCATGGGCATAGCCAAAGGGGGGAGAGAGGGGGCAAAACCGCCCTCCCAATTGAAATGCCACCAACAGAGGTGGAGTCTTCGAGGACGTCCTTGGCTTCAAGTACACATTTTGAAGTCCTTGGTCTTGGCCTCCAAGCCTCAAGTCCTCGAAAACTGCTCTGTCCTCGGCTCGAGGACAGCACTATTTTTTGAATCGTTAAAATTTTGTTGGAAAACGCCAGAAACCTTGCGGAAAACTTTGCGAAGACCTCTTTTGTTTTCTTCTTTGGAGATCGCCTGAAAAATTTTTTGAAGACCATTCTTTTCTTTTTTTTTTTTTTTTTGAGATCACTTGAAAAATTTTCTTGAAGACTTTTTTTTTTGGAGAACACTTGCGCCTGTGTCCTTGGCCTCAGCATTCCTGTTCTTAGCCTCAAGAGGGTCTGTCCTTTGCCTTGCCTGAAATTTTTTTTTGTGTCCTTGGCCTCCAGCCTTGTGTCCTCAACTCCAGTTCTGGCAACCAGTAATAAAAATAAAAACAATGAAGTGTAATGTTTTTTCAGTTTCAGTTTCTTTAAGCATTTTCGCATACAACAGTATACGTTTACAACAGACTAATATTAATGACCAGGTAGGTGGCCCGAGCCCCCTCAAATCAAATTTTTGCCATCCACTTTAAATGTATAACCCGTATTCATAAAAAAAACAAAAATTTCCCAAGGCAAATATTCGATTGATTAATTATTGCTAAAAATATTGTAGGAGGCAATGTACTTTGGTTTTCCAATCTGAGCCAAACCACTTACAAAATTTCATAGGTGGGCACAAGTCCAATAATTGTAAATAACGAAGCTAACTTTTTCATTAACTCGTTAATCCATTAAAAAGTTTTTTCATGTTAATGGACTAACTTAACTTCCGTTAAGTTCTGTTAACTTCTGTTAAGGTTTTTATCATAAATATCTTGCACCATTTATTCATCGTACTAATATAAACCAGTTTGCACTGGTAACACTTGTTGCGTGTTAGCTAGAGTTTTATAGAAGAAATCGAAGAAAGGCGTTCTTTTTTGCAGCAATTAATAAGCTACAGCCTCATGGGTTTATTAATTATCACTGCTCACAATTTTAAAAGATTTTCCGATTGCAGCTTCGCTAGTGCATTTGAACATATTTTCATCTTCAAATTAGATCAGACTGTAAAATGTAACTTCTAAAACATAAAAAGACCACCATAGCAATAAATATTTCTTTACAATCAGCTCAACAACATCAATACGTGTTCTAGAAGCAAGTGTATAAAAAGTAATGTAAATTACTCGCAAAATATTAACGAACTTTATTAATTTCCGTTTAATAAAGCTGAAAATAACGGATTGATGTTAACGATGGTGTGAAGTTTGTTAACAGACTAGTGGTTAACGAAACTAATTAACTTGCCCACCAATGCAAAATTTAACCCCCAAATTCAAGCTTTTAAACGTATTTTAGACTTGACCTTTAAGTAAAGGTAAGACTCACCAATTTGATTGCTTCAATTGGCTTTCAATCCTTAAAAATTTGGTTATTTTAAATGGCTCTAAAAACGTGCGAAACGTGATCTAAATGGCTTTTAAATAGCAATTACTTTCTGCATTCACAAGACGTTTCGCCGTAACGATGGTAGCTACAACAGAGAAAGCACACTGCTTGTGACAAGTAGGTCTGCATTGCTATGGCCCTAGCACTGCAGCGAGTTGTGCAGGTCTATCTTGCAAAAAGATTAGCTTACCTTTGTAACTGAACAGCAATATATTGTTCCAATTCCGCCGCAATAAATAAAATTCTTGTCAAAGCAACTAGCCAACTACCGTACACCGAAAAATTGGAAAATATTTTGTGCAATACAATTCAAACAATATCAGAAAAAACAACATAAGCTTAGATAAATATTGCTTTGATTAAAACATTCATATCTTCGAATTTTAATCAAAAACAATTTTCAAGTTCTGTAACACCAATCAACTTTTCAAATAGATAAACATCGGTATGTACAAAGCGATTAGAATCTTAAAATTACGTCTTTCTGACATCTTTTTTATAAACTTAATAATAGCATTAGTAACCAAAAATCACAGTAATATTAGTAATCACTAATAAAATAAAATAAAAAAGTTACGATGGAAGGATTACTGAAAGTGTGATATTATGATTAAGATTGTCCCAAAAGAAGGATCAGTTTTTGTCCATAATGCGAGTAAGCCTAGACTTGAGATCAAGATAAGCTGCTGAAAAATGCAATGCTACAATTGCTGTTGAATAGAATATTTCAGATTATGAACCAACTGAAATTGTTAAATTTTTATTGCTCAATTTTGCTTCATAACATTAGTGGTGATTGTTTAAGGCCTTGCTTTAGCGCACCAAAAGCCACAACAGCCGAAGAGTTATGATATAATCTTTGGCCGCGGAAACAAATTATCCTAAGTTCAAAACCTGTCAAGTTTTCAAGTAAAGTAATTTGTAACAACAAATTACTTATTACTTTTTCTAAGTAACGATTACGATAATTTCATCCCTTTTTTAAAGTAATTTTTAGTGAAGTAATTTCATTACTTTTGTGCAGTAATTTGCCCACCACTGCCGAAAGAACATCAGTAAGATATAAATGCTTCAATTGGCATGTTTTTTTCAAAATCTGGCACCTGTTTTGGCATAAGCATACACCAGAGCCAAGAGCAGAGCATGAAAAGTGAACACAACAAGTGATACCTTTATCTGAATAAACTTTTTCAAACTCGTAATGTTTGTGAGGTTTCTCAGGAGACGGACTAACCAACACCACCTCGTCACTAACAGTGTGAACAATCTTCTCCATTGACAATCTAAAAACAACAGAACTACAGGCGAATTTAGTACTTTTTCATTATATACAAGCAGATAAAACCAAAAAAAAGAAATTGTGGGTCCAAATTTTGGTCGAATGCTGTCATATAATTTTGGAAAGCTATTGATTCACAGATTTCGATTTCTTATAATGTGTGCATGTATGCAGTCGATTCTTCCGATGTTAGATTGATGCTCGCCACAGCTCCACACACTGTCTGGCTCTATCACTGAATTTGCATAAATGAGCAAAAAGCTTTTTCTTGATTTTAACCTTGGTGGGGCAGTTGTTTTAACTTTGGGCTTGAATTTGTACTTCATTCTTTCCAGTTAGCCTGAATTTAACATGACTAGAATCTAACTAATAGCTGACAAGGCTTGATGAAACACGAAAACGTTGTACTGTGATTGATTGTTCAAAATTGAAAATAAGAAAACATTTCTTGAAAGCTATCATTAATTTACCAAATTTATGTTATCAATATCATCATAATACATTAGCAAGCAATCATCTTAAAATATATGTTGTTTTGAGTGACTGCAATTTCAGGGTGGCTGCTTGCACGAAGACTTGAAATACTAGTAACTTTGCAGCCTCTTGTTTATTTAAGATATCTTATTGTTTTTTGTTGTTTTGTTCAAATTGCTCGTATATATTTGGTTTTCCACAACTCATCAAAGAAATAAATTTTGTCTGTCTATCTGATTTCTTTTACTGCTCAACCTACTGGCTTATACATGTTTATGAGCATAAATTATTTTGAGTTGGCATATAACACTTTAAAAGTTTATGCTGTTGATCAAATCTTTAGTTTTTGCTGGTAGCGTAAAATAATTTTGATTGCCTGTGAACAAATGATTAACATGAAATGAGAGTCATGAGTGCTTTAGTCTTGAGTACTTTAATCTTGCAGTTTATCGCCAAAACTTTTCATAAGTTCAAGATAGAGGACATGAAGAAATTACTCGAAAGCTACTGTTAATTTGTCAAATCTATTTTATCATCATAATATAACATAACACAGAACATGTAAAAATTAAAAATCCTGCAGTCTGTTTCATCCATAATTGGGATCATCAGAGTGTCAACAATAACACAAAGTTTAAAATTAAAAAATTAGTTCCCCCTACCACCAGACATTCCTGATGATTTGGCCTACACTGTTGAGCACTTTTTTGAATTGGTAAATTCAAACTCCACTCATCGTTACCATCATAGCAATTTTCTCAAAATTTATGTCACTTTTTTGTTTTGTTTAAATTACTCGCGTATATTTGGTTTTCTGAAACTCATCAAATAAATAAATTTTGTCTGTCTATCTGAGCGCTTTTACCGCTCAACCTACTGGCTGATACATGTTTATAAGCTTAAATTGCTTTGAGTTGTCAAATAACACTTTTGAAGTTTATGTTGTTGATCAAAGTCTTAGCTTTTGCTGGAGGTGTAAAACAATTTTGAAACAAACTAGTAATAAAATCTAAAACTAAACAAAACAGTACAAAAAAACAAGTCTCGAATGAAAGTAGCCACACTGCAGTACAAGCTGTAAATTAGCGCTGCTAATACTAAAACCTGCTGATGTAAACTAGTTGCTGTGTAACTGCTAGATACACTAAATATTTTTGCGATACACTGTGCACTGAATGAGAAAAAAGCAAAAACAATAACATGAAAAAAAGAAAAAACAAGTCTTTTTGTCTCATTCAGAACACAGCGCTAGTATCGCAAAAATATTCAGTGTATCTAGCAGCAACACAGACACTTGTTTACAGCAACAGATTTTACGTATTTGCAGTGGTAATTTACAGCTTGTACTGCAGTGTGCCTGCTTTAATTCAAGACCTACTTTTTTGACATTTTTTACAGTTGTAAAATTTATTTTTACTGATGATGGACATAGGCAAATCTGAAACGTTTAAAAATTTTTCTATTCTAAAAAAGACTTACTGTTTTTTTAATCAAATTAAGTAAAACTGTCGTGCAATCAGCATTGAAGTTCTCTATTCAAGCATTAAAATATTTATTGTGACAACTTCAGGAAACTTTTTCAACCAATTATCCAACGTTTAACAGTCTGCTTAATCATACGTATTAAAGTAATTAGTTGCTTTCAATTCAAACTTAACGACAGCAAAAGCGTAAATTAATTCTATACTAAGTATGAGGAAACTAGCAATTTGACAAGAATAGTATGTAATATGAGGGTTCTGGGACACTTTTAGGTCACGTGATAAATGTTGGGGAATTTTTTTGTTATCACGTGACCAAATGTAATATGAGGGTTTTGAGACACTTTTGGTTTGGGGGTACTTTCAGGTTCTGGGACTTTGGTTATGCTTATTTTTTGAACGGCGGTTCTGAGACTTGATCACGAATGTATGCAATATGAGATTTCTGAGACACTTCTGGTTATAGAGGTTTTGAAACTCAGGTAAACGCAATGAAAACTGTGCATTTGGTTGAGCAAATGCGTTTGGCACATACGCACATAATGCTCGAGCGCACATACAAATCTGTCATGCTAAAACAAGTGTCACGGTGAAAATGAAATCGCGATGAGAAAATTTATTTCTTGTCTGAACTTTCATTCAAAATCAAATCGCGCGAAAAAATTTATTTCTCGTCTAAACTTTTTCTCGCACTCAGCAATTACTATCGCGCGATGAAATCAGCTGGTTTTGCTTCAGACAAAAAGACGCAACGTAAGTGGAGATAGTGTCGACTTACCAACAGTCACAAGATAGCGCGGTTGAGAAGTTAATGACTTTTTTGTGATCAATCAGCAGTAACAATGTTTGTAATCTTTATCAATAGCCGTAACAATGTTTACGAGAAGCTCAGTGGTTTTTTCCACGACATTCTTGAAACATTTTTATCTTTTCTTTTAAAAAGCACTCTGAATGCTTTATTTCTTTTCAATAATTAATTTTATTTTATTATTTTCTATTGCTTTAACCTTGATAATAATCCCATTATCATCAAATATCTTAGCTTTTGGTTTGCCATATGCATTTTGAATTCTTTCTTTATCTTCTTTTGATAAAATATTACTCGATAATTTAGATAATTCATGTTTATACGAAGGGTACATAACTGAATCAAAATTGTTTGAATGGGTTAATCCTAAACAATGACCAATTTCATGTACAGTCACCACAAATAAATTATATCCTGAAGGTGTTTTTTCTTCGACCCACATTTCCTCCATATCAAAATGTAAATCACCTCCTATTCCTTCTCCTGGATAAAAACCATGAGCTAAAACTCCTCCCTTACCATCAAATGGACATCCATCTCCGTGTTCTTTTTTACAAAAAGTTATTTTGATATCACATGATTCATTTGGATTTACTTTTTTAAATTTTAATGCACAACTTTTTTTCCAGACCTTAAAAGCAGCATCAATTTGTCTATTTATTGATTCTTCAGTTAGTTTAGGTGTTAAATTTGCAATACAATATGATAATACACGTTTATTCCACTTTAGTTTAATATCTTCAACATTTTCTGGAATTGATAAATTTGTTGGTTGAAATCCGCAAAACATCCTTTATATTTAACACACATAGATATTTACACATAGGTTACTTTTCCACTTGTACTGACTTTTATTACTATCTCTTTAGAACTTCGAAGTTTTAAGTTTTCTAATCTATTATCATCACGCTGTTTGTTAATATGTTTTACTTCATCTCCATATTTTAACAAACCATGAAAACATTCCCAAACAAAATCATGAACATCAATATTATGCCAATGTTCATCGACGGTTATTTGCATATATCCGTTATGATCCATCACCCCTGGTGTTACTTCTTGATTTACAGCATGGACTACATAACCATCTAAGCTTGCAGCATATCCTTTAAATTTTGGATGAAAATAATATTCACAATTCTCAAGTATTAGTTTGTTCTTCATTTTATTTCTTTCTCAGATAAAAAATTACAGCCTGTTCCAAATGTCAATATTCTAAAAATTTTCAATATTAAAAAATATAATTCAAAAAATTATTGAAACTTAGATTCTTTTTAATTAGTCTTTTCTAAAAGTATATCAGATTCATTGTCTCCATAATTTTTTTTTTTTTTCTTTTTAATATAAAAAATTACTTAAAGATTAAAAACTTATAATATAAAAATGAGTAGCATTCTCAATAAGCCTGTTTCGAATGTCAAGGTTCCAGTTTTGGAACCAATTCCATATACGCAAATTATTCCAAAATTGAAGACACTAACTCGAAATTTAGCTGAAAAATACCTCAACAACTTTGCTGACTGGTTGCTATCATATACACCACCAACTATTAAAACAAAAGTGACTGAAAGTGTTCGAAAATACTAAATCTTTTTCCCAAAAAAATTAAATTGCAAAAAACGGCTTTCAAAGGCTTTACAAAATCGTATGAAGTAAGCATTGTTGAAATAGATCCTTTAAAACAGTTTCATGTTACTAAAAATTTTGTTGAAGATAAATTAAGCTTAGATCTGAGCAAAATGAAAGGAATGAAAGCTACAGTTACTTTGAATGTCATATTTTTTAAATTTGATAAAAGTGATGAAAAAATAACTAGAGAAGCCTTTTTTAATAGTAAAGCAATTATTATTTTAAACAATAAAGATATTGATGAAATGCTAAAAACGTCTGCAACTCAAATCTTAGATAAAATTGGAAAATGGCTTAGTCAAGGTTCCGGTTGGATGCTTGACCACATAAAAGGTCATTTTGTTAACCTTGTTAAATATTCACCTCTAAATGGAAGTTCTTATATAGAATTACCAAAAGAACTTAAAAATCCTAAAAAAGGATTGGTTAATATCAAAAATGAAAATGATAATGAATGCTTTAGATGGTGTCATTTAGCTAAACTTTACAGCAGCCAAGTAAAAAATCATCCTGAAAGAACAAGTCACTACAAAAAATATGTAAATACAGTGAATTATAATGGTATAACATTTCCAGTTTCTATTAAACAAATCTCAAAAGTCGAGCAACTAAATAACATTAGCATAAATGTATTTGGATATGAAAACAAACAACCTTATCCTTTATATGTTTCTAAAAATGATGATGAAACAACTTTGGATTTATTGCTGATAACACAAGACGAAAAGCAACATTATGTATGGATAAAAGATTTTAACAGATTTATGTTTAATCAAAGCAAACATAAAAATAGAAAGCATTTTTGCAGATTCTGTCTTCAATGTTTTAGCACTGATGAATTCCTTCTCAAACATTTAGAAAATTGTATTATCACTAATGGGAAACAAGCAATTAAAATGCCTAAAAAGGGAAGTTCAGTTAAATTTGAAAACTTTCACAATCAGCCACTGGTTCCTTTTGTCATATATGCTGATTTTGAAGCAATAACTCAAAAGATTGATAGCTGTCAGCCAAACGATAACAAATCGTATTCAGAAAGATATCAAAAGCACGTCGATTGCGGCTATGCGTATAAGTTAGTTTGTTGCTATGACGATAAGTTTACTAAACCAATTCAAGTTTATAGAGGAGAAAACGCAGCATATAAATTTTTAGAGGTTATGCTCAATGAGGTAGACTATTGTGAAGAAACAAAAAAGAATCATTTTAATCAACCTATGACATTGACAAATAAAGATGAAGAACATTTTAAATTAGCCACTGTGTGCCACATTTGTAAAAATGGTTTTACTAAAAAAGATTATAAGGTAAGAGATCATTGTCATGTAACCGGAAAATACAGAGGAGCTGCTCATAACAATTGTAATCGAAGCTTTAGACTGACAAATAAGATACCAGTAATTTTTCATAATCTAAAAGGATATGATTCACATTTTATCATGCAAGAAATAGGAAAATTTGACCAAGAAATTAGTGTAATACCAAATAACATGGAAAAATACATGGCATTTTTCTTAGGTAAGCATTTAAAGTTTATTGACAGCTTTCAATTTATGAGTAGTTCTCTGGAGTCCTTAGTTAAAAATATTTCACCTTGTGACATGAAGTACACATTACAGGAATTTCAAAACGAAAAGCTAGAACTTATGAAACGAAAAGGTGTTTACCCTTGTGATTACATGGATCATTTTGAAAAATTCAATGAAAAACACTTACCACCAAGAGAAGAATTTTATAGCATTCTAAACGACGAGCATATCACTAATGAAGATTACAAACATGCACAAAATGTATGGAATACTTTTAATTTGGAATCCATGGGAGAATATCACGACTTGTATCTTAAGTCTGACGTTTTGCTTCTAGCAGACGTATTTGAAATGTTTCGAAAAACTTGTTTAAAATTCTACGACCTAGATCCGTGTCATTATTTTACATCACCTGGTTTGTCATGGGATGCAATGCTTAAAATGACTAATGTCAAGCTGGAACTAATATCGGATATCGATCAATTTCTTTTCGTTGAAAAAGGAATTAGGGGTGGTGTTTCATATATTTGCAAAAGATATGCTAAAGCTAACAACAAATACATCAACAACTACAATCCAGAGGAACCGTCAAATTTCTTGGTTTACATAGATGCAAATAATCTTTACGGGTGGTCTATGACTCAAGATTTACCTATAAATGGTTTCAGATGGATATCAAACAAAGAATTTAACTTGGCCAAGTTACCTGAGGGCAAAGGATTAATACTTGAAGTTGACTTAGAATATCCTGAAGACCTTCATGATATGCATAATGATTTTCCACTAGCTCCAGAAAAAATGGAAATTCGAAATCATATGCTTTCAGATTATTGCAAACAATTTAATTTAAAAGTTGAAGGAGTAACAAAAATTAATACCCAATTTACAAACCAAGAAAAACTACGTTCTTCATTACAAAAATTTAAAACAGTACATTGAACTAGGTTTAAAAGTTACAAAAGTACACCGTGTTTTGGAATTTAATCAATCACCTTGGTTAAAAAAGTATATCGATTTCAATACGGAGAAGCAAAAAGTAGCAAAGTCAGACTTTGAAAAAGACTTCTTCAAGCTTATGAATAACTCTGTTTTTGGAAAAACAATTGAAAATCTACGCAAGCGTGTTAATGTGTCTCTAATTACCGATCCTAAAAAACTTTTAAAACACAGCTCAAAACCGTCGTTTGTCAGTAGCAAAATATTTAATGAAAATCTTGTTGCTGTGCATAAAATCAAAGAGTCGTTAACCCTAAATCGTCCAGCTTTTGTTGGAATGGCAATTTTGGATTTATCGAAAACCCTTATGTACAATATGCATTACAATTACATTAAAAAAAGATATGGTAACAATGCACAACTTTTGTTTACAGATACTGATTCACTGACATACGATATCAAAACTCAAGATGTATACAAAGAATTCTGGTCGGACAAACACCTATTTGACTTTAGCAACTATTGCAACTGCTCAGAGTTTTATGATTCCACAAACAAAAAAGTAGTGGGCAAAATGAAAGATGAAACTGCAGGTGTGCCAATCGTAGAATTTGTTGGACTTAGGTCTAAAATGTATAGTTATGTTAAAAACAATGAAAAAGGAAACAAAACAGCAAAAGGTATAAAGAAAAACATTGTAAAAAATGTAATCAGACATGAAGATTACAAAAACACGCTGTTTAACAGAAGTCATATGTTCCATAAAATGAAAATAATTAAAAGCGAAAATCATGAAATTTATTCGCAAGAAATCAACAAAAAATCTCTTTCTTGTTTTGATGATAAACGATATATTCTTTCTAATGGAATTGATAGTTATGCATACGATCATTGTCTATCTTTAAGTAAAAAATCGTTTCAGAATAAAGCTTTTACTTTATAAAACATGGGTGAAAATTGTTGTGAAAATCCTGACATAAAAATTATTACTGGAAACAGAACTTGCATTAACTGTGGTGTAGTTCATCACCCTTACATTACACATGGCTGGATTGATTATAATCCACGTAATGTTGTCTTACGTAAATCAGTTTACAGTAGAACTGCTTATGTTAAAAGTAAAATAGAGCAACTTAGATTGTCTCCTAACGAAACACGAGCATTCATGGACATTTGGGTAATTGTGGAAAGTAGATTAAAAATTATCACTAGCAAAAGGTTTCCTAAGTTAGAATTTTTTATTAGCAAAATTTTAGAAAATTTAGACATTCCCAAACAACCTTCATACAAAATTAGTGATGCATTACGTAAAAAATATGAAATCATGTGGAAACAAATCGTTTAGCATGTAATCTTTCATAGCTTTCAGAAATTGGTGGACATATATCAGCAACTTGGTCATCAACCATAGCAAGTTCTCTTTCAAAAAACTCGTCAATATCACCAGATCTTAAAAACAATTTTAACTTGTTGAGTAATTTCTGATACGTTTGATAAGCATATCTACAAGACTCAGTTTTTTTGGAAAAATTTTTCTGCGTCGTTATTGTCTGTAAAAGAACACCTGTACCACTAACACACGCCAAGAAAATCGGATTTAATGTAACAGAACCAACCACGGCCCCAGTTGTAGTAAAAACAACAGATGACAGCTTTAGAGCTAAGTCCATTCTTTTAAATTTTTTAAACATTTTCTCATAACACCAATACTGTTTGTGATAAGTGTGATACAGTTTTGTCAATTCATTCACTTGTTCTTGAGTCAATTTTCTACTAATGTGGTTAAAGTCCATTGTTTATTTTACGATATACAATTACGCTTCTGGTTGATCACCCACTTCAAGCTGTTTAACTTTAATTACGACGCTGCTTATATTCATTGATACCGAAGAATTTGAAGAAACATAGTTGTATTGTATGCGAAACACATCTCGAGAAGGATTAGGAAAAACAATGCAGTTTAAATTAAAGCAATCGAATGGGGGTCTTACTGTTGTTTTATATATTTTATCTGTTTCTTCTTGACTAACACGGATTATATCAATCTGTAATTTGTCTTCGTCATCATAACTGGTAACTTTCACAAGTCCGCTTATGCTTATTTCGATGTAACTGCTGGTTACCTCATCTCTCAAATGAATACTATCGAATTGCAAAGACAGAAAATCGTTCCCGGCGACAAGAGGTGCACTCACGAAATGCAAATTGTGATCTGTATTAGTACGAACTGAATGAATAGCACTTGATGGAATTGGCCTCGAACCAGGTATCGAAGAAGGAGTAATACTAACACCCAAAAATATTTGAAATTTTGGACGATATATATTTCGTTTAAAATAATGTTTATTTATTGCACTGGTAGGTTCGGAAGGTCTACCTACGTTGAAAATGGTATGATTTTTCATATCTAAGTTTCGTGAAATGGTTACATTATCGTCTTCGGTTTGAATGTGTTGCATTATTTGGTCAACATAATTTTTGTTTGCTGCTTCACCTGGTGCTGTGGGATCTCGCAAATTTATGATCGTGTGTAATCCTTGTAAGTTAATATTATCTCTCACATTTGTAACTAAATTTTCAACAAATTGTTTAGTTGCCGCATCAGAAGGTAGACTGGGATCAACAAGTCCTCTTAGAATCAATGATTCACCTAATTCAATTGATGCGTCGTTAGGTGGAATATTTTCTATACGAAAGACCCTGTTTGGTAAACGACCAAGTACTTCCACACCGTATATTTGAGACCTCTGAATTTGAATTTGAGTGGGCGATACAACATTTTGACCATCGTTGTTTATACCTAAAGTAGCCAACCTCGAACCAAACTCAGAGCTTTCGGCAAAGTGGACAATGTTGCTAATTGCATTATCCAAGAATCCTTTATTTACACTATCTGATTCTGTTACAGGATTGGCTAAGTTTGTAATTTTGTGGTTGTTTAAGTTTAAATCACCATACATTATATCTCCTGACTTGGAAACTTTGTGTTCAATACCTACAACCTTAACAGTACTTGAAGATTGACTTCCACTTATTCCAAATTTTGAAATATTCATTTTGTCCTTCTTTATTATAAATGAATATAATAAACTTTGATAAATATTTAAGTGGGGATAACAAGCAAATCAAACATCATTATCTTCTACCAGATTGTCATTACATGATAGTAAAATCGACAGGGTCAGGAAAAACAAATTTGCTTTTAAACATGGTTCTCAAGTGGATGAATTACGACCTTTGTTGTGTTTATACTGTTAATCCTGAGCAAGATAAGTATCGATTTTTAAAAGAGCAAGGTATTGAAGTGCTAAGCCCTGAAGACTTGCCTCCAGTAGAAGAGCTTGACCCTCAACAGAAAGTAATAGTTTTTGACGACATTAAGCTAGACAACATGAAAAAACTGATGGAATACTTTTCTTTATCTAGAAACAGAAATCGCAACTGTATTTACCTCACTCAGTCATACTTCAACACTCCAAAGTACATAAGAAGAAACACTAACTGTTTTGTTTTTTTCGGGAACTTAGACAACAAAGATATCAGACACATTACTGACGATCATGCTAAAGGTATAACAAAAGAAGAAATGGAGTCGATTTACCGTGAAGCAACCAAAGATCCTTACAATTTTATGGTGCTGGACAAAACAGCCAAACACCTACCCCTTCGTTACAGAAAATGCTTTGACCATTTTTGGGCTTAAGCTTTATATGCTATATAGTAAACATGCCATTTGTAAATGAAGAAGAGTTGAAAAACAGAAATAAACTTGTAAAGGATTATATTAATAACCGAAAGCTTTTGAAACAAAAGCTGCAAAAAGAAATTGTAGCCAAACAACAACTGCAAAAGTCTGCCACTGAAATATTTCGTCCCATTACTAAAACGTTTGAAGAAACTCAGAAAAAAACTGATAAAAGGCAAGACCAACTAATTCACACATACAGCAACAGCTTGCCATTGAAGATAAACCTCGATCAATTTATACTGTGCACTTTGAGAGTGCTTTCGATAACGAAGAAAAAGAATTGCTTACACAAAACAATTTTGAGACTGATATTGTTGAGCTTGTAAAACGCGGGCCAGATTACATAAACGCATTAAAAGACAGAGCTAGATTAATCAATCAAAGATTAGGTGGTTTACGAAGAAGACGCGATGCTGATACAGAAGTGATTGATGAGCAAATAAAAACTTTTAAAAAGTACAGAGAAAAATTAAATAAATTATTAGGAGGAATGGAACTTACCTTTGGAAGAGGGCTTAAAAATCCCAACAAACTTCGTGAAAGACTTAATTTACTTGTAGCAGCCAAACAAGCCGGCAATAATAACAAACGTTTGGATCAAGAAATTGCAAACATTTTGAAAAAACTAAAATTAAACAAATGCATTTCACACTGCGACCACCAAAAATTATTTGACAATATATTAAAATGACATCAATACCACTTTTCTGTGACTCTATGAAAGAACAAGGAAAATCAGAAGATTTTATAACTAGCTTTAATCCACCGTTGCAACTAGACATTAAAAAAAGTTACGAGATGTCCTTAATCAATGCTCAAATATGGTACTCTTGGCATAACATAACGAGCAGCAATAATAAATTTTTTTATTCACCAGATGGAGTAGCTGCACGATTATTATCAATTCCTCCAGGTAGCTATAATATTGAAGATCTCAATAATGAAATCAAGTACTTGATGGAACAGAGACGTGATGACAAAAATAATATAACTATAACACCAAATTTTAATACATTAAAATCAAGAATTGAACTTAAAAATGATTACATAGTTGATTTTCGAATTCCAAATTCAATAGGTGACGTTTTAGGATTTGGTTCGGCATTTTTGGGTGTAAATGGAATTCATAATAGTCAAAATCCTGTAAATATTACAAATATCAACAGCCTTCAGATTCATTGCAGCTTAATTGATGGAAGTTACATAAACGGAGCGTCTAGTGACTTACTTTATACTCTTAGTCCAAACGTACCACCGGGATATTTGATTCAAGTTGAACCTAAGCAAAACATTTACGTTCCAATCAAAAATTTAAGTCAAATTGATAGTATCTGATTCTCTATAAAAGATCAAGATAACAATTTTGTAAATATGAATAATGAACGAGTGACTTACTACGTTCACCTGAGAGAGATTATGTAGTTTAACTATAAATGTTATCACAAAGAGAAACCAGATTTCATAAAAAGAAAATCATAGGTGGAAGTTTGCTTAAAAATGTTTACGACAAGGTAAGGAACGTAATCAGCTCTGGTTCTAAGATACTTAACAGAATTCCTACTGGTGTGAAGACTGAGATTAAAAAACTAGCTGCACCTTTACTGAATAAAGCCTTAGAACCCACAAAAAAGACATTGGAACCAGTCTTAGAAAATATACCAATAAAAAAGCGTATTATCAATGATAGAGCATTAGAAAATCTCAACGACAAATCGAGAGCTATCTTAAGTAATTTAATTGCTGGATCAGGATTTAAAAATTATATATCTTAATTATAAAATGACAGAACTAACGAATCCATGTTTGCAAATTAAAGAAACTAACTTAGTAGACAATTCAATTACTGAGTTCGAATATGTTGAATATCTTCCGAGAGACTCCAATAACATGAACAAAGATGGTCAGCACATTATTGAAACAAAAGATGAAGATGTTTTTCTTTTACCGCACAAAGCATACCTAGAAATTAGAGGAAAACTTCAAACTAATGCGAATGCTAATTACAATAACAATGACATAATTTCATTGGTAAATAACGGTTGGTCTTTATTTCAAACTGCGCAATATCAATTAAATAACCAAACTATAGAAAACATAAACCTTTATCTACCTCAAGCATCAACAATACTTAATTTAGTTAGCTTTAGTGATGATTATTCAAGATCAACCGCCTCAAACATGCTGTGGTTTAAAGACACTGGAACTGGTTCCCCATCTCTTAAACAAAATTTTGGTGGTGTAGCTGATGATGCAAATGCAAATGCTGTACGTGATGGTATTAGAGCAATTGTAGAAATATACAACAACAATCTACAAGCAAATATTGGTTTCACTGCAAGACAGAACATTACTACAGGAAATAAGCAAATTACTTTAATGCTTCCTCTTTCCCAAATATTTGGATTTTGTCGTGATATCGATAAGGTTTTTAGGGGTGTTAAACACAGTATAGTCGTGGATAGGGAAACATCTAATAACTATATTTTACGTGCAAATGGTGTAGCTGCTGGTAAGTTTAACATAAGTCATATCTCTTTGTGGATGCCTAAAGTGAAACCAAGTTTAAGAGTTGAATCGGAAATAGATGCTATGTTAGTAAAAGGACATATAAAACAGCTCTACTTTGAACAAATGAGAGTGTATCGAACAATGTTTCAGTCAACAGAAACAAGCATGACTTGGAGAATAACAACCCAGCCGGGAACAGAACTTCCTAGGCATGTGTTTGTTGCGTTTCAATCGAGTGAACAAGATAACAACCAGCAGCTAAATAATATGATTTTTGACAATGCAAACTTAAGACGTATTAGTTGCAGAATAAACAGCATTCAATATCCTGAACGAGAATTTGAATGTAATTTTACTCCACAAAATAGAAATTATTCGCGTTTATACATGAGTTTTCTAGAGGCTGTAAACAAATACCAAGATGCCGACACGGGCTGTCAATTATCAGCTGAAGACTGGGCTAGTTTGTATCCAATTCATCATTTTGATATTAGTAAACACAATGAATGACTTAAAAACAGCTCGGCAGATAATGAAAGTCTTGGTGGTAACTTTAGAAATATTGCAAATAACGCTGACCAAGCTTTCTATGTTTATGCAGTCGTACTTTCTGATAGATACCTTCAGTTAGAAGGACTTTCAGGTCGAATGAATATAATTATCTGAGTAGAAATAAAAATGTATGATAAAATCGGATTAAATTTATCACAATTTCAAAAAGAAAAAATAAAACAAGCTTTTCAAAACAAAACTGGGCTTACACTCACATTTAATAACCACCAGCTTCAAGGATCAGACTTTCTTGGTTTAACAAAGACGCAAGTTAACAAAATGAATGATGCTAAAGCAAAAGGTTCAGGTGTTACTTTGAAGCTATCAAAACTACAAATATCAAAACAGGGTGGTTTTATTGGAACTCTTTTAGCAGGTTTAGCAGGTAGCTTGCTGCCCAGTTTGTTAGGAGGAAAAGGACTTGTGTTACCTGGATCAAAGGGTAAAGGGCTTATGTTGCCTGGAACAAAAAGACAAGGTAGGTCTTATCGCTTCGACGAACCTCAGATTCTCGGAAAAGGTTTAATACTAGGAAAAAATTCTCCTTTCAAAAATGTTCCGATCTTGGGTTTGATTTTATAAAGTCTAATATAAAATGTACCACGATTACTCATTGAACTTGACACAAAATCAAAAGAAAAAAATTGCAAATGCATATAAAAGCAAAACTAGTGTAAGTGTTAGACTAACAAATGCAAGTTTACAGACTAAAGGCAATGTTAGTTTGCAACTGACGAGTCGACAGATAAATAGAATTAACAGAGCAAAAGCGTCTGGACAAGGTATTCAAATAAACTTTAGTAAAACACAATTGCAAAAACAAGGTGGTTTCTTAAGCAGCTTACTTAATTTAGGAAAACTAGTGTTACCGTTTTTAGCTAAAAAGGTTTTGCCAACTTTGGGATTAGCAGCTGCTTCCGGGGCCATCCAAGGAGCATCTAATAAAGCAGTAAATAAATGAAACCATTACCAAACTTAGACATTGATAAAATCATGATTAAGTGTGACAATTATCGAGGAACATTTAGCAAAGATATGTTACCAAAAGCAATGAATAAAAATGAGGCAGCTGTCGTAAACTTGCAAGATTATTTTGCGGGTAGTGGAACTCATTGGGTTTGTGTTTACAACGAAGAAAAATCAGATAAAGTAGAATACTTCGACAGCTTTGGACTTGTACCCCCAAATGAAGTTGTTAAATATATGAAGACTACAAACAAAAACATTATTTACAATGATGCGCAAATTCAAAATATTAACTCAATTCTTTGTGGTTACTACTGTGTGTATTATATAACAGAGCGAAATAAGGGGAGAACAGCAAATGAACTATTGTTAGATTTTCATGAAAAACCTACACTTTTTAATGAAATGTTTATGAAGTTTTATGTATCATATATTAAAGATGGAAACTTATTGTGTTAGAGAAAGAAGAAAAACTAAGTGCATTCCAGGATCTGAAGAAATGGTAAAAGCAAAAGGAAATGGTCGTTTAATGTTACGCTGTATTTGCAAAAATTGTGGCATTCCTAAATATACTTTTATGAAAAGCGATAAACAAGGAGGATTGTTAGACGTTCACAAGTTAATAGGAAAATTACCAAAGCCAAAAGGTGGATTTACTCTTCCAAGTCATAAATATACAGGACCATATAATCCACTAGATAAGCAGCTTGATGAAAATGATCAGCCTTTTCCTGGACAAGAACCTTACAATCAGGTAGATGCTATTGCTATGAAACATGATATTTGTTACCGTGATAATGACAATAAAAAAGGTACACTAAAATGTGATAAAGATATGCTAGACAGTTTATCGCAAACCAAAACCAAAGGTATTCGAGAATCTTTTGATAAAAAGTTAGTTCAAGCAGCAATTGGAACAAAATATAAACTAGGATTAGGTGCAAAAAACGAGAGACGGCGTCGTGGCAAAAACAACTAGCTGATGAGCTCCACAAACCAGTCAAAAAAAAGTTTCCACGGCGCCGAGTAATA
The DNA here is from genome assembly GCA_963965965.1 of Trididemnum nubilum. NCBI lineage: Eukaryota > Metazoa > Chordata > Ascidiacea > Aplousobranchia > Didemnidae > Trididemnum > Trididemnum nubilum. Next base: position 1,049,182 of record OZ014479.1, on the reverse strand, counting down.
AGCAAGTCAATCGATGAAATTTGGGCAGCAGATTTGGTAGAAATGCAACAATTTAGTAAATGGAATAAAGGTTACAAATATTTACTCATGGTAATTGATGTTTTTTTCTAAATTTGGATGGATAGTCCCTTTGAAAAACAAAACTAGTGAAACTGTTGCTGCTGCTTTTAAAAACATTTTGAATGGAGGTAGAATACCAAAATTTATTTGGACTGATAAAGGAAAAGAATTTTACAATAAGAATATGAAAAAATTGTTAGATCTACATAAAATTACATTATATTCAACTGAAAATGAAGAAAAAAGTTCAGTTGTTGAGCGTTGGAATCGCACTATCAAAAACAAAATGTGGAAAAGATTTACACAACAAAGCTCAACTCATTACTTAAACATGCTTCCTGAAATATTAGACGAATATAATAACCAAAAACACAGATCTATCAAAATGAGTCCAATAGATGCCAGCAAAAAGAAAAATGAAGGGATAGTTTACTATAATTTATTTGGTCATATCATACCTATAGCAACAAAACCAAAATTTGAAGTTGGTGACAAAGTAAGAATATCAAAGTACAAACGAAAACTGTTGGATAAAGGCTACACTCCAAACTGGACTGAAAAAATCTTTTTAATTTCAAAAGTTTTAAATACAAATCCGCATACATATGAAATTACAGATCTTCAGGGTGAATTAATTACTGGATCTTTTTATGAACAAGAACTACTAAAAACAAATCAAAATAAGTTCAGAATCGAAAAAGTAATTCAAAAAGATAACAAAAAGAAAATGGCGTTAGTCAAGTGGTCTGGTTACAAGACTAATAGTTGGGTTGCACTTAAAGATTTAGAAAAATTATAAAAACTTTCCTTAGCATCAATAATCATGGCTCCGGCAAACATTGTTACCGCTGATTGATCACAAAAAAGTCATTAAGCTTCTCAACCGCGCTATCTTGTGACTGTTGGTAAGTCGACACTATCTCCACTTACGTTGCGTCTTTTTGTCTGAAGCAAAAACAACTGATTTCATCGCGCGATAGTAATTGCTGAGTGCGAGAAAAAGTTTAGACGAGAAATAAATTTTTTCGCGCGATTTGATTTTGAATGAAAGTTCAGACAAGAAATAAATTTTCTCATCGCGATTTCATTTTCACCGTGACACTTGTTTTAGCGTGACAGATTTGTATGTGCGCTCGAGCATTATGTGCGTATGTGCCAAACGCATTTGCTCAACCAAACGCACAGTTTTCATTGCGTTTACCTGAGTTTCAAAACCTCTATAACCAGAAGTGTCTCAGAAATCTCATATTGCATACATTCGTGATCAAGTCTCAGAACCACCGTTCAAAAAATAAGCATAACCAAAGTCCCAGAACCTGAAAGTACCCCCAAACCAAAAGTGTCTCAAAACCCTCATATTACATTTGGTGACAAGAATAACAAAAAAATTCCCCAACATTTATCACGTGACCTAAAAGTGTCCCAGAACCCTCATATTACATACTACTGACAAGAGCAACGTCTTTTGCTGTATACGTTCAGCGATAGTGAATAATTTGCAAATAAAAGCTCTTTGCTCACTGCGGCTTTGAACACATTTAACAATGGCTACTAAAATGCTGAAAAAGTGCATGCTGCACGTATTGATGATGCCATAACGACGTTAAGCTACTGATTTGCAATTGGTATCACATAAAATCAAAATCTGTGCATCAATAGCTTTCCAAAAATATGATAGCATTTACTTTACATGCAAATTGAGGGCAGTAGTACCAAAAACAACAAGGAAGTACTAAAAGCAACACTTGCGAAAAGCCTGTAAAGCAAAGCAGTTAATTACCAGCCCAGTTCAGCTCTTTCTAGGCAAAACTAATCAAGCTATAGATAAAATAAACAAATGCCACGTTGAAGCTTGATTTCTGCATTGAAATGTCCAAGACAATCTCTGCTGAGTGTAAATCACTGTTACATGTCCCGAAAAAATTGTTATACCGAGTGTTTTGAAATTAGGCCCTACCCTCCTCAGTTTATATAGAAACTAATTTTCTTGAATAGTCCAACTTGAAGATCATTAAAAGGTTCTACAGAGCAATTTTCTATTTCTATTTATTTTTTATGTCTGAAAGTGAGCTAAATAAACCCACTAAACTAGATAATTCAGGGAAAGAGTTAGATAATTCAGGGAAAATTAAATGTAATGCCAAATGCGGGTAAAACTAAAATCGCAATGCATTCTTAGTACCGGTACTTCCAACCTAAATCTTTTTAAAAAGTTGCGTAATCATCTCAAAGGTCGTTTTGAAGAGCAAACAGAAAACTGCAGTGGTTTACCAAGTTATTCTCATCGACCAGCAATGATTTGTAGAAGTGAACTAGAAACAGAAATGCTAAGAAAAATAAAGTTTGATTCTCAGCCTTTACCTAGAAAACTTCAACAACAAAAAAAGAAACTTCTTTTGGCTAACAAACAAGCTAAACAAAACAAAAAAACGAACTATGGAGAATTGAAACAGCAAATTGTTGTCTATACATTGACAATGTGAAGCACAACCCAGCTTTAACCGATTCTGAAAGCAAAAATTCTTAATCTGATACAGACGGGTTTTATCATTGCTGCATAATTTGAATTATTTGCATTAGTGTGTTTATTGCATGGAAGATTTCTCTCGGTGCTTGGTTAACATTTTGCACAGTAATGCTGATTTGAAAAGCTTGTAAGTGGTAAAGAATTTCAAAATAGCTTTTAATAACGTCGGAGCTATCATTTCCACTCTTTGAAAAATGGGCAGCCTTGAAAAAGGCTGTTTCAGATCGATTGTTTTCGTCCAGCTCTCTTCATGAATCTATGCTGGAATGAAAAGAAACTAAAATGCAGTGGTACCGCATATATTGAGGTTGACTACATTGAAATGCCAATGGGTTGCTATTATGACGGTAGATATCTAATCGAGCATTCAAATCTGCCTAATCGAGAATGAAAAATCACTAGCACCCCTAGTGTCTACTGTGATTCTGCAACCGGACAGCATTTATTAGAAAATGAAGAATGAGCCAAACATTACAACGATGCACAATTTTCCATTTTGACTACAGCAAGATCTTTGTTCCATTTATCAGTTCTCGAACCAAAACATTACAACGATGCACAACTTTCCATTTTGACTACACCAAGATCTTTGTTCCATTTATCAGTTCTTGAACCAGCCTACATCCATTCCAGTACTGCACTCCGAAAAAAAGACTAAGCTCGCCTGGGGTTCTTACAGGACGCGTGCTGTCGAGGTTCCAGTTCTTTTTTATTCAAAGACAAAAAATGAGACAAATAAATACCACGCCACAGCACGGTTTAAAATAAATTTGAAACCGGCGAGCTAATGAAAGAAAAGCCCAGCTGGCTTAACCAAAAAATGCACGCTAACAAAATGTCTTAAAACATAAGTAATGTCATTTTAGTGTCTGACCATGAAGTCTTAAAAAAAAAAGAATGATTTGGAGAACGCTTGCCATCACAGTCAAGAATTGCAAAGTTTGCCTTCTTCAGGTGTAGCACATAAAGAAAGAAACAAACTTAATTATACGCAAATTTATATAAAAATGTACAAAATTCAGCGATTTGTAACAAGTTTCGAGCTAAATTACAACAGCTGCAAAAATGCCCTGCAGACCGCGCTCTTTGCGTGAAGACAAACAAATCAAAAATTCGAAAATGCAATACAGCAAATCAGGATTGAATGCTATGACGTAACACTCCCGCCCAAATGGAAACCCCAAAAAGGAAAAACATTTGCCAATAATGACAAACACGTCATAGCAAACGTAAACAATCATAATTAGCTGTATATACTGCATGAAAACATCATAATTTACAAATCGGTAACACACAATGTGAGAATATATGTAACAATGGGCGCTTTGCACATGAAACAGTTTTAACACTACAAAACACAGTAACACAAAATGAAATACAGGGAGTTAACAAGCAGATTCACTCAAAATTATACATAATTTAGCAATTAATTGTTTCGTAGTTGATCCTGAAGTTTTCAATAATGTAGTTCTAACTTTACCATGCTAATCAGGGTAAGTTTCTAATACCCTTTCCATGACCTACTTAGACCTCTGCTGCATGCTTTTTGCAAGGAGTACAACGTCACTGACTTGGATATTCCTCTCAGGTTGGAACCTTTTCCGCCTTTGGGTCAAGTTAGGCATATATTTACCCATCTACACCAAAACTGATTACTAAAGAATTGCACTTGGGCCAACGCCTGTGGGTGTAACAATCCTTTTTTGAAAACAAACCAGGTGGCAAATTAGCAGTTCCTCATAACAGTAAGAGGTGATTGGGCGTCAGGGGCTCATTTACGTGCAATCTACATGGTGGTAAATCTGCCATAAATTGTTTATTTAAAGAAGAATTGCGATTTTTGCACAAAACAAAATGCCCGATAGAACTTCTTACTGCCACACCTCCCTTAATAATCCAAAATTTTTGCCTTAGAGAAGCCCAAGTATGACCAACGCCAGAATGTCCCACCAAGACATGATGCTCCCTGATTACCAATTCAGTAAAATGAGAACACTGCGGGAGAATAACTGGATGCTTGAAATCAAAATCTACCGAGGCCCTCCCAAGCCATCCACCTACTTGAAGCACGCCATTAAAAACAACTGGATGTAATTTTTGCAGATAACGCAGTAATTTTTTTGTAGCAATTTGTTCTGCATGCTTCGGTCACTGTATAAATATCATACAGTAGGTTCACTCTAAGCAAAAACCATTGTGACGCGTGTCCGCATTTTTTGAGAGCCAAGCAAACCTTTGGAGTCAAATTGACGTCATTTAGTGACATCGTGAGCGGATTCGAATTATGCCAAATGATAGCAATTGTTCTGAAATTTTATGACTTTTGTCTCCACCTGGCGAAATTAAGGCCTTCCCCTTTTTTTATGGCCCTAAATGTTGAAGGGCACCATTTTTTACAGCTATCTTACTCCTGACGTAACTTGACGTAGCTTTCGTTGTGCTTTGCGGATCGAAATAAATTTGGTACCATCAAATCCGTTAAAGCTCGGGCTTTGATTTGCTACATTTGTTACGTCACTTGTGTATGATGTCACAAAGTTACAAGCGTAAATATAACCTAAAATTGGAACTTTTTGTTCTTTCGGTAACTTTAGTTATGGTGGGTTTTGTTCGCGTTTGACACCCAACAGTTTTGTTTTGCCCAAAACTTGCTCTGTATCGTCAACTAGCATTCCTGCAATTTTCGTTTTAATTGCTAAAGGATTTACGAAAATATCGTTGGTTGTTTGCATGACATGGTCAAGCTAAAACGATAAATACAGCATTTATAATAGCCTTTGTGCTTTAAGTGATACAACTTAATTGTTACCTCAATGCTTTTAAGTTGAAGTTGGCTGTTCCTAAATTTTCACCAATTTTCAGCCTCATTTGTTCTCAATTCTGTTGGAGAATAAAGTGACATAAATTTATTCTTGCTCATTTGAAAATTATATTGTCTGTTGGTGTTGAAAATTAGCGACTTCATGTTAGATAAATTAAAAGTAGCAATATAGAAAAAGTTTTTAAAAAATCTGCTGATAGTTTACAAAAGCGTTGTACCAGCCTGTGTTCTTTATTATTATTTTTTTATGCTGAAGCTGGAATGTTGGTAATTTTTTTTCTTTTTAACTTCAAACAAAAAAGAGCTTCCTTTGGCGAAAATGAGCGTCGTGTCACCACTTGAACCACCCTTGCAAAGTTTTAGAACCATTTGCAAGAACTAAATTGCCAAATATTTAATCGTTTACGTGCTATCTAGCCTAAAGGCTACCACCGTGGAAGCCTAAAGAAGAGTCACCAGAACGGCGACTACTTAAAAACAAGCAAATGCGAAAAAGTTGTCTTCCCGCAGGAATTGAACCTGCAGCCTTTGGACTACCGATAGGATTAGTAAATTAATTTTATTAGGAAATTAAGCCGATTGGATTAGTAATCCAAAGGCTGCAGGTTCGATTCCAGCGGGAAGACAACTTTTTCGCATTGCTTGTTAAGTAGTCGCCGTTCTGGAGACTCTTCCTTAAGCTTCCGCGCTGGTAGCCTTTAGGCCAGATAGCACGCAAATGCTTAAATATTAAAGCTCTGGCCAGTAAACGTCAAAACATCACAACTAAATTATTATTAAATTGCCAAATGTCAGAAGCCATTAAAAAGAATTAAATTAAATTATTACGAAGCACTGCGGCTATATCGCAACAGCGTGTGAACAGGTTTTAGTGAATTTGGTACAGCCAGGTTAAAATTACGCTCTTCGAGAAAGAGATGCATTTTTGACTCCAAAGTTGGTTTTAATAGTATTCTTTCAATTTAACCGAACATGAGAACAACAACAACTAGTAGACGCAACAACAAAATACAAGCGGTGGAATCTTCAAACTTGGGAAATAAAATAGTTAAAATTATAGAGTTATTTCTACATAGCTGAAATACTAATTTTGAAGCAAAAAATGCTGCTTCAAACCAAAAGACATCAATCAAGTTGCAAACTAATGACATTGACGTAACAATTAAATTGCATTAGTTTAAGCACAAAGGCTATTATAAATGCTGTATTTATCGTTTTAGCTTGACCATGTCATGCAAACAACCAACGATATTTTCGTAAATCCTTTAGCAATTAAAACGAAAATTGCAGGAATGCTAGTTGACGATACAGAGCAAGTTTCGGGCAAAACAAAACTGTTGGGTGTCAAACGCGAACAAAACCCACCATAACTAAAGTTACCGAAAGAACAAAAAGTTCCAATTTTAGGTTATATTTACGCTTGTAACTTTGTGACGTCATACACAAGTGACGTAACAAATGTAGCAAATCAAAGCCCGAGCTTTAACGGATTTGATGGTACCAAATTTATTTCGATCCGCAAAGCACAACAAAAGCTGCGTCAAGTTACGTCAGGGAGTAAGATAGCTGTAAAAAATGGTGCCCTTCAACATTTAGGGCCATAAAAAAAGGGGAAGGCCTTAATTTCGTCAGGTGGAGACAAAAGTCATAAAATTTCAGAACAATTGCTATCATTTGGCATGATTCGAATCCACTCACGATGTCACTATTATGACGTCAATTTGACTCCAAAGGTTTGCTTGGCTCTCAAAAAATGCGGACACACGTAACAATTGAGTGAACCTACTGTGTGATATTTATACTGTGCTTCGGTTGAGCGAATACGTCTGGAAAATGAGTTTGTTGTAGAAATTTGATGAGTTCTGTCTCAGCGTTGCGCAACTCATCAACCGAAAGTGACAAGTTAGCTGGTTTTAAGTTTGATATCTTTGTATGATGGGAAAACTTGGTTTGGCAACGCAACAACCACGCCATTAACCTTTTAAGCTTATAAAGGCTCAAACAACACTCAATCAAACAGAAAATAACACAATCATTTTCAGTCACAATGTTGGAAAAAACGATCTGATTTTTTAAAGGGGAGAATTCTTTTGGAATTTGTGCATCGACTTTAACGGGAAACTGAGGCCAAAGTGCCTTTGACTCCCACAAAAATTGTGAACCCTTTAACCAAGAATTTAAACAATCAATAGGCTTATGCATTAATCCACTACTCGGCAGATCAGCAGCGTTTAATTTAGAAGGTAAAAAATGCCACTCGCTGGGGTCGCTGAATTGTTCAATGATAGCAAGTCAATTTGCTACAAAAATTGGAAATCTCTTAGATCTGTTCAAAATGCTCAATAAAACAGCAGTAGAGTCAACCCAAAAATAAGATCGACAAACATCAAAATTTAATTCTCCTTTCACTAAAGCGTTTAGTCGTACAGCCAGAACTGCTGCAGTCAGTTCGAAGCGCGGAATTGATACTGCTTTAATTGGCACTAAGCGTGATTGAGCGATGACGAATGTGCTGAAAATATTATCGTCGGTGTCCACCAAACGCAAATACGAACAAGGCGCATAAGCATAGGAAGACGCATCGGTGGCGAAATTGTGTATTTCAATCGATTTTAATGCCTTTAGATTCTTCGGCGTAAAACAACGCGGAATTTGAACATGGGTAAGCTCTTGAAGGCGATTCAGCCAGCGCTGCCATTTTTCTAACTCGGGATCAGAAATACCCACATCCCAGCCAAACTTTTGCCTACAAAGTTGTTGAAACAGAAGCTTTGGCTCTAACACTATTGGACAAACAAAACCAAGTGGGTCATAAAGACTAGCTATCGTGAACAAAACTCACGTTTTGGTGTTAGAAAATTCGAGCAAATTCACGTTAAATGTAAAAATGTCCTTTTCAACATCCCAGGAAACGCCAAGGACACGTTCAGAAACATTTTCAGAAAAAGAGTAGCTTTGCAGCGCTTTACAGCACTTCGTTTCAGGAATTTGATCTAGGACTTCACTGCTGTTCGACAGCCACTTTCTTAAACGAAAACCCCGCCTTGAAAGCAAGTCACAGAGCTGTGTCTGAGCAGTCACAGCTTCTGCAACGGAAGGGAGCGACACGAGGCAGTCATCAACATAAAAATGCTTATTTACAATCTCCAAAATGTTCGGTTCGAACAAATGCTTGAATTCAACAGTCGTTTGTTTTAGTGCAAAATTAGCACATGTGGGAGAGCACTTGGCTTCAAAAATATGAACCAACATTCTGTGGACAACGGGTTCTTGGTCTATTTCCCCATTTGGCGACCATAAAGAACGCAGGGCATCGACGTGCCTGGGTTTCACAAACACCTGATGAAACATGGCTTCCACATCCGCCACTAGTGCCACTCTTTCTTTACGAAAACGCATTAAAACTCTGATGAGACTATTCACTAAATCCGGACCACGTATTAAGTTGTCGTTCAGCGAGGTACCTTTATATTTAGTTGCGCAATCAAACACGACCCTCACTTTATCTGGTTTACGCAGGTTAGTAACAGCATGATGAGGCATGTACCATGTAGGGCCTGTGTGATTATTTAAGTGCTCATGCGGAACTTGTTGAGCAAAACCCTGTTGTAAGTAAGAAGAAATAACTTTAGTATGCTTACCTTGAAAGTCGTCATCTTTGGTAAACCTTCGCTTTAAGCTGGAAAGACGCTGCTTGGCGACAACAAGATTGTTAAGAAGCTCGACATCGCTTGGTTTCCACAACAATGGCAGTTGGTAGTGACCATTTTGTACTTCAACTGAATTTGTTAAAAGCTGAAGGGCAGCCCGTCCTCCTTTGAATTTGGAGTGTCGAGCATGCTTGTTCCATTTTGAAAATCGGTTTCCCATAGTTGCTTGACAAGCACAACCTCAGACGGCTCATTCCAGCGAGTGAAGTTTACGGAACAATTAACTGTGAAAGAAGGTGACAAGGATGGACCCAAAACAGACCAACCCAAAGGTGTAAGAATTGCTGAAGGAAGACCACGAGGCCCTTTACTAATACTGCTCGCTAAGAAACAACTCAGGGTTGTCTGCTCCAAGAAGGTCGACAGTGCCACCGGGTATGGTGTCAAAAATCACATTGTGTAAGTAGCTCAACTTAGATAAGTCTTTGTTGAGCGGAATTGCATTCGACTGGATTGGTATCTCGTCTATCGATAGCACTTTAGACAAATTCAACTGTTCTTTACCCTTTCAATCCGATATATTTAAGTCAAACAAAAGACCTTCATAAGACTTACTGGGTGTTGCAAGAGTTTGCAGAGAAACACTTTGTTTACGACCAGTAATTCCCAGCTCGTTTACAATTCCAATGTCACAGAAAGAGTGAGTGGACCCCTGGTCCAAGAAAGCGCAAGTCCTTGTTTGCTTTCCTTGCCATTCTATGATAACGGGAACAACACAAAGATACACGCTAGGCGCGGAAAGATTATACTTTCATGCTGAGGAAAAGGCTCCCACCTTTCCACACTCTGAAGTAGATGTGTCCACATCCACAGTGGAACTTTTCCCTTTTGATTCAGACTTTGGAAAGTCTAAGAGCATGTGGTGAAAGGATTTTTGCACAATCGCATTTCTCACATGGTTTCTTTCGTTTACACTCTGGTGTCCTAGGTTTAGGGCTCAAGCACTTATGACACAGTTTAGATAATTTTACGAAAGTGAAACGCTTTTCAACAGGTTCAGCGCAAAGCTTTTGGCATTCTGCTAGTCTGTGAGTCTTCTGTTCACAGAACCAGCTAGTACCTGAAGCAAAATTATTTGGTTTGCAGAGGTGGGCATAAATTACATAATACGAAAAGCGCAACGCAACAAAGCGCAACAATCTTTTCAACCGGTAAAAGCGCAGCGCAAAATGCGCAATTTAATTTTTTTAACTTCTGAAGCGCAGCGCACCTTTCGCAATGAACTTTTTGATTCAGTTGAAGCGCAGCGCAATTCCGCAATTGCGGAACAGCATTTTTGTACCAAGTTAAAGCGCAACCTAACTTCCGCAATTGAAATTTCACAACACAATACAAATAACGCATTTTTTGCAATTTTAGACAAAAAAAAGCAAATAATTTGCTAACGTAAGTCGATATTTATCAATATTGTGATCGAAATGGAACCAAATTAAGTTCAATGTTTAGAATTGCGCTTTCAACCAAAAAAATTGTGAAAGCGCAGCACAAATAAAGCGCAACAAATTTTAAAGCCTTTAGTCCGCAACGCAACTTCCGCAATGTTTAAAAATAAAAAATTAAAGCGCAACGCAACTTCCGCAATTGCGGAGGTTGCGGAAGTTGCGCTTTGCGCTTCTAATTGCGCTTTGCCCACCTCTGTTGGTTTGGAATTATTACCTTTCGCCAAAACATTCACGTTAAAGGCCAAAGTTTTAACCTTTGACTGTGGATTTTTGTGCCAAACGATCGCAAGCCGAAAACCGAAAAAGAAACGAAGTCCGAAAATCGCGCTATCGAATTAGTGGCATTTTTGATTTGAACGCTTTTCTTAACCCATTGCCCTTTTAGCACATTGGGCAATTTCTGCACAAACTGTGTAAGGGTATCTAAAAGTTAAGGCTATTTAAATAGTTTATACTTTGTAAAATAACAAAAGTCTTATCCAGCAAATCGTTTTAATTCTTTGAATCTTCGTGTTTTATCGGAGAAAAATCTTTAAGCTTCTGCTCACACACGTCCGAGACCACCCAAGGGGAACCTTATTCCTTTATAAGCCTTTGCTTCGCCAACTGATAGCAAAGCTCACCCTTCTCAGAAACGTGCTTAATTTTATCCTTAATGGGGTTTGTACAATGTTGAACAAGTAGACAAAATAAAGTATTTTGGTCTGTGACTCGCAACTCAACATGGGCTTCATAACCATTAAAAAAATTTTTAAACTCGAGTGGGTCGCCTGAAAATATAGCAAACTCAGGCCGAGGCAAAAACAGGCTCTCATAGCTAAGATTTGTCTGCCACGGAAAGGGAAATGTTGTGGCAGGAAAACTTTGATGATTGTAGTTCACAAACGAATTACTTGCTGGCTCTACACCACCTTTCGGTTCAGTAGAGTGGTTCACTCTATTTTTCAGTAAAACAGTAGATACTCCTGGTCGAAACTCAGGGGCTGTCGCGGTTAGTAAACTAGAGGAGGCCTTCTTAATAGCAGTTGCCAGTTTTACTGCGTTGGCTTTTGGTACCACAGTTTGAGGTCCAGCAGAATCAGTTTGAATATCCGATCTGAAAACATTGCAAGGTTTTTCTTCGACAAGGCATGTCGATTTAGTATTATGCTCGGCAGTGCAAATGGCGAAAGGGATCTCAAGTTTAGGTCTAGGTGCAGTGTCGCGTTTAAAAGATTTTACCTACCCGGTTTCACTCCATACCTCAAACTGGACAGATGCCAGTTCTAGTTTACAAAGTGCCTCGCGTTTTTAAATTCTGTTTCAGTTCGTTTTTGAGATGCTCTTCTTTGAGTTTTAATTCGTCTTTACGGCGCTCTTCCTCTAATTTTAGATGCTCTTCCTCTAATTTTAATTCATTTTTACTTTCTCTAGTTTTAATTCGATTTTACGGCGCATCAATTCGAACTCCAATTCAAATTGCACATTTTTTTCTTTTGCCAGCTCATTGAGCTGACTTGTTTGAAGCTGTGCAGTTTTTAGCCGTTCTTGGCCTGCATGCGATTTGCACTGATTTTAGAGGACGTCGAACTTGCCCTGGTTTTACTGGTCACACTTGAAATAGTTGACGAGTTATCATGAACGTCTTTATAAAAATCATGTTCAATTCGAGCATTAGTAGTAGCTTGGTTATTGTCACAGGGAACATTTTTGTTTCGTCGCCTATCCCCTTTCTTCGGGCACAACAGTTTTAGTTTCGTTATCTACCCCAGAAGTTTGAGAAACATCACCAAGCCATTGTTTAACGCATTCGTTAAACTTTTGTTTACGTTATGTTAACGCAAACGAAGTAATGGTTGCAGATTCGTCATCAGCATTTTTAACCATTTCAATTAGTTTAGAACTATTGTCATTGACTTCACGCATAACCTTTTCCAATTGTTTGGAATTTTGATTGCACAAGCTCATGATTTCTTCAGCGGCCGAATAATTGGCGTCAAGAACAGAATGTAATTTCTCAATTTCTTGATCTAGCCCCCCTTATCAAGACAAGGTTCTGGAGTTTCTGACTCTAGCATGGTTAGTGGGCCTAACAATCGCAACAAATCTAGCACACACAAAAAACTAATTAATTTAAGCACAGAACAATTCGAATGCAGTAGATAGGTTGATGCTCGCTCGAACCTCCAGCAAACACTTTGAAGAATATTTTCCCGTTTGAAAAGGAAAATTTGAATTCGAACGCTAACAAAAAAATAACGATTACAGATGATCTGAAAATCACTAAAAAAGTAATAGTTTACATATACAAACTTAAACTAAACAGATTGTCCTTTTCTCACGAAATCTTGCTTGAACAACAACAAGTTGTAGATGTTGAGCTGATTGCTGCTTGTGTTTGACGGACCAAATGCGGATAGAATTCGCCGTTAATTACTTGAAAAGACAGTGCAAGAACTCAGAGTTGCAGTCGGGGGATTTGCTCTTGAGATCGGAAAACCAGAGACCTTTAAATGTGGAGCCAAAAAAAGCCAAATCAAACTTTGTTCCAACCAACCAAGACTTCCACCGTGCTTTAGAATTTGCTTTCTCACACATTTACAGAGTTAATCATTCCCTTGCCTTTGATAAACAAGCTGATGAACCATTCATAGAAGCACCAAATCCTTAATGACGACAAGCAAGGTTGGCTCAAAAACCAAAATAAGGAACCGATTTGGAATTAGGATCTAATTGCTTTGGTAGACATTGTAAATACAGGGCTGCCACTCAAAAAATACCCACTTTATTTATGATTTTATGACAAAGGGGGCAAACAAATTATGATTTTTTATGAAAATATACACTATTTTTTTTTAATGAAAGTTTATGACGGTTCTTATGAAATTTTATGACACTCATTGTCAGTCAAAAGCAAAATACAGAGACGTGCAAAATTGACAATTACATATACAACTACAAAACAATAAATCGATGTTTATTGTTTATTATTTCATTGGATATTAGACTTATATCAAAATTATAGTGATTGCTCCAAACACGACCCACATACAGACAGAATGGTCGCAGTGGAGATATACCTCTCTGATGTACCCCCTGCCGATATAATCCAATCTAACCTTTTCAGCAAACAAGGAATCATAACTTTTAGATGAGAGTTGAGTTCAACCCAATTTTTTTAGTACCATATAAGTACCGTAAGCAACCGTGGTAGCCTACATTTTTTAAAAAATATAATTACCAGTACCGACTTAAAATCAAAGTGAAGTTATGGAATATGCTATAACAGGCAATGACACAAGAAGCTGCCACAAAAATATAATGGAGAGTGCAGGTTAACCAAGGTAAATTATTAGGTTGTAGTCCCAACAATACAACACATAGCAAACAAAAATAGTTTTAGCCCAATGTGAACAAATGCAGAATGCAACTTAAAATTTCATAATTTTTTATGACAGCATTGCATTTTATGACTTTTTATGTATTTTTGAAATTTTTGAATTTTTGAGGAAAATTTTTGATTTTATGATAAGTGGCAGGCATGCAGATAACATGGAATCAGAACGCGAGCAGGAACTGTTCATTGAATTAGATGATTTCGATAATTGATGGTTTTCGATAATTGATGATTTCGATAAGGAAAAGGATGATGCTGATTACTCAATGGACTGATGGCAAGCTACTTGTCTTTGTGACGGAATAACTAAATTATTTAGGTAAAGCTATTTATAACTTACAGTACAAAACGTATAAAATGTTTCACTTAAATGCGACATGATCATTTGCAACATCAAAATTCTACAGAACTAAATCATTTGTATAGTGCATTGCCAAAATTTGTGTAAAAAATTTTCCTTTATCAATTACAGCAATAATTGCAAAAAGAAATATTTTTCGAAAATATGACATCATAAATGATGACGTCATCACTTTTTTTGCATAAACTTGGGGCCGTTTTTGTGAACATTTACTAACATGTGACGTCATCAATATGACATCATAACTTTTTCACCTTCATAATACTTCTAAATTTTTTCAATTAAAAAAAAGTGAATTATGGAAAGCAAATAATTTTTTTTTTTTGAAATCAACTCAGTCTTGGATAACAAGCAAAACTCTGAAATTTGATGAATATTGCAAAATGGGTGTCATGTTTTCAGCGCAATTTTTTGTACAAAAATGTTGATCAAAGTAAACCAAATTCATACAGTATCTTCTAATATGCAAGTATTTCTTCAGTAGTAATATTAAGGCTCTGCCTCAAATATAGCAAAAGTTATAGAAGTTGACAACCACTCAAAAGGTAATTTTTTAAATTTTGGTAACATTTTAGTTCCTGCATTATGACGTCATAATCTTATGACGTCATAAATGCATCTGAAGGCTGCCCATGTCCCATTTGTTGAGTGATCCAAGTTTGAAAATTCCGGTACAACAATAAGAGAAGTGAGAATGAATAGAGTAAAGTCAACAAAGCTAAAATATTAAGCCAGCTTTTGCGGTAATGACGTCATTATGACGTAAATGGGCAGGAAAAGTGGGGTGGGGACAAACCTAGCCGTAAACTTCAGACTATTCTGAGCATCGCTATATAAGTAAAAAAGAAAAATCTTTCCAGGGCCCGTTAACGCCTTTTTAAACTAGACTAATTGCTTTAACAGACGCCTTGCGTTCATCGGGATAGTTATTCATAACCACTTCGTACTACCAATGAGTTTATTTATTGATTTGACGTTTCGCCTCTCAAACCGGGAAGCTTCTTCAGAACAATTTTCGGCAGAGCTGCCTTTGTAGTTACAAAAAGATAAATGAGAAAAAATAACAGCAGAAGATAGGTAACAGTAAAAACATATGAACATCACAAAACTTTTACGGTTATATCCAAAAGCATTAAAACGATGGAAGAATAACATTATATAATATAGAAAATTTATGTCCTTAACAGGGTGAAAAAAGAAATGTTCAAAATTATGTCACTAACAGTGTGAAAAAAAGAAAAAATACAGTATGGAAAAAAATTAATAATATTCATAATAACTAGGCTACTTTACTAACAGTATAAGTATAAAAAGGGCCTATTGCAAAACATAACGAACTAGAAAAGATTTTTAGCTCCACAAAGATTTATATATGGATGGAACAATTAACCAACATTGCGATTAAAATAGTTTAACTCTAAAGATTTTTGGTTTATCAAACAACCTTCTGCTACACGACGCTTGTGTCAGTGTGGTTCCCTCCTTAAAATTTCAGCATCATCCCAATCTATAAAATGATCATTTTCTGCAACATGCTGACACAGAGCAGATTTTCTCAGGTCAAAATTTTTCACTGCATCAATATGCTCTCGTTTTCTAGTGTCTAAGCTTCGACCTGTTTCACCAATGTACACCGCATCGCAGTCACGGCAAGATATTCGATAAACAAGGCACGACTTTTCTTCGTCCATAACTTTGTCTTTGGGCTTACAAAAAATATTAGACAAGACACAAACAGGCTTCATAGCCACCCCCACGCAAACTTGCTGCAAAACACACTTAATAGGCTCGGTAAGATTCTGCACGTAGGGGACCACAGTCATGATTTTTGTTTGATGGGATTCGCTTTCAGAGTGAGCAGGCCGTCGCTTACGATGAAATCTTGTATAAGCATAGCCATGGGGGGGGGGGGCGCCCAGGGGGCCCGGCTCCCCTCAACTTAAATGCTACCAATGAGAAAAATGTCACAAAACAGACTAATGTTTCTTTAGTTTCAGTTTTTTATAGCATCTTCGCGTACAATAGTACACGCGCAAAGCAGTAACTAATAAAAATATTGATCCAGGGGGCCCGGGACCCTCAATTTAATTTTTGTCAACTAATTGAAATGGGCCTCCTAGATTAATATCTAAATGGCCCTTCAACAATAATACTGATCCAGGGGGCCCGGACCTCCTCAATCTAATTTTTGCCAACTAATTAAAAAATGCTACTTACAATGACTATAATGACCCACAATTAAAATGGGCCCCCAACAATAATATTGTTCCAAAGGGCCCGGGTCCCCTTCAATTTAATGTTTGCCAACCGATTTAAACATTTAACCAGAGTGATATTAAGGGTTTTTATCCTAAAAGTTGCTGAGACCCTCATCTAACCTTTTTATGAACGTAATGCAATAACCAGGGAAGGATTTAACATATGCCGCAGTGCCAAGGGCCCCGCGCTCAAATAAAACTTTTTTTCGATCTTTACCTGTATTTGGCAGGAAGATGTTGCAAAAATCTCAAAGCGCCAGGGGCCCACCTCAATGTAAATACGGCGTGGGCAATAACATGGTTAGTAGGCGTAACTACTGTATCTATTGTATATTTTTCAATAACGATTCACCTCAACACCTCGCCAGTTTTTATGCAACAAAATACTTTTTGAAAAAAATTAGCCACAGTAAGGGGAATGCTCCATGAGCAAATTCTTGAATTGAGAGGATCTGGGCCACCTGGCCGTATATGTACTCCTGTAACTGGCTGTTTTATGACAAAACAATAATCTCTAAGAAAAATGTTCTGACTGAATTGTTATTTACTGCTAAAATATTGCAAGAGGCACTGTACATTACTTCCCCCTACCTGGGCCAAATCACTTACAAAATTTAATGCCCAAAATGCAAGATTTTAAACGTGTTTTGGACTTAAATTGCAAGCAAAAGAACTGAACAACTTAATTTTTTCAATGTGCTTTCAAATGTTAAAAATCTAGTACTTTCAAATGGCTCTAAATATGTGCGAAATGTGATCCAATGGTATCAAAATAGCTTTTTTTTCCAAAAAATACGAAAAATCGCTCAGCAGCTAGGGGCAAAGTCCCCAGACCCCCATAGCCTCTGGAGAGTACGATACGTTTGAATTACAGAACACTTCTTTACTTGAACACGTCTCCCAATTTAGATATTTTCGTATTTTAACTATTGGTTTAAGCCCTCTCCTTGAACGAGTTCCTACTTGCATGTTAACACCAGGCCACGGCTTCTGATCTTCCATTCTACGATATCTTTACCCCCACTAAAAATTCCTTTTTTGAAGTTTCTGATGACTTGATTGCATGTGATTTGTGGTTTGCCCCCCCCCCAATCAAAAATCTTGGCTACGCCTATGAAATCTTGGATATCCATTTGTAATCAAGGTGTTGTTGATCGTGTGTATTCCATCTTTTTTCAGCTCGTTCTCTTTTATTATGTTCTCAGCTCGAAAGAAAAGGGTTCGAGGAATGCTAAGTTTTTGCTGAAGTGGATGGTGGGAGGAAAAAGATAGGTATCTGTTGGTATGAGCTAGTTTTCTGAACACTGAGGTTTGTAGCGATCCTTCTGGAGTGCGTGTAAGCACATCAGAGAAGCAAGAGAACCTTCATGTTCTTCTTCTGACTGGCACAAGCGTCGTATAGCAGAAGGTTGTTTGATAAACCAAAAATCTTTGGAATTGAAATCGCAATGATGGGTTGATTGTTTAGTCCGTATGTAAATCTTTGTGGAGCTAAAAATCTTTTCCAGTATGTTATGTTTTGCAATATGCCCTTTTCATACTTTTTCAAACTGTTAGTAAAGTAGCCTAATTATTATGAATATTATTAATTTTTTTCCATATTGTATTCTTTCTTTTTTTCACGCTGTAATAACATAATTTTGAATATTTCTTTTTTCAAGCTGTTAGTGACATAATTTTGAACATTCCTTTTTTCACACTGTTAGCGACATAATTTTTCAATATTATATAATGTTATTGTTCCATCATTTTAATGCTTTTGGATATAACCGTAAAAGTTTTGTGATGTTCATATGTTTTTACTGTTACCTATCTTCTGCTGTTATTTTTTCTCATTTATCTTTTTGTAACTACAAAGGCAGCTCTGCCGAAAATTGTTCTGAAGAAGCTTCCCGGTTTGAGAGGCAAAACGTCAAATCAATAAATAAACTCATTGGTAGTACGAAGTGGTTATAAAAAAAAGCTCCTCCCAAAAACGTATATAATCTGAAACTGCGCAAAAAAAAACAAAATTTTGTTGTTTCAATAATTACAAAACCACAAGTTTGTTGATTTGAAATTAGAATTAGAAAATCACTTCAATTACATACCCGAAATTACACTAGCTAAATTTAATAAAGAAATGAATAGATTTAACGAGGTCATCTTAAAAGTGCTGAATAATCATGCACCTCTTAAATTGGCAAGTAGAAAACAGAAACGATTGTCACAAAAATATTTTTATGCTGAAACAACCAAAAATAAATCTCATCCGAAGAAAATGTGGAAAACTTTGAAAGAAATGCGACTGACTAACACAAAGCAACCTAAATTTTGCGATCCTCCAACGAAATTATATGATTCTTCAAACAATACATCATTAAAAAATCCTACGGAAATTGCAGAGTCTTTCAAAACTTATTTCGTTATTATAGATACATATTTAGCCGATCAAATTCCGCAAACTCTTCGATTGCAAAGTAAAATGAATTTGAAAAATCGTATTTAATCCACAAATTTTTTTTTTGAGCCGTCTAGACTGAACGAAATTTTTAATATTATAAATTCTCTAAAATCTGCAAAGAAGAATGCTACACCTTTATAGTTTATCAATTTAAGTACTGGCTATATTTTCATTCATGGGTTATTTATCGCCTTGTTTTATTACTATGAAACCGCTACGGTGCAAAGTCAACACCAGCTCCTAACCTGTAAAACTTCAAAATGGCATTTGTCACCTATTATTTTTGAACTACCACCAAAAAT
The DNA here is from genome assembly GCA_963965965.1 of Trididemnum nubilum. Lineage (NCBI taxonomy): Eukaryota > Metazoa > Chordata > Ascidiacea > Aplousobranchia > Didemnidae > Trididemnum > Trididemnum nubilum. Next base: position 1,029,882 of record OZ014479.1, on the reverse strand, counting down.
TTAACGAAATGTAATATTTTTTGTTTAATTGTTTACGTGCCACCAGAATGGCGACTATTTAAAACAAGCAATGCGAAAAAGTTGTCTTTCCACAGGATTCGAAACTGCAGCCTTTGGACTTCTGGTCCACCGCTTACCACTTGAGCTAAAGAAGACGTCTCCTCGCATGCATAATTTTGGTTGTTTAAACTCAGCAACCTGCTTGTTTTATGATGTTAATAATAATTTAATCGTGATGTTTTGACGTTTGCGAGGCCAGAGGTTTAATGCTTAATCGTTTACGTGCTATGTGGCCTAAAGGCTGGTGGTGTTTATTGGCCTAAAGACCATTTTGGTGGCAATTGCTTGGGCTTCGGCGCAGGCAGCCTTTAGGTCAGATAGCACGTAAAGGATTAAACATTAAACCTGTGGCACAAATGTTAATGAATTATTATTAACATCATAAAACAAGCAAGTTGCTGAGTTTGAATAGCCAAAAATATGCATGCGAGGAAATATCTTCTCTAGCTCAAGAGGTAGAGCAGTGGACTGGTAATCCAAAGGCTGCAGTTTCGAATCCTGTGAGAAGACAACTTTTTCGCATTGTTTGTTATAAGTGGTCGCCCTTCTGGTGGCAATTCCCAAGGCTTTGGAACTGGTAGCCTTTAAGCCAGACAGCACGTAAACAATTAAACATTAAACTTCTGCCTCGCAAACATCAAAACATCACAATTAAACTATTATTGAAAAGCAATATCTTGCACTTTCACGCTTAAAAATTATAGAAAATTTACTGACCATAATTTAGAAAAACTGTGTCCTTGGCCTTAGCCTCGACCATTCCTGTCCTTGGCCTCCAAAGGTTCTGTTCTCGAAAAGTCGGTCTTTGGCCTTGACGTCGGATTTATTTTGAGTTCTTGGCCTCAAACGTTGTGTCCTCGACTCCACCCCTGACATTTAACAATAAAAAGTGTCTGTCTGTTTTTGCAATTTGCTACGATTATGACCCTCAAGAATGTAGGCTATGGGGTATGTGGGTGAAGGCCCCATAAAATGTCATTGATTTAGTCAAAAACCTAAATCCTTGCTCTAAATCTGCGTGAGTTAAGTATTTTAGTTTATGCTGTAGAAGGGGAGCTCTAATTTCGAAACACCCAACACCGTGATAAGATGTACCTTAAAACATTTAACATTTTTAAGCCAATCAAAACTGAGGGTTGGACTAGGTGTTACAAAGAATTTAGTTGTTCTTGTAGTTGTATATCTATCCAGCTGTCACCGAACAACGTCAGATGCTAACTTAATTATTTGCACACTTTTCATTGGGATAACTACTTTGTGTTTAAAGGAATCCCCACCTGCAAAGGAATTTCCAGTGATTCAATGTCCCTGCGGATTTCTTTGATTTTTCATCCACTGGATTTGCTGCTTGTTTGAAGCCACCAAGTAAAGACAAATAATCATCAAGAAGCATGCTATCCAAGGACACAACACAACAACAGGAGCAGGGTGCAGGTTGAACACCCATAAAGCAATCGGAGTTGTCATAAAACCAACGGCTTTACCCTCTCAGCAAAGCTGCCAACTGTACTGTTAGTAATGCTCTAGCTCAAAAATTAGCACCGTATCCTACAAGTCTTCAAGCTACTATTGCAACCACTTACGAATCAGGAGTAGTCGTTTTGTTCTCGTTCTTCCTTGCAGTTGTATCATCTTGTTTAGACATACTGTCGAAATCGAGCACAGGTCTGACGCGACAATGCACTCTGATATTTCCACGGACTTGAACCAAAGTGTTGTGCAATTCCTTCCTCCTCTCTTTTTCCTTTTGATATAGTTCTTGGAAAAGTTGTAAGGCCTCATCCAACTTCTGGACTTTGCTAACAAGTTCTGAAATGTTTTATTAACATTTTGCTAGTACACGTCCACTTTTCAGACCCCGTTTTTGGTTCCCATGCCTGCTTGTTGCTAAATTATGGAAAAAAAAAAACAGCACCAAATTACAAAAGAACCATGCAAATCAAAGGGATCATATGATGCTTCATTGCTGTTTCGTAATTGGGTACTTTTTTGGCATGACTCACCAATTAGCTGGCAACAGAACAAAAACAAAAAAACAAAAAAAGACAAGAAAAAACGCGATTTATTTATATATTATACAGATATGAACATGCACCATCACACATTACTTGTAAAAAATAGAAATTTACAACTCTACAATCTGCTTCACCCACAATCGAGATCACATGATGTTAGAGTTGGAATCAGTAGATTGTTGGTGGGCATACTTAATAATCAGAATTAAGAATGACAACGCAATAAGAGATCACGATATCCTTGCCCTTATATTTTGCAAATTAGTCAAAATTCAACCATTAAACAAGTTTAATTTTCTAAAAAGCTGCCCAGCACCAGTGATCGCCTGGAAACAAAATATTTTGTTAAGAGAAAATTGGGTTGAAAGCCATATATGATCCCTTGGATTGGATACTTGAACGAAACTATATTGCTGAATTTAAGAAAAACCAGAGCGTATTTTTTTAAGAAGCCATATCTTCTATCTGGTTGAGTCACTCTGTCCTCTTGACTCTACATCTGAAACAACAGTAAATTCCAAACTGTAACCTTATTCACTAATTGAGCTTTCTCAAGTTGTGGTGACTAGACAAAACACAATCTGCCTTACAAACTGCTTATGGCGCATATAAAATGTAGAATTAAGCTTCTTTTCTTAAACAGAAAAAGGGTGGATCTGAATCAAATTCAACTTGCCATTGATGTTTTCATTACGTTCCCGGAAATCCTGTAGCTTTTCGCTCACAACCCAGCCAAATCCCTTTAAAGATACATTCATTTTGTTGCTTGAATTCATTATGTCCTGCCGAAGATTTTGCAAATCCTCTTTCAATATCTGAAACAAGCAGTGCAAAGTAATGTTCAGGAAGATAAAAAAAAAACAATGTATTTTTGTAGTTTCAAAAGGGGACGCACTGAGTCACCAGATCATCCTACAATTTTCATAAAGTAGGTTTGAACAATAAAAGGCTACTAAACATAATGCCACCCACTTTTGAAATTAATCATACAAAAGAAACATTAAGACTTGGTTTCACCGAATTTGTAAAATAATATAACCACAAGCTTATCGGGCATATACGAAATCAGTCGTAAATATACTACTACTACTTTATTTATTAAAATCGATTTCACCCCAGTGGGGCATCATCAGTTAGATCTAAAAACAATCAGCGTATACTTTAAAACCAAAATCATCATAAAACCTATAAATAGACTATAACATCAATCAAATTGAAAAGAACATAAAATGGACTTCAATAACAACAAAATTAAAGAAAAATAATACTGCATATAGCAAAACTCTTTCGCAAAGCAAATATATTGAAAACCTTGTTTTATCTACACCACCACAACATCAGAAAAAAACTATACAAAAAAAGTTGTTTAAAATAATAAACCCCTGCAAAAAAATATAAATATTTTTTCAATTATAAAAAGCGTTGCTAAGCAACCAAAAAGAAAACATATCTCCAAACCTTAAAAAGTAGAAAACTTAAATCTTTTTTCAAAAAAAGTGGAATTGGAAAAGAAAACATTACCAAACTCTTACCTTGGTTGCCAAATCCACAAGTAATAAGAAAAGGACCTTAACGTACTAACTACTCCAAAACATACTGCTACAATTTGAAGAGATGGCCAGCCAAAGAGAAATAGGCCTAGGCTATTTGAGGTTAAAGATTGAAAACTAGCTAAACTAAACCAAGGACTAGTGTACATGAAAAAGCAAAGACCAAAGCCCGGCTCACCATTTAACTCCCAAAAAGATAGCCTGACTCTGTCGCACTAGCAAACTATAGGGCGCAAAGTAGGAAGAATCTCGCAAACTAGTCAATTACACTACAACAACCAAATCAGCTGCTGATAAAAAATAAAAACAATTCATTATAGTAAAGTGAGAGCCTATGACGTAACAAAACCAATATCAGTGTCGTAAAATTAAGCAAAAATTCTCCAAAAGCATGCATCGAAGCAAAATATAGAGTATGGAATTATACATATGGAATACAGAAATATGGAATGTGGAAAATATATGGAAATAGAAACAATATTGAAATTATTTTGAAGCAGAATACGTTGAAGCAAAATACCTCTGTTTTGCGTGATTAGCCTATTGCAACAGATTATAATGAAAGCAAACCAGAAAAACAGTAGACCAATGCAGCAAACTTAGTGATATTTCGGTAAAATTGTTTTATTGATGTTAATTTCCACAACAAGTTTGTTTATCCACATACTTTCCAACACATCCAGCTTTTGTTGGTTTCTAGGTTCTTGGAGAAAAGTTACTTCAAAGCAATCTGAAATATCTGGCAGAGAATTCATTAGTTCTTTGTGCCAAGTTTGAAAATGAATCAGTAGGGATGCTCTATCGTTGTGTTCTTTTTTAGCGTTGTTGTTGCTCCAAAATGCTCTATGTCCAGACCAACGAGTAGAAAAGTGATTTATTGTTTGACCTACGTAGATTTTTTGACAAATTTTGCATTGGGCTGCGTAAATTTCGTAGTTGGAGCATGTGAGATTTTGTTTCAAAAAGAAAAGTTTGCCTTGAGCAGTTTTGATGTGATTGACTGTAGGAACCATTGATTTGCCATTGTAGTATCTAAAATTTCCACACAATGCACATTTGTTGCAGGGATGGGACAAACCGGCTCTAACATCACGTTGAAAAGACTCATTATGTGCAATATTGCGGTAATTGGTGAGCATGTTTAGGAGTGTTGGAGGCTTTTTATAAACTACAGCAGCATCCGGAACAAGAAATTTTTCTGTGGAATTGAGTTTTAACAAATTTACAAAAGAAGATGCCCAAATAATCCGTGGTTTAGTTTTCTGTTGTCCAGAGTCTTGTTTTGGTCCAAAACGATCATTCCATTTAGATGCTAAATCAAGAATTCTGCTAACTAATTTAACATTGAATTGAGAATGAATGCACTTCTGCTTTAATCTTTCTAGACTTGCCAAATAGTCAGATTGGGTTTCATTGAGTCGTCGTAGGCGAACTGCCTCACTAAAGACAATGGATTTGAAAATGTGAGTTGGATGAAACGATTTACCATTAAGAAAAGTGCGGTCAAGAGCTGTGGGTTTAACAAAGTCACGAGTGTAGAATCCGCCAATGTGGCTATTGTCAATTTTGTGTTCAACATCCAAGAATTCTAAACATGATCCCAATTCAGCAGTATTGACACAGCGAAAACTTAGCTCAAGTTTATTTTCCATAAATACACGAGAAAGAGCTTCTTTGATTTTTGTAGTATTGTCTACGCCAAATGATAGCCAAATGATGTCATCTATGTATCTTTTGAATAATACAGCTTGGTTGATAATCTCAGAAACAGGTAAAATAATATAGTGGAGAGTGATGTTTGCAAGCGAAACAGAATGATTATCGCCAGTAACGATTCCTATGCTTTGAGTAAAGAAGCCTTCCTTGTATTGTATTACCACATTATTTAAGCAAAATAGAGCCAAATCGACAAGAATTTTAACAGCAGCTTTTGAGTAGTGTGAAAAGTGATGTAGAACATAAGTCAAAGCTTTTTCGACAAGAGATCTGGAAATGGTAGGATAGAGTGCCTTAACATCACCAGCAACAATATAAAGATTATCGTTATTGCTGTTATTATGAACAGTCGTTTTCCACTCCGCCACTTCGTGTAGATATTGCTTGCTGTCTCGACAATATTCGTTGATTTTGAATTGACAAAATTTAATGCTGATTGGTTGGAAAATGTGTTCTAAAAAAGCCGTTATTTTTGAAGTGGTGATATTGCCAGCCGATTGCAAGAGGCGAATAGGGATGTCAAACACTGAAACATTGTTTAATGCATCTGGTGTCAATTTGTGAGTTTTAAATAAAGGGTATGCATAACCTGGACGGTTAGAAGAAAAAAATTTTGCAACAGGGCCAGGGATTTTTTGGTATCCTTTGCACTCATAATACTTAATGCCTGTAGCATGCTTTAACATCTGGTCGTCAATTATACCAATTTTGTGTAGCTCAATCATTTGATTATCAGCCTTGCTTCTGATGTTGTTCAGGTGTTTTCGTATGTTGTCTGTGCCTGTATGTAATGCCTGTCGTATGTAATGCCTGTAGCATGCTGTAACATCTGGTCGTCAATTATACCAATTTTGTGTAGCTCAATCATTTGATTATCAGCCTTGCTTCTGATGTTGTTTAGGTGTTTTCCTATTTTAATAAATAAAGTAGTAGTAGTATATTTACGACTGATTTCGTATATGCCCGATAAGCTTGTGGCTATATTATTTTACTGATCCCTAATGCGAAGTCGTCGAAATTTCTTCTTTCTTCTCCTGTGTGTGATTTTCAACCAAAACATGGCCTCAAACAATTTCACCGAATTTGGCTCTCCAATATTCTAATGCAAAGTTTAGGTTGGCTGCTAACACCGGTGGCAAGTGGCAAAATCAAAATTTTCAAACATTACATTCAACACCAGCTTCCAACAGTAAAAGATAGCAACACAAGACTGTAAGAAATCACTGAGATACTTCATCAGAGCATTGCTATCAGTAGTGATAGAACATCACCATCAACTACTGATAGCATAAAAACAGAAAAACGATCCCAAACATTACTGTAGTAAAATAACTAGCAAAAAAAATCAAAACAAGGCTCGCTAGTTGTTCTACTACAGCAATGTGTGGGATCATTTTTCTGTTTTATGCTACCAGTAGTTGATGGTGATTTGCTATCACTGCTGATAGCAATGCTCTGATGAAGCTAGTTGATCTAACTACTGAAAGGTTAGCAAATAAAGTTAGTCTATTGAGTAGCCAGTGATTTCTTGAAGCTAGCCTATAACACCAACAGCACTTCAAAAATTTCATGTTTGAAATGCCTGGTGTACAACTACATAACACAAGTCTATGTCATAATTTCAGTGTTTTCAAGGAAGAACTTCCAAAAAAATAAAGGTTTCAACCGCCCAAATTGATTATATCATTTTAATAAAAGTTGACCGCTTTCAATGAAGCAAGCTGATGAGCAATTTTAACGAAGAAAAAACAACCAGTGCTATTCATTTGATTTGCGCAAAACTGTTTACTAAATGTAGAGAAGCAGTTGTAAAAAAAATGTTTGCAGAGATATCCTGACTTTTGCCTTGAAAAAACCAGCTTCAAAGTTTAAAGCCTTTAAAATTTGAGTAGCACCACTGCCTCTACTGTCAGATATCATAGTTAAAAAACATATCCTTGTACAAGATAATGGTACTGGCACTGCACAAAATTCGCTTAGAGCCAATTAACCATTTAAAAGTTAACTTATTGAACATCACTTAAAGGTATGTGACATGGTCAATTACAAAGTTAAATTTTCGTCAAAGTGATCAGCTGTTGTTCTAGGACTTATTAGGGTATGGTGGGTTATTTGATAACAATAAGAATTATTTATTGTGCTGGGTCATTTGACCAAGTCGACAAGTTGATGCAATACTGCATTTGCTGCGAAATACAAGTGAGTTACGTTCATTTTCTCAAAGGATTTTAAAATGGTTCAAATCTTTTGCCATTGCCAACTCAGCACATCCTGAACATAGCCTACTGTAATCATAATGCTGTGAACAACGCTCCAAATAAACTGCCCTGTGCAAAAGCATGAATTTGTGCAACTGTGTTGCGCTAATTTTGTAAAGCATATATAGCATACACTGCAAAAGTAATATGAGGCAAAGTAATAAATGCAGTTTAGAATCACATTGTTTGCTATGTACTGATATTTGGTTCAAGTTAAACTGTTATTGCATGCCAATACCGCTGCAGATTCTGGAGAAGCAACAATATCACATCTAAGTGTAGTAACTTGATGGCATTCTAGCATAACAGTTCGAAAGAATTTCTGAAACCAAGCCTTCACTAAAAACAAAAAGTCATTTTCATGATCTTTCATAAAAACTTGTAAGAACTACTTGACGTAACAAAAATGTGACCCAAATTTTGAATGGAACAAAATAAATACTGCAAAATGAAAATTTTCTTTATTCACCATAATATGTTTTAATCCATTTGACTACATACCACGGTTTACAACTTTTATGAACCTGAACGTATAAGCACAAGAAGTTAAAATTTTTTTTCAAAAACATTTTTTTATTTCATATAACAGTTTTGTTAAAAAAAAACAGTTTTTTTATTTTTTTCCAATAGCACATTTTTTAATAATACTCTAAAAGCTTTTTCCAAATAAAAAAAAGCTTTTCAAAACAAAGTTTTATTTTGATTAAAATGTTAATATCGTTGAAACTTTTCATCTGACACTTGTCAAGCAGAATCGCAAGAATAGAGAGCAAAGAAAAAGGTGCGGCTATAGAAAAAACTGTGCAGTGATTGGCGGTAAAAAGATTAATGAGAGAGCGTCATTTGTATACAATCTTTAAGCTGTACACGAATTCTTTTTGTTGGCAGAGGACGGGATTAGAAGTTTTGATAAAAGTGACTTCAAAAGCCGATAGATGGAAGGAGAGTGGAAAATGTTTCACAAAAAAATTGATTTCTTATATGTTTTTGAGAAACAAAAAATGTTTTTCAATACATGTCACTAAGGTTTCTTGCTTGATCTGGAAGCATGCAATTTTCAGCCCACGATCTTAAATTTTGGTGGATACAAGCACGAGTAGCTTGTGCATAATTGGCACACGCAGCAAGCCGTGTTATGTTTCATGATTATTCTGAGTTTAACTCTCCCAAACTATACAGTACGAAATTTTTCAGGAGCTAAGAATTGAACTCTTAGCAGATTCCTTTTTATAATCATTAAACCTTGTTGTAAATACAGTAAAAACAATGTTCAAATGGATATTTTAAAGTTTTATCTTTACACCTTGTTGTAAAACACTTATACTGTAGTAAAAACAATGCTAAATTCTTGCACTTAACTTCTTAAGATTTGCATCGAAAGCTTTTGAAGTTGAACAGGGTTGTATCCTGCTTCAAATTATTATTTTACTTCTGAATTATTTTTGTAGTGTGAGTTGAATTAGAAGTGGATGCAGACTAAGACAACCATTTACGACAATTTTTTTCATACAAGTGCAATATAGTTTAAATTAATCATGTTCACTGCATTCCCTTCAATAAAAGTAAAAAGATAGACAAAAGGCGATTTTAGAAGAGCTTTCTCAATACTGCACACAGCGCTGTCATAGAGGGTAGCCCTCCGCCCCTCATTTTACATCATTCTAAGAAGATTGAAATGACGAAGGAACCCCAGGGAGACTCAACAATTGGACCACACCAATGGTCGGAGCCAGTGCTCAGAAGTCAATGATAGATAGTGTCACGAATAATAATTTTGAATGCCTGAGATACAATTATTTGCTGTGTTTTAACGTGTACGTCACTGTTTCTTTGTTTTCCCGCTTTTTTGATCTGGAATATTCGAGATGATTCTTTTCTAGTATAATCTACTGTCTTCTATTAGTCACCGGAATATTTTGGTTGTTTACCATGCTTAATTGCTATATTTAGACTTGAAGTTTGTGACATCATAACTATGTAAAATTATGTTATCGTAAGCTTGTGTATTTTTTCTATTTGTGACGTATCATGGATTTTTCTGGGATATTCGATAGCTTTTGCTGTAGTATAAATAGGCGGGTCGTTTTGATTCAAGATTCTAAGAGTGGGTGACTTTAGGTATTAGTTTTGTAGGCAGTTTTGCCGAGTTTGTGTATCTGTGGTTGGCTTGTGTAGCCGTATAGTTGGCGATCTGAATTGGTCGATCGCGATAGTGTGTAGTGGCGACCTGAACCTGGTTGGTCGCGATTAGATCTTTTATGATCTGAATCTGGTCAATCATAAGAAGTGTTAGTGGAGCGATTTTGGTGTTTCAATCTTAAATAGAAGTTCTAATTTAAGATTGGTGTGCTGCTTTCTGAGATTCAAGAAGCTAAAGCAACTATCAACCGCCATTTTCAATTCGTCAATTAACATCTTAGTCATACTCTAGTTTTAGTCGACATGGACGATTCTCGAGATTAAAGGTTGTACTCTAGCCAAGAATCAACGATCGCCACAGATAGAAAGGAAATAAAATGGACTCAGCAGTAGATAAAAGGTTGTTTGCAAATTAGCCCTTCCCGGCTAAAAAAAAACGTGTTTGAGTTGAGGTAATGTTTAAGTGTGTTCTCAAGCATGATAAAGCTTTTTGCAGTAACACAGTAAAAATTGACTGGTTGACCACCCCTGCCCTAAACGAAGTTAAAAAGCTGATTTGTAACAAAAAATTCGATACTTTGAAAAAATCTTGATTCTTATCAACCCCAAGTGCTATACAGTAGCAATTGCGAAAGTAATGTCGAATTACCTTAATCGTAAATCAATTTCGTTGCTTGAGTACCAATTATCACAAACTATGTGTCGGTACTATACTGTATATTACAAACACTTACAAATTTATCTGAACTTAAATTCATAGCATTAAAAAACAAAGTAAAAATAGAGAATGCTTAAAAAGTTGATATTGTTGAGGATTCAACTCTTGTATCTAACGCTAACACCGGGGTTCTAATTCCTAGAGAGCCTAAGGATTTTCACTGTCTTGCTGTCTTTGAACACTCAAGTTCCAATCGAAACAGAAGATTGTTTTTCTTGACAATGTATCAGAGAAAAGACACCAACCAGGAAAGAAAAAGTAACAGCAGCTATAGCAATAATATTAAATTAACTTTTGTTCACCTTGATCTCTAACTCAACCAACGCAAAACTTGTAGAAACAAAAAATGGCCTTTTAGCAGACATGCCAAGAAAATCAAACAAAAACTAACCAAATTTTAGCTACGTGTGAAGTATATAGTCACTAGGGTGTTGCAGCTGCCCCATGAATTTGAAAATTTTATCGTGGTAACTTCTACCTTCGCTTAAGTTGGAGGCTTCGCCCAAATACCCTTTTGGTCAAGTTTTGTCAAAATTTGTCAAAGTTTAGGGGTCGCACAGTGACATCAAAATTTTGGCAATTTCAAAAAAAAAATTTTTTTTTGAATGGTTTTGGACTATAAGTCGAACCTGAAATAAACTATTGATCATTTGTACTGTTTTTGGGAGTAGATGTTTAGCACACAGCCAAAAAAAGAACTTTTTGAATCAAAGTTGTCAAAGGTTGCAGTATAGACCCACTGCCACAAGCATAATTAATACCAAATTATTGCATATTTTTCTAAGTCATTAATTAATTTCATATCTGGCTCTAATTTTAAACTGAAAAGCGCTCACTATTGTTATTTACCCAATGTCAGCCTTTTTTTTATTCAAGACAGCTGTGTTAACCAAAGGCAATTTATTGATAAGCTGTCATAATTGCCGTTTCTTTTCTTTGACAGCCAAAGTTTTTCCTTATTCTCGATTCTGGCTTTTGAATCAGACATCATGCTTTCGACATTTTGCAAAAATGTTTTTCCTTGTTCATTTTTCAGTCATGTTATGGCGTTGGTTTGATGACCAAGATTTCATTGTTGTGTTCAATTTTTTTTTTCCAATGTTTGAGAAATCTTGGAAATTTGGCAAAGATATTTTTGATGGCTTTGTTGATCTCGAAAAAGTATAATATGATTGTCTTTTTTAACTTTGGAGGGTTTCGCAAAGAATGGCTTTGATGGTCAGTTGTTATATGCCATTAAGGCATTCTATGATGTCAACTGGAGTTTCGAGTTTCACGATTGAGTAAATGGCAAGCAATTAAATCTTTCCATATAAGCATTGAACTCCGGCAAGGGTGTGCTATGTTTCTTCTCTTGTTCATTGTTTACATGATTTGCATCGACAAATGCAACCAAATTTTCCACAATTTTCCAATGAGTTTTCCGCGATAGGAAATTGAAAAATCAGTTGCCTGTTTTGTGCTGATGATTTCATTCTGCTTCTACAGAATCTGGCCTTCAACACATTAAATAGGTTTGCAGCTGCTTATGACACTGCAGGAATAAAAATAAGCACCAACAAAACTAATGCACTTTATCTTTTAAGAAACCCTGATCAGTGCATGTCACAAGGTAATGGAGCAACACTGAAGCTGGTAGAGAAGTTAAGTATCTTGGGGTTGCATTCACGAGTGACGAAAGGCAAGATGAAGAACTGGATATCCGAATTGGCAAGGCAATTCTAAGAAAGCTTTGCACTACTCAGTTGTTGTGAGACAAGAATTGTCAAAAAAAGCAAAGCTCTCAATTTTCGAAACAGTTTTTGTCCCTTATAACCTACTGTATACTATGGCCGTGAAAATTCGTTAATGTCTGAAAGAGCGCGATCGCAAGTGCAAGCGTCCAAAGTGAGGTTTCTCCAAAAAATCAAAGGAGTTACATTATTGATAAGGTGCGCATCTCTTGAGATTCGAAAATCTCCAGAGTCGCTACTTCTCCGAACTGAAAGATCTCAGCTTAGATCAGTGTTTCTCAACCTTTTGTGGTTCACGACCCCTTCTTAGAGTTCCATACAGCTAGCAATCCCCTTTCTGATGCACTTTTTGGGCCAATCAAAATTATCACAAAAACACTTCAAAGATCTTTAATATCAACTGCTCAATTTTACATTTATTAGTCCAACAGTTGACTTTTTGATCACAAAAGCAATTTTAGGGATTTGTGGTTTAGTGTTTGATAAAACCAATCTCAATGGAAGTAATACCCGAAAAGCCAGTTTGGACACTTGTAGGAAGGATTTGCGTATAGCAAACCAGAACTGAGAGAGTGCCATTTCCTGAAAAACATCACGTGCGGACAAATCATTTTGAAGATCATAAAAATGGTCTTGTAATTTATCAAGAACATCACTAACAACCAAAGCAGTCGAGAATGGATTTCGTACAACTGCAACTTCTTTTTCTTTAAGCTTTGGAAAATATTGTTTAAATCAGGAATATAGAAGCAGCAATTTTTGAATCGCTTCCTATTCCACTCTTAGCACTTCTGCCTTCACCGCTTCCAATACTTGATGATGTAATTTGTGCCTATTTTGGCAAAATTTTTTTCCAGATAAGAAAAAACAGCATTGTTATCATCATCTTAAAAACATCATATAGAACCAAATTATACAGTTGTATTCAGCGGTTTGTTATTCCAAAGATCTGCGCTTGGCATAGTCAGGAATTCGGATTTGGAGCGGCTCTAAAGCAAAAAGTTCAATCATATGGTTGTTGTGTTTCAATTGATGCAAATTTCTCTGAACGTTCACCCAGAAGATTAAAGTAATGAGCAATTATTTGGGGTATGGAGACGGGTCTCCAAGCGCTAGGAATTATAACATATTTCAATTGCATCAGCGCTGTTAAGTGCAAATCTTTACTTGGCTATCATGAGGTAGCCCTGGGGCGAAGCTTCCTCACTGACTGTCTTGCAGAATTTTTTTTTTAAACAATTTGTTCGTGTATGTGGTTTGCTTTAAATTTTTGCTAGCAACATGTACCTTTAGGACCACAAAATAAAAACGCAGCATTGCAAGAATTATGCAGTTATCAACAGTACCATATTAGAATAATTCGTGTAGCAAACGATACTTAGCAATAATTAAGCCAGTATTATAACATCATGCTTAAAAATCATACAATATTAAACTTCGTTTGAGAGATGTTGTGATGCTCTACCCTGTTTGCATTTTAAGAACATATAACGCAATGAAAGAAATTAAAATGCTGGAACTGGAAACTTTGTTTATTTAATCGTTTGCATGCGATCTGAGCCTAAAGGCTATCAGCATGAAAGCCTATGGCTTAGTCACCAGAACGGTGACTACTTAAAACAAGCAATGTGAAAACTTTATCCTGGTGATTCTTCCCTGGGCTTCCATGATGGTAGCCTTTATAGGCCAGATAGCACACAAGCAATCAAACATTAAAAGCTCTGGCAAACAAACATCAAAAACAACACAACTAAACTTTGTTTATGTTGGTGAATATGCTGTGGTCCTTGACTGTGTTTTACGAGTATTGCCCCAGATTTTCAAAATATGGGCAAAGCCATATTGAAAAAAATTTTTTGAGAAAGTCTTTTAATTTTTTGGACTAAAACTGAGAATTTTTTGAACACCTATAGTTTTAGAAATGAGTTGGTTAGCAACATGGTTCATCATTGAACTGATAGGGGTGGGGGCTGCTCAGGATCTAAGTGAACCACAAGCCTTCAAAAACGTTTCGTTGCAAATGATGATCAATAAAACATTCACTTTTCGTCGCATATTTCACAAAAAATTGCACCACAACCAAGGTTTTGATGTTCGATATGCATGGCCAAAGCAGAAGCGGTACCCTTTTACCACTTCCAGCTTCCATTTCCACATCCCTGGTTCGAACACAGTTTATGTCTTCAAACGTTCATTGAGTTTTTCATCTTCTTTAATAGCAATGGGCAACTTTTCAACCATATCGATATTTCCTTGTATCACAAAGCAAATTTGGCTTTCCAACTAACCAGCACATAGCAATGATATATTTTCAGTAGTAAGCCTACAACTGGTTGACAATTTGCAGCAGCATAACTGAAAAGCGATTGCTGCAAAAATTTTGAAAATTTCAGACGTTAAAAGTTTGTTTACCAATGTACCTGTAAATTTTACAATTGGTTTGATTTTGAATAATATTTTTAATAATGGAGTAAAAGATTTTAATGGGTTAAACCGGCAACAAATGAAGAAACTTCTAACCTGGACATGTAAAGGGACACTATTTCAATTTGGGGGGAACATTTATGAACAAACGGAAGGAATAGCTATGGGGAGTCCCATCACTCCGTTAATGGCAGACGTTTGCATGAACTGGGTGTTAAACGAAGTTTCTTCATTTAACCCAAAACCTTACATCATTTTACGTTATGTAGATGATTTGTTCTGTGTTTTTAACTGTGAAAGTGATCTTGAAATGTTTTTTTGCCAAAATTAACACTATTCATGCCAATATTCAGTTCACCAAAGAGTTGGAACAAAATAATCAACTACCCTTTTTAGATCAATGTTAACGTTAGGATAGCACTCCAATCCGATATTTAGACAATGGCACTCTAGTTTCTGCTAAAAAGTGCAAAATGCGACTTCCCCGCGACTCCAGTCTATGAATTGCAAAGCTGGTTTCCGGAGTGGATTTGTTTTATCCTGTATAGGTAAATAATTATGGTTTTGTTTATGGTATAGCATGTAGTAGGCTTAGTATGGCACGATAGGCATAGTATGGCAGTGTAGACTTAGTACGGCATATAGGATGCCGCAGCTTAGCACAGCATTGTAAGCATAGCGGGATACCCTAATAGGTTTAGCATGACACTCTAATAGGTTTAGCATGACACGCCTGTACGCGTAGCGTGACACCCATAAAGTAGGCTTGTTATGGCACAGTAGGCATAGTATAGTGTAACACTAGGCGTATGGCATAGTTGGCTTAATATAGATCAGTAGGCACTGGAGGTTAGTATGTCACAGTAGGGATAACATGACATCCTAGTTTGGCAGAGTATGGCATATAATAGACTTGTTATGGAACAGTGGGCATAGTATTAGTAAGGATAATATGCCACGTATGCGCTACAGGCTAGTACAATATTGTAGGCATAGAATGGTATATAGTAGGCTTATTATGGCACAATAGGTATATTATGCCATAGTGTAGGCTAATTTTGGCACAATAGACATAGTATGCTGATTATGGCACAGTAAGCATAGTATGCCACAGTGAGCACTGTAGCTTTGAAGGCATAGTATGGCATTTGGTTGGCTTGTTATGGTACAGTAGGCACTGCACCTTAGTATGTCATAGTAGACGTAGTATGGCATTGTAGACATAGTATAGCATGCGGTATAGTATGGAATGTACAGTAGTAGCCTTATGGCACATTAGACATAGTATACCACAGTAGGCGTAGTATGTCATAGGAGGCTTAGTATGACATTTTAGGCATAGTACGACATGAAGTAGGCTTATTATGACATCCTAGTAGGCATAGCATGTCACAGTAGGCTCTGTGGCCTAGTTGGCTTTATATGGCACTGGAGGTTAGTATATCATAGTTGGTATAGCAGGACACCTTAGGAGGCAGAGTATGGCATATAGGGGGCTTGTTATGGAACAGTACGCATATTATTAAAAACCATAGTAGGCGCTACAGGCTAGTATGACATTGTAGATATCGTAGGCTTATTATGGTACAATAGGTATAGTTATGCTATATTGTAGGCTGATTATGGCACAGTAAGCATAGTATACCTCAGTGCGCACTGTAGCTTTGTAGGCATAGAATGGCATTTGGTTGGTTTATTATGGCACAGTAGGCACTGCAGCTTAGTATGTCATAGTAGACGTAGTATGGCATTGTAGACATAGTATAGCATGCGAGTATAGCATGGCATGTACAGTAGTAGCCTTATGGCACATTAGGCATAGTATACCACAGTAGGCGTAGTATGTCATAGAAGGCTTAGCATGGCATTTTAGGCATAGTATGACATATTGTAGGCTTATTATGGCACTCTAGTAGGCATAGTATGTCACAGTAGGCACTGTGGCATAATTGGCTTTATATGGCACAGTAGGCACTGGAGGTTAGTATGTCATAGTAGACGTAGTATGGCATTGTAGACATAGTATAGCATGGCATGTACAGTAGTAGCCTTATGGCACATTAGGCATAGTATACTACAGTAGGCGTAGTATGTCATAGGAGGCTTAGTATGGCATTTTAGGCATAGTATGACATGAAGTAGGCTTATTATGGCACTCTAGTAGGCATAGTATGTCACAGTAGGCTCTGTGGCATAGTTGGCTTAACATGGCACAGTAGGCACTGGAAGTTAGTATACTTCGTTGGGATAGAAGGACACCTTATTAGGCAGAGTATGGCATATAGGAGGCTTGTTATGGAACAGTACGCATATTATTAAAAACCATAGTAGGTGCTACAGGCTAGTATGACATTGTAGATATCGTAGGCTTATTATGGTACAATGGGTATAGTTATGCTATATTGTAGGCTAATTATAGCACAATAGACATAGCATGCTGATTATGGCGCTGTAGCCATAGTGTGCCACAGTGGGCACTGTAGCTTAGTAGGCATAGTACAACATCAGAATATGACATATAGTTGGCTTATTATGGCACAGTAGGCATAGTATCCCACAGTAGGCGCTACAGCTTAGTATGTTATAGTAGGCGTAGTATGACATTGTAGACATAACAGGCCTATAGCATTCGAGTGTAGTATAGTTGGTAGCTTGGCCAAATGGGTAAAGGCGAATTGTTTACGACGACCTTGATTGAATGATCTGGGTTCAACCCGCACCCTGGTCACGCCGTTGCGTCCTTGGATAAGACGTTTTACGATAATTATCTCTGGTTGGTGGCTTTGAACAAGCAGCAAATTCGGGGGGCAAGAATTTGAAGAAATCTACAGGAACGTTGGATCATCGGAAACCCCTTAAGCAGATGCGGATTTCTCCAATCATGAAGTAGTCACTGCAATAAAAAAATGTGCGGATCGTCCAATAAGTTAGCATCTGATGCTGTCTGGTGACTGGAGGATAAATATGAGCTACAACAACAATATACTGTAGTGGGCTTTTGGCACCATAGGTTAGTAAGAGCACTATGTCATAGTAGGCTTAGTATGGCATTGTAGGCATAGTGTAACATGAAGTAGACTTGTTATGGCACCCTAGTAAGCATAGCATGTCACAGTAGGCACTGTAGCTTACTATGGCACAGTAGGCATAGTTGGCTTATTATTGCACAGTATCCCACAGTAGGCACTGCAGCGTAGTATATTATAGTAGGGATAGCATTACACCTTAGTAGGCAGATTATGACATACAGGAGGTTTGTTATGGAAAATAGACATAGTATTAGTAAGCATAGTGTGCCACAGTAGGTGCTGCAGCTTTAGTATGACATAGTAAGCATAACATGGCACCCTGGTAGGCATAGTATGGCATACAGTAGGCTTAGTATGGCACAACAGGCATAGTAGGCCAAAGTGGGCGCCGTAGCTTAGTAGGCATAGTATGACATATAATTGGCTTATTATGGCACAGTAGGCATAGAATAACATAGCTCGGCAATTAGACCTACAATGCATAGCTTTTCCATGAACTATCACCGTAACGAGGTGGAAAAGTCTATGTGCCTCAATGACCTGCAGAGCTGTACTGGCTGGAGATTCAATTCTCCTGAAAGGGTTACCCATGCCAGATAGGTCTAATGGTAGAAGCGAGACGAAGTATAGTTCAAATCAAAATAGTTGGAAAACTTAAAACCTGGGTTGGTTATGCCCATCAGCTGTGGTAAGCATATAACCTAGGAGAAGGACAACTCTGATATAAAACCTCTCCGCAGTTAGATTAAACTGCATAACAAATCATGATGAGCACAAATAATGAAAATTACGTGAACGACGTTAATGGGGCCACCTTCACAAGTGGAACCACGTCCGGCAGGGGAGCGCCTAGGGACTCCCAGGTCGTCATTCAGCGAAACCCCTATGGCGTTCGAGTCTTAGGCAGAGGGGCTCGTTCGAAAAATAAGCGACAATCTCCACCAGCCAGCCCTAGTGGCAGCTCCACCAATGTGCCCGCTACACGTTTGGAGAGGCGAATGGAGGCAGCGCAGAGTATTCGTACTCAAGATAATGTCGCACACTCACCGGTCAACCATCACCAACTGCTGTTGGGCAATTGGAATATCCTCACCCTCACAGGAAAAGAGCTAGAATTGGTTGAGGAAGCAAAGCGGTATCATCTCGATATTATCGGAGTTTCTTCAACCAAACGACGTGGCTCTGGAACTGTGGATCTGGATGGCGGATGGAAACTCTTCTATTCTGGTGCTGATCCTAGTATGTCTGCACAAGCGGGTGTGGGGATTCTCACAAGCCCCCGTTTGTCAGACTGTGTGTCAGATTGGATTCCTTTGGGATCACGGGTCTGTATGTTGAAGCTTAAGGTATTGGATTGGTCATTGTGCCTGTTGCAGGTATATGCCCCCAATGCCACGAGTGAATATCAGACTTTTGTGGATGAAGTAAATGATGCTCTTCTACGAGTATCAGCTACTGAATCTACAGTCCTTATGGGGGATTTTAACGCACATGTTGGAACAGACACAGATACGTGGAAGGGTGTGATCGGAAAACATGGAGTCACTGGACTGAATGAGAACGGAAGGTATTTATTGCAGCTCTGTTGTAGCAACGGACTCCGCATCATGAATACCTTTTTCCAGCACAGAGAGGTTCACAAGTATACATGGTATCGACCTAGTATGGATCAAAAATCTTTGATAGATTTTTGCATAGTTTCGTCAGATTTGTTTTCTGATGTGCTGGACGTTCGAGTGAAGCGAGGTGCTGAATTGTCAACTGATCACCATCTGGTAGTATGTTCCTTACGACTTTCGAAACCTTGGCCAAACAAGAGATCCAACCGGTCGTCTGTGACTTACCGGATCAAATGGGAGGCTTTGGAGGACAAAGAAGTAAGAAAACAGTTTGCATCCAGTATATCATCTAAGTTCAGACAACTTCCTGATGTATCCGAGGACATCGAGAAGGAATGGCTGCTGTTCAGATCAGCAATCATTTCATCAGCTGCTGAAAGTTGTGGGCGAAAACGGCTTAGAATGGCGGGCGATAGTGAGAAAAAAACACCTTGGTGGAACCAAGAGGTTAAAGAAGCTATTCGAGCAAAGAAAGATGCGTTCAAGGCCTGGCTGCAGGACAGATCGTCATCTGATTTGCAATCCTGGTACACTGAGGCGCGAAAAGCGGCAACTTCGGCAGTAAAGAAATCCAAGGAGAAGTCATGGGAAGAGTTTGGTCGTCGGTTGGATTCCAACTATTTTTCGGCAAACAAAGTATTTTGGCAGACCATCCGCCGTTTACGTGGCAAAAGATCGAATATCACGTACTCCATCAAGGATTCTGACGGTAACATTCTAACGGATGAGAATGAAATCCTTTCACGATGGAGAGAATACTTTGAAGATCTTTTGAATCCTGTAAAGGCATCGACTCGTGACACACACGAAGTGACACATCTAGGGGAGGACGAAGTTTTCACTGCAGCAGAAGTGGCAACTGCAATTAAAGGGATAAAATCTGGAAAAGCTGCTGGTGAAGATGAAATCAGACCCGAGATGTTGAAAGCGCTGACTGGAGAAGGAATTCTCTGGTTAACGCGAGTGTGTCAAGTTGCGTGGAAGCTTGGCAACACTCCCAGAGATTGGAAAACAGGTGTGATTATTCCGATATTCAAGAAAGGAGATCGCAAGCAATGTACAAACTACAGAGGGATATCTCTCCTTAGTTTGCCAGGAAAAGTATATGCCAAATGCCTTGAAAGGAAATGCCGAGAAATAGTGGAATCAAAACTGGAAGATGGTCAGTGCGGTTTTCGTCCGGGTCGCAGCACCACGGACCAAATCTTCACTCTGAAGCAAATCTTCGAGAAATCTTGGGAGTATGGCAAAGATCTCTTTGCATGCTTTGTCGATCTTGAAAAAGCATATGACCGAGTTCCTCGGGATAAACTTTGGAAGGTTTTGCAGGAGTATGGCGTTGATGGTCAATTGTTACGCGCTATTAAGTCGTTCTACTGCAGACCAGAGATTTGTGTTCGGGTAAATGGCAAGCAATCAAAGCCGTTCCATGTGGGCGTTGGACTCCGGCAAGGGTGCGTTTTGTCACCTCTCCTTTTCATTGTTTACATGAATTGGATCGACAAATGCAGCCAAGCTGATGAGTGTGCCACGATTGGAAATTGCAAAATTAGTCGTCTGCTATTCGCAGATGATTTGGTTCTGCTTTCTTCCACAGAATCTGGCCTCCAGCGCGCATTAAATAGCTTTGCAGATGCATGCAACACCGCCGGAATGAAAATAAGCACGGCCAAAACTGAGGTACTTCATCTTTCAAGAAACCCTGATCAGTGCGTATTACAAGTGAATGGAGCGACACTGAAGCAGGTAGAGAAGTTCAAGTATCTTGGGGTTGCATTTACGAGTGACGGAAGGCAAGACGAAGAACTCGATACCCGAATAGGCAAGGCTAGTGCAGTAATGCGAGCTTTGCACTACTCGGTTGTCATGAAACGAGAATTGTCGAAAAAGGCAAAGCTCTCAATTTTCAAAGCAGTTTTTGTGTCCATTCTCACTTATGGTCATGAATCTTGGGTTATGACCGAAAGAATGCGATCACAAGTGCAAGCGTCCGAAATGAGGTTTTTACGAAGAATCGAAGGAGTTACACTGTTTAACAAGGTGCGTAGCTCTGAAATTC
Organism: Trididemnum nubilum; assembly: GCA_963965965.1. Lineage (NCBI taxonomy): Eukaryota > Metazoa > Chordata > Ascidiacea > Aplousobranchia > Didemnidae > Trididemnum > Trididemnum nubilum. The sequence continues at coordinate 1,008,562 of OZ014479.1, read as the reverse complement.
GAAAATCTCTTAACATCAAGCCGTTATTTCTCCGAATTGAAAGATCTCAGCTTAGATGGTTTGGCCATGTAAGCAGAATGCCTCAGGAAAGACTCCCCAAACAAGCTTTACATGCCAAAGCAAATGGGAGAAGACCAGTCGGACGACCTAGAACTAGATGGACCGATTACATTGAGGATCTTTGATGGAATCGCTTGGGACTTCGCCCAAGCGAAATGATGGAGGTGATGGAAGACCGTGAGGTGTGGCGGCTCAATCTTGAGCTGCTGCCCTCGCAACCCTCACGGAAAAGCGGGCAATAAAGAAAGAAGAAGAAGAAGAAGAAGACCCTTTTTAGATGTTCTAGTCACGAGAACTGATGTTAAGTTTAAAACAACAGTCTTTCGAAAGAAAACCAACACTGGTTTATACATAAAGTGGTCGAGTTTAAGTCCAGTCAAGTATAAACGTAATTTAGTGTCGTGTTTATTAGATCATGCTTATCGTATTTGCAATTCGTATAAGGCAATGCATATTGAATTTGAAACAATTATGGATATGCTACTTAGAAATGGCTATCCACTACCCTTCATTCAAAATCAAATACGTCGTTTTTTAAACAACAAGCATTTCGATCTTAACATATCAAAGAAGGTGGATAAACAAGCTACTCGTTTAATCTTACGATTACCTTTCATTGGCAATACATCTCTTCATATAGAAAAAGAATTAAAATTGTTTTTTCGACGCCAATTGTCAGGAAAATTAAGTTTAAATGTTGTGCATGATTGCTATAAATTTGGTGACATGTTTAAGCACAAAGAACTGCAACCTAAGCTTTATCGTCACAATGTCGTATACAAACTGACTTGTTCTTGTGGTAGTGTCTACATTGGTCAAACCCGACGTAATTTGCAATCACGGTTACACGAGCATAATCCTGCAACTAGTCCCAACCAGCATTCAGATGTCACCAAACATCTCCTTGAAAATCCCAACCATATTATTGATTTCAATGATCCAGAAGTTTTGTGTTCAGCTCACAACACGAAGGAATTATTAATAAAAGAGACTTTATTAATTCAGCAATATCAACCAGATATTAATGTAGATATATCTTCATTTCCACTATATGTATTCAATAGCTAATGTGGCTCGAACATTTTGTCAATTCTGTTAAGTTTTTTTTTTTTTTTGTCCTTTCTTCCCCTTCCATTAGTATTTTTTTTTTACCCTCTCTTTTGGAATTTATGTCTGTCGCATGTCCCTTTTTTTTTCCGCTTGACCTGTTCTCTTTATGATGTCATATTATGAAACTTACTGAATATTTTGCGAATCACTTAACTACCTTTATGATTTAAATGCAAAAGTGCACAGGTTAGTAAGCACCGTTAATTTTTTGAGAGAAATTTCAAAGCTCTGATTTGTTGAATATTTTAGTTCTTGAAAATTTTACTGTTCCATAAGTGTACTTGATTAGTTCAGTTATTAGTCTTGTCTCTAAACTGTAAGTGAGTTGCCAGTTTTACCTGTAGATCTTTTAGCGCCAAATTTTAATGAGAGTACAGTACAGATTTAAAGAGAGATAAGTTAATAACCAGGTCTTCACTTGGAATTATAATACCCAAGGTAAGTTTTGTAATTCTTTTTTTTTTTTTAATTTTATTTTTACTTAAATTCATTAAATTTGGGTTATCTGTGGCAAATTACCAACAAGTTTTTTCCATTTCTATTTTGGTTTAGTTTTAGATTTTACCCCTGACCCGGTTATTAACTGCTACCTCCGGTTTATCGTTTTGGTCTATATTGATGGTCTTTCAACAATTCTAACGTCATGATTTTTAGATTGATAATGACTTTAGTTTAAGTCGAAACGTCTCGAAATAGAATGATTCATTTTATCCTGCCTCTGGTTTTTTTTGTCTAAGCTTTTATTATCTTTTGTTGGACACTAGATATGATCAGAGGGTATTAGGTTTCAATCTCTGTGAAGACGCCCCAAAACTCATTTTCTTAACACCACAAGCTAGCACACTAGTTTTTTGTTGCTATCAGTAAAAAATTGGAAAACACAAAACTATTTTGACATAGTTTGAGGGTACCAACCCTCCCCCGAAACCCCCAAACGAACTCCAAAAATCAAATTTTTTTGACAGCTTAAGCTACATTGATAATTTTTTGATATCAGGAGATAATAACAAGACAAATACCTTGACGAAGTTTGGGGATACTACCCTTCTAGGCATCCCCCCAAATACAAATTTTTTGAACCGTTTAATTTTAAGAGCCAGTTTTTCTTGATATCAGTAGATATTTAAGAGAAAAATAATTTGATGTGGTTTGGGGGTACTACCTCCCCCAAAGACCATCCCAAAATGGACCCCCAAAAATCAATTTTTTGACAACTTAATTTAAGGTGCCGTTGTTTTTAAGTTTTTTTTGATATCAGTACATATCTAAGAGACGAATTTTTTAACATAATTCCACCCCCCCTGGGCCCCCCCAAAAGGGACTTCCCAAAAACCAATTTTTTGAACGACCTAATTTGCGGTGCCAGTGTTTCTTGATATCAGTGGATATTTAAAAAGCAAATATTTTGATAAATTTACGGTTCCCTTTTTTTTTTTGATATCAAAAGATACTTAACAGACAAATGTTTCAACATAATTTTGGAGTGCCACCCCCAGGTAAACTCCCAAAATGGACCCCCCAAAACTTAATTTTTTAAACAACTCATACTAGGGTGCCAGTTTTTTTTATATCAACAGATACCTAATAGACAAATATTTTGACATAATTTGGGGGCACCAGCTCCCCCCAAGTACCCTCCCTCCAAATGGACCGCCAAAAATTAATTTTTTGATCGACCTAATTTAAGGTGCCAGTGTTTTTTAATATTAGTAGATATTTAAGAAAAAGATATTTTGACATAGTTTGGGGGTACCAACCACCTCGGGGAACTCCCAAAAGTCAATTTTTTGATTGCCATAAGCAAGGGTACCATTTTTATTAGATAGCAGCAGACATTTAACAGACGAATATTTGACATAGTTTAGGGGTACCACCTCCCAGGGACCCCACCAAATCAATTTTTTTAACTTCTTAAACTAGGGTTTAGTTTCAGCAGATGTTTAAAAGGTAAATATTTTGACATACTGTAATTTCAATGACTTAAGCTTGGGTAGGAATTTTTTTGTTATCTGTCACTATGTTGTCAACAAAATATAAATTTGACAATGTTTAAAATTCCAAACCATCTTGGGTGTCCCAGAAGATATTTCTAACTAATTTCTTAACAGGAGAGTGAAAGTTTTTTTTTGGAGAATCTCATTGTTCAACGTGCGTTGGTCGTTCACTGAGATTGCTTCTAAGCAAGCTCTTATCTAGTTTTTTTCTGCTATCAAAAATTTAAAACACAAAAACATTTTGACATACTTTGGAGGCACTTACCTACGCGTGCGTGCTGCCGTGGCCGAATGGTTTAAGGTACCAGTGCGTGAAACCTAAGACCTGGGTTCAATTATCTACTTCGCCATCGCTTTTATCAAACCAAGGTCACATTGAATTTAGCATATTTAATTTTTTTCAACTAGGACAAAATCGCTTTTGATATTTTTTGTTTTGACACTAATTTTTTGTTGCTATCAGTAGAAATTAAAAACACAAAAATATTTTGACATAGTTTGGGAGTACCAACTCTCTTCTGAAACCTCTCAAAAACCCCGAAAATCAACTTTTTTTGACAGGTTAAGCTTGGGTGGTACTTTTTTGAAATCAGGAGATAATAATGAGACAAATACCTTGATGTAGTTTGGGAATATCAACCCCCAGAAAACCAAAAAAAAATCACTTTTTTTAAACGGTTAAGCTAGAGTCCTATTTTTTTATCAGTAAATATTTATTTGAAAAATGTTTTCAGAGGGTGCTACTTTTTTTGATATCAGGAAATAATAAAGAGACAAATACATGGACATACTTTGGGGGTACCACCCTCCTGGGGACCACCCAAATATCAAATTTTTGAACAGCTTAATTTCGGGAGCCAGTTTTCTTTGATATCAGTAGATATTTAAAAAAATATTTTGATGGTTAGGGGGTACCACCCCTCTCAGGGACCCTCCAAAAATCATTTTTTGATTGGCTCAAGCTAGATTACAATTTTTTTTGATATCAGCGCATATTTAAGAGACAAATAATTTTGATATAAATTGGGGGTGCCACCTGGGGACCTCCCCCATAACAGACTAGCAAAAATCAATGTTTTGATTGGCTCAAACTAGATTACAATTTTTTTTTTGATATCAGCACATATTTAAGAGACAAATAATTTTGATATAAATTGGGGGTGCCACCCGGGAACCTCCCCCATAAAGGACGAGCAAAAATCAATGTTTTGATTGGCTCAAACTAGGGCAATAGTTCCTTTTGATGTCAGCACATATTTAAGAGCCGAATATTTAAAATTTTGACATCGTTTGGGGGTGCCATCCCCCAAAAACTCTTCCAAAATGGACCCACCCAAAAGCTAATTTTTTGATCGATTCAAACTAGGGTGCCACTTTTTTTTTTGATATCAACAGGTACTTAAACAGACAAATATTTCAACATAGTTTGGGGGTGCCACCCTCCGAGAACTCACTTTAAGTGGATCCCCAAACACCAATTTCTTAATGGCTTCAGCTCGAGTTCTACTTTTTATAGATATAAAAAAATACTAAAGACACAAATACTAGGACATACTTTGAAGGTGTCACCCCCCAAAGTCCCCAAATAAACTCCACAAAAATCAATTTTTGAATGACTTAATCTAAGGCTAAAAATGAAAACGTTTTTTTGATATCAGTAGGCATTTCTGCAACAAACATGTTGACACAGTTTGGGGGTACCATTCCTACGGAACCTTCCAAAATGGACCCAAAATTCAATTATTTCATGAACAGCTTGAACTAGAACGCTAGATATTTTGGGATATTAGTAGATATTTAAAAGACAATCTTTTTTACACAGTCTGGGGCTACCAAACATTATCCAAAACATCACCTTTGGAAGCTAAATCTAACGAAAACTCTGAAACCTCCAAAGTTAGAAACTTGAAATTTGGAGATATGACAAGTCTATGTATGAAGTTGAGCACCTGCATTTTTGGAGTTGTGACATTTCGTGGTTTGTGGCAGACACGCTAAAAACGAAAAAAACTTAAATACTTGATTTTAATAATTGCTTTTGTCATGCATGTACATGTGCTGCTGTGGCCTAGTGTTTAAAGGCGCCAGCATATGAAACCTTTGCGATTGAATAGACCTTTAAAGATTGATTGCCGTAAAAGATTGCCGAATGCTCCTGCCGACTTCCATTCAAAATAATCTATCATATTGCCAAGTGACTCTCATTTTACCCACTCATATTATTAAGAAGCATCATCTCAAGGTTGGTCATTCTGGAGTAGGACATACTTTGGTTGTCATTAAGGCTAACCTTTTGAATCATAAAAGGCAGTTCCACGGTTCGCTGTGTTCTGGGTTGTTGCATGTTTTGTAGGAAAAAGAACGCTCCTGTCGGCTCTCAACTCATGGCAGACCTCCCCACTGGAAGACTTCAAGTAGACAAACCATCGTTTTTGCACGTGGGTATCAATTATTTCGGACCATTACTCGTAACCCAAGGAAGAAGTCAAGTCAAGCAGTACAGTTGCATATTTACCTGTCTAACCGTTCGTGCTGTGCACTTGGAAATATTTCATAGTCTCACCACTGATTCTTTTCTTAATGCTTTACACAAGTTCATCACTCAGCGAGGTGCTCTGGATCATATTTACTCGGAAAACAGAACCAACTTTGTCGAAGCTACCAAGATCCTTTGCCCTGCCTTCGAGAGTGGAATCAGCATTAAATTTACGACTATCTGCGCCAACAAGAGATGTTCAATCTTCCCACAGTGAGTCACATGGGAGGATCGTGGGATAGAACAATCAAATCAGTGAAAAGAATCTTGTCTTCATTATTAACTAGTCAATCAATATCTGAAGAAGTTCTCCAAACTGCAATGACAGAAGTTGAGTGGATAATAAACTCAAAACCACACGTACCAATACCTTTAGACCACCAAAACGAGGAACCCCTCACAGTAAATCATCTCTTATTGCTGAAGGCTAACCCGAATCTGCCACCTGATTTATTCGATTACAAAGATTGTAATGTTTGTTGCTGCAGGGCACAAGTGCAATATCTTGCCAATGAATTTTAGCAATGTTGGACTCATGAGTTCCTGACCAATTTAAACCACAATAAAAGTGGTTTCAACAACAATGCAATGCACAAAAGAACGATATAGTTCTCTTAGTTGACAACACTTTACCCCATTCTCCATAATCTCTAGGCCACATTATGGAAATTTTTCTAGATAAAAACGGACTTGCATGAACTGTGCTCATGAAATCACGAAACGTTCTATTCAAGAGACCAATTACAAAACTGTGCTCGATTTTGAGGAAGGGAGAATGAAGACAATAGGCCTTTATGCTTTTTGTTAATTTTATTAATTTAAATGTGGTCCACAAACACATTTTCAAAAAAGAAGTGGAGTCGTGTGGACAGAAATCAAGCCCAAAAGAAAAGAAAGAACCCTACGAAAAATGGTAACCGCCTGAGTTCTCTAATTCCACTAAAGTAGGGGCAAAACACCAACACAAACAAAAAAATGCAAAGAAATATGCAACAAAATTTTGCCGAAGATCATTTTTTGGTCCTTGTCTGAAATCGCCAGATAATTGCAAAACAACTTTTGGAAAATACCAGGTGTGGGCATAAATAACATTGAATCAAAAGCGCAGCGCTACAAAGTACAACCATTTTTTTAATCCTAAAAGCGCAGCGCAAGATGCGCAATTTAATTTTTAATTTTTTAAGTGCAGCGCAACTTCTGCAAAAAACTTTTTGATTTCGTTGAAGTGCAATGCAATTCTGCATTTGCAAAATGGTGTTTTTGTACCAAGTTAAAGCACAACGTAACTTTCGCAATTTAAGTTTCACAACACGATGCAAATACCGTATTTTTTTGCGATTTTAGACAGAAAAAGTGTAAATAATTTGCTAAAGAAGGTTGACAGGTATCAATATTATGATCGCAATAAAACAAAATTAAGTTAAAGGCATAGAATTGTGCTATTAACTGAAAAAAAATAAAAGCACAGCGCAATTAAAGCACAACAAATTTTTTAAACTTTGGTCTGCAACGCAACTTCCGCAATGTTTCAAAATAAAAAATTAAAGTGCAACGCAATTTCCGCAATTGCGGAGGTTGCGCTTTGTGGTTCTCGTTGCACTTTGCCCAACTCTGGAAAATACTTTGGATGTAACAAAACCACTCTTGTCGATACTGTTGGATAGAGTCTACCCACTTATTTGTTTAGAACGGCAATACTGAATAGTGATTACATCTGGCCATATTTATCAAAGCTTTTACCACTTACTTTATTATTGTAGTTTATCCTCCTGTCACGTGAAAGCATCAAAAGCTAACTTATTGGACAATCCACATTCTTTTCATTGCAATGACTACTTCATATTTGGAGGAATCCACACCTGCTTAGGAGTTTTCGATGATCCAATGTTCCTATGGATTTCTTTGAATTCTTGTCCACTGAATTTGCTGCTTGTTCGAAGCCACAAAGCTGAGATAATTATCATAAAGAGTGTTATCCAAAGACGCAACAACGTGACCAGGATGTGGGTGGAACCCAGATCATTGATTAGGGTCATCGTAAAAACAACGCCTTTACCCTCTCGGCCACGCTATCGACTAGTTGCGATATCCAAATTTGCTTGATTGCTTATTAATATAGTGCATTTTTGGTGTGCTTCATAATTACACAATTTTGTAGCATCATAAACCATAACAAGAAGGTGAGAAAAAAACACTATTTATGAAAAGCGATAAAGTGTTTGGGAGAGTCAAAAAATCATCGCAATATACAGCAACCACAAAATTTTGGTGCATTTTAGGCTTAGGCCTATCACTTTTATTTATTTACATTATTTACAATTTCTCTAAACGAACGTTTTCGGCACTACCACTGGCCCTCTTCAGGAATATCTAAATAGCTGAAGGAATATCTAAATAGCTGAATATCTAAATTCCTGAAGAGGGCCAGTGGTAGTGCCGAAAACGTTCGTTTAGAGAAATTGTAAATAATGTAAATAAATAAACGTGATAGGCCTAAGCCTACAATGCACCAAATTTTGTGGTTGCTGTATATTGCGATTATTTGGTATAAAAAGTCGACCTCTTTGCCGAAACTATATAGAGTCAAAAAACTTCTGCAATAAGCACGGCGCACGTAGTATCGCAGCTGAAATGAAAAAAACGCGCATGTGCATTTGGCTTTGCACGGTTTCCAATGCCCTAATTGATTATATTTTGTGACGGTTGAAGCACATATTTCTTTTCTCTCATTGGCGTGCAGACAAGCACTCCAGGAGCAACCAGACCACCCCCTTTACGTCATCACAATAGAAGTAAAGATTACAGTTCAAAATACGTCAATATCTCGCAAGCAGAATAAAATGACAACCAACGAACTGAATAGCATATGTCAATGTACAAGTTTTATTTGTTTGATATCTGTGCTATATTGAACCTGAAAAAGCATGTCACAATCCCTTCAAAAATTACAATTGTACAATTTATTCAAAACAATGTTACATTGGGAAAATAATTATAAGCTATAGACAGTAAACAGAGCCTTAAAGATACAACCAAAACTATGATTACAAATCAAGAAATACGAGTATACTGTCTAAAGTTCTTTCAATTTCAAAAACAGTAGCCTTCCAATTGCTTCTTCTATTTTTAGCTTAAACAAGGACTAAAGTCAAAATCAATGAGGATATTCAAAGTAAGGCCAATCGCATAAGACTACATTGGCGTTTAGCACACCTTTCTTGACCTAGCTCTTTCATACTTTAAACACAACGTAAGAGCCTCTGATGTTACAATTTCTATTGGAAACTCTGATGTTGATAGCCTTAGCATCATTAGCAGCAGTTTTAACCTAAAGAAACACCGCTTTAAGGCTACTGCATTGAGTCATTTTGCTGCACACTAATCAGCTGATCTTGTCAGCAGAAGAGATCCATGTGAGCTGAAATAAAAGAGTGGACTGTACAATAGCGTAGACAGTAGGTAACAAACTTCCAAAAACAAGTAAAAGTAGGCAAGTAAAGCAGTAGCCCATTACTTGCAACTTAGTTGAAAAAGTTTACTCTAGGGTCACAAAATACTGCAAGCAAAAACAATAGGCCGTTAGTTTTATTATCAGGTATAAGTTTGCACTTTCTTAATCTTCATCGTCATTTTGCTCCAGGAATATGCTTCCTTTTATTTCTGGAGCCCAGCATATGCTTCCTGTAGGGCAATCGTATCATCAGAGTTGCCAGAAGACTGCAAAATCAAATTTCTCAACTTTTCAGGACTTTTTAGATCATTTTCCAGGACTTTTAAAAGGTGTCTTTTACAAAACTTAAAATTGAATTTTCACTTTTACTCTTTTTCGCACTTACCCTTTTGTACTTTTGATTGAAGAAAAATTTTGTTGTAATGCATTTGCATTCCTAGTACAGACTTCTAGCCAGGTTCACAGCCAGAAATCTCAATGGGAGGGCTGTGCTTTTGATATGGGGGCTCAGCCCCCAGCCGCCAATAGGCATTGGAGGTCTAGGGGCAAAGCCCCCAGCGCCCAAAGATTTTGCAATTTTTTGCAATAATAACTTAATTTTTGGCCAAGTTTTGTAAAGAATAATTCTTTTAAAACAAGCCATAGAAATTAGCACTGCAAAAACATGATTAAACTGGTTGAGCGAGAGTCATTCAACAAATAAGGTGAATTTTTTAGTATAAGGAGTTAGAATTCAGATAGAAGCTTAATTTTTTTTTCATAATCTCCTATCAATTTCACACATTTTTCCCCATCTGTGACAAGCTTCCATATTTCCTCAGCATAAAAATCTTTAGACTGATGTCTCAGCAAGTCGCTCACAACACTTTTGACTTTATCATCACTTTTTAATTTTGTGCCTCTTGTGAACTCTTTCAAGGGACCAAACAGGTGAAAGTCTGAAGAAGCAAGATCTGGGCTGCAAGGGGGATGAGGAAGCAGTTCCTAATCCAGGTTGTTAAAGGTCTGCACTGTTTGGGCTGCTGCATGAGGCATTGCATTGTCGTGATGCAAAATGACTCCTTTTGACTGATGACCCCTGCATTTCTTCTCTATGTTTGTCTCATGCTTTTGTTCGTTATGAAACGTGTGGCACCATACACAGTTGACACTTGTATGAATTTTCACAGCTTTGCACTCTTTTGCATCTAAAAACTTGATAACTGACATTTTTGTTTATTACCAAAACTCTTAAACTTTTTATTTTAATCAGCAAAAAAAATTTCATCCATGTGAATAAGAAGAAAAAAACATGAAGCTTCTATCTGAATTATAAGTCCTTATTCTGAAAAATTTACCTTATTTATTGAATGGCCCTCAAATAAATGAGCTACAGTATGTGTGGGTGATGGCTAATAGTAAAACTTCAAACCTAGCTTTATTTTCAGCCAGTAAACCATAAAATCCTATTATTTGAAAAAGGCTTAGCTTATATGCACGCCAGCAAGCAAATAAAAAAATTAAAAATCGCAATCCTAGCCCTAACCCTAAACCTAACCCACACTGTTACCCTAGCTTTAACACTAACATTAATTCTAAATCCATGCTACGAATCTACACACAAATCCTAACGATAACAATTTAAAAAATAAACGAGTATTTGAGCAAATGAGCACCCACTCTTGCTCTCTTATTCTTAATAAGCAGAGCTCATTTGCACGCTACATGCAAATAGGAACTTTTTTTTGAATGGCCAATAATCCAAATCGCCTGTATTTTATAACACTAGATAAGAATAATTTGGTATGAGGAACTAATGAAACGACATTTGAGAGAGGTGATTGGTAATTAACTGAATAAAATATTGAATAGACCTCTTATAATTTTTTACCAAGCCTATATTAAGTATTTTGCATCAAGTGATTAAATGATTGTTTATTTTTAGCCATTTTAGTTACCCGTAATTGTCACTGATTTTATTTTTGATCAACATCAGCCCCCCCGTAAATAATGTTTCAAAAGTGGCTTAAAATTATTTTAGAGTTCATATTACCGCAAAAAAACTGGCTCAAAAGTATAGTGCAAAAAACGATATATTTCATAGTGCATTTTTGTCAACGGGACAATGGGGGCCTGTGGCTCGCCGTGCTACTGCTACTAGAGTATCGCATGGCTATAAATTACTCTCAAAGAATTCACTCTACCTAATAACATTCAATAATTTATACATACTGCACTGAGAGTGCAAATTTTGGCATTTTAACAAGGAAGTGCTTATTTGCACGCTAGCATACAAGTAAGAACTGCTTAAAGAAAATAAGAGAGCAAAGAACAAAAGAATGGGTGCTCCTTTACTCTCTTCCATTTTTTACATTATTGTTAGGATTAAGATTTTAAGTTTTGGTTAGAATTAACGTTAGGGTTAGAGCTAGCGCTGCAGGTTGGGTTAGGGCTAGCGATTTTTTGATTTGTTCTGCAGCATACAAAATTAATTTGCCCTGTCTTTTAACAACACAATAAAATTTTTTAAAGGACCTTCACAATGCAAATAATTTCAACAACGGTTTTGTACAATAACAAGGCACCAATTATTACGCTAAAAACTTCACATTTTGTCCTAGTAAAAAATCACTGGAAAACTTTTCAAATATTTTCCAGGACTTATAAACAAAATTCCAGGACTTCCCAGGAAAATAAAAAATTACAGGACTTTTCCTTGATTTGGTAACCCTGTATCACATTCCAGCACTTCTTTCTATTTTTTTTACTCTTTTTTTTTATCCCATCAACTTTTTAGTGAGGTGCCTTAACTGGGCCTCTTTTTTCATCCATGCTATCTCCATGCCCTAACCATCGCAACCTTTCCTCTCTAAGAAATTTTTCCAATCTCTCTACACCCGTCATCTCACGAATCTTTGTATTGTTTGTTTCATCTTTCAAAGTTTTCCCTCATATGATTCGCAACATTCTCATTTCTGTAGTCTTCAGCTCACTTTCATCTTCCACTTTCATTGCCCAACATTCAGCATTGTAAGTTAAAGCACTTCTCACATAGCTTTTGCATAAGGTGCCTTTAACCTTCAATGCTATGCTTTTTCCACATAAAACATTCAAAACCTCTTTTTTAAATTTTCTCCAAGCCGATATAATCCTTGATGTTCCAGGCTCTTGAGCTCCTCCTTCCATACAAAGTACATTATCAAGGTAAAAGAACCTGTCCACCACTTGTATGTTGTCTCCATCCAACTTATGATTTTATCTTCATTATGAAATCCACACATTTTTTGCAATTAAATTCTTTCTCTCAGGTTAAACTTTCATGAACTCAAGAATATCTCTTGTGCACCCTGTGTTGACACTTTGTGCACTACAAAGAGTTCCTTCCCACTTTTTTGCCACAAACTGGGCAAGGATTCTTTCGATTTTGCATTTGTACAAAATTTCTTTTTGTATAAAAGCCTTTGTTTTACTTACACTTACTTTCATTCCTTTATCTTGTAATGCTTTATCATGGTTCTACCTCTTTCCAATTATCCCCGACTAGCACAAGATCATCTGCATACAGCATTTCCTTTACAACTCCGTCTCTGATGTCTTTAGTCACTACATCCATCACCAATACAAACAGAACAGGACTTACTCAGTATCCATTCTTGATAGAATTCAACTTTTACATCAAATGGTCCCAGACTCGTGCATTCCACCTCCACAGTTGTGTGAATATTTATATGTATTTCCATAATCGCTTCTATTTCTCTTTCCAACACCTCTTTTCTTCTCAACAGCAACCAAATCAACTCTCTTGGAACACGATCAAGAGTTCTCTCAAGATCCACAAATGCAATATATAGATTTCTTCCAGCCACCTCAGATTTTTTCATCATATATCTAATTATGAAAATGGCGCCCCTCGTACCTCTTCCTGGCATGAAACCAATCTGCATTTCATCCAGTACCTCAACTTTCCGCAAATTCTTTCAATAACTTTCATACCATGCTCTAAACAATTTTATGCTGCTATAATTCCCACATTATCTTACAATTACATCTCCTTTCCTTTAGAAATTAAAATCAAATCACTCTATCTCCAACCATTGGAATCAAATCACTCTTTCTTCAACACTCTTTAACACTTTTACTTCCCTCCAGCATATTGCTTGCAACTTGGATCAATCTTCTGACAGAATCTTTTTTTACTAACATTTAACAACTCAGCAGTAACTCCGCTTGCTTCAGCCTCTTTCCTTTACTCATTTCAGCAAAAGCTTCCATCACATCCTCTCTAGAAACTTGTTCACATGGACCCTCAACCTTCGTTATTTCAAGACTTTGCTGCAATTATTTTCTTCATTCAACAGCTTCTCTTCGCATTCCTTCTAAACTTCAATTTTCTCCTGCAGTGTCACCTTATGCTTCTTTTTTTAAAAAAGATTACAAGGCATTGCCATTATACGTCTTCTTTATCTTTTTTGCTCTGCACAGATTAAAGACATACTGCAGTGCTTTGGAATTTTTGTTTTCAAAAAGTTCTGTTATTTTCTAGCCTTCCTTTTCCGCAGCCACCACTCTTTTAGGTTTCCTCTTCATAGCCCAGTATCGTTTTTTTGATTGTTGGTCTTTTTTCCTTTGCCATACTTTAAATAGCTGTGCAAATGTCTTTTCTCTTTGATGACCCCCTTTGCTTCTTCATTCCACCATCGCGTTGTTTTTGATCATGACCACCTTTCGATATTTTGCTAACTCTTTTGACTACATTCATGATATACTTGCTCCAATCCTCCAAACTTTCCAGTTCTTCTTTTGTATCTTTTATCATCTTTTTGATTTTTTCAACTTTCAATCTCAACAATTTCACTTTTCTGGGATTTTTCAAGTTTCTAACAGCTCTAAGCTCCATCATCAGGTACATGATGAGCAATTTGTGCAGCAAAAACATTCCTCGACAGGGATTACCTTTTTGTCTAACTTTCTCTTATAACTTCTTTCAGCACCACTGTTGAGCGAATGGCATTTGCACAATTTCTAGAATTAAAAGCAATTAATTTTTCGTCATCCTTTTTCACATAGTGTTTCCAATAACCATATCAAGACCGTCTGCTAACTCTCTGTTGCACTCACCCCTACCAAATTCACCATAAATGCCATCATAGCCTTGAAAAGATCTTCCAATATGCAAATTAAAATCTAACATAAAACATATACCGTGTTTTAATTGTACTGCAGCAGGAAGAGTTTTGTAGAATTTTTCTTCTTCGCTCCTTCCACTCTGAGGTGCATAGACCAAAATCACTGTCACCACTTTTTTGTTCTCCACTACATCTATAGATATGATCCTTGGGCACACTCTTTTCACTTCCATCACAGAATCAACAAGGTCGTGTTTCACCATCAGACCAATGCCACCATGGTCCAGACCTGTCTTTCTAATATAACATGTATTCAAAGTCACCTACTCTCAAATTTATTGCACCTCTTGTAAAGCCACCCCAACCACATTTCTTCTTTCAATGATTTCTGTAACTTCTGTACTTCTTCCAACCATTATGCCAACATTTACCGATGCCAGTCTAAGCTTGATTTGGAATTTTCTGGCTGATTTCTTTCAATCCTCCTGGATTCTTATGGGTTTAAACAAAAGGTGCCATTAATTTAACCTATCTGTCTGAATGTTGTTAAGCTTCTTCCTACTAGCCCTTGCATTTTTTCTTTGTTTGGAGCAATAAAGTTTTATGGTCCATGACCTTGCTGAAACCAACCACCACTTGCAAGCGGAGGGCCTAGCCTTTGCCTAATAAACATTTACTCCAACAAGGCACTGGGAGCTCTAGAATTGTTTAGCCAATCCACTAAGACATCCGCTCAGTAGTACTTGAAACCACAATGCTAGCATTTAGCAAAGACAGTAAGACTAATGCATCTGAACCCTATTTTATGTTAAATTAGGTGGTGGTCAGAAATACAAAAGTGCCACTCACCTGTTTTCACTGACAGAGCTATAAGTTTGCACTTTGTAGCCTAGTAATAAAAGCTTTAATATTATTAAATCCCTTACATCAAGTTTGAAGTAGAATATATCCGAAATGGCTCAGTCAAAAAGGGTGTAGTCAATGTCAATCTAGTCAAACACGATTCACTTAACTTTAGATACCCCCAATGATTTTACCTTTAGTCCTCATTAAACTGACCTTAATTGTTTCTTCTGCATTTTCCAGCTTCTCTTTTAGATTTTGTTTGAAAGCCACATCCTTCTTGACCTGTTCAAAACATTTTTCACAAGGCGAGATCAGGTGAGGACTTAAAGCTTCAGCTAGGCGAATGTGCAAAATTGCATTTGTTCTTCGCAGCATTTCGATTTCAATTTGTTGATTCTGAAAAATTAACACGGATTATAAAACTTTACCGAATTTTGGCATACAGACAAAATTTAAATCTGATTTTAAACTTCTTATAACTGCTTTCAAAAAGTTTTGGTTCTCCTTGCATGTTTAAAATAATTAAAGTGTCAAAATTAAGTCGAGACGACATAAATTTTATCACTAATAATCGTATCCTAAATTTATGAGAATGGGGTTGATTAAGTCACAAGAAAACTTATTTAAGATTCCTTTTTAGTCATATCTGGGCATTGAACAAACTGCTCAGCGGCGGAGATTTTTTTAAGTTCAAGACCACTTTTACTACTACCTGAAAAACCTTCAAGCTTTTACAAACAAAAATGGTCGACTTACTCGATTTACATTCTCCACGTGCAGCAGCTTCGCTTTGAGCACTTCAAAAAACTGTTCATTCAACATTATAGTTTGGTTCAGTTTCAGGATTTGAAATTATAAAAAAATATCTATGAGCTATCATAAAAAGCTAATTAATCTTAATTACAGGTCTATCAATACATTTTAAAATTATATGAATGATTTAGCACAAAGCATAACATAATTCAAGGTGGCATTTTGTAAAAATCATGATCTACGACAAAATTGATACCACAAGTAGGCTGTTAGCTTAACATTTACCGGTATTTGACACTCAGGGGTCTACTCAAACGATTGCAACCTATGTGAAACAGCTGGTTGAGCACTGGGGCACCAATTATGTTTAACTGAAAAAAAATTGACACATCTAAAATTACACAAAATGCTTTAATTAGACAACTTTTTACGCATTAACAGTACAGCACATTATCAAATTATTAACTGGCAAGTAAACAAAACTAAAATTTAAACCTCCATGTCGACTCCCTAATGCAGCTCTTCATTAAAGATAAAAAAAAGAGCTAGATTAGGAAATGGATGAGATGATGTTGGTATAGAAGTTATTACTTCAAGATCATCAGTGCTTTAACTCCTTTTGGGGAACCCGTATTAGCTTAATATTTTTTTCTAAGACCTTATTGGATTGGACTCGAGCTTTAAAAAATTAACATGGAGATTTAAATATCACACTTTGATCGACTCTAAGCAAGCCATTAAGACTGCAACCTCTCACAATTAAAACATTACCTGTACATTAAATAAAATTTGTAGTAAAATATTTTTGCATTGTATTGTATTTGAGCTCAATAAACAGTGGTGAAAAACACAAGACCAGGTAACAATGCATTATAGATTAGGGTGGTTCATATTTCATCAACTTTGGAACGTTTTAAGTCTGACCCCTTCAAGTTGTGTCATTTCATGAAAAAATAACTTGTGTAAGTTAGGGGTACCCCAGGTCCCCTCAAAGATTAGAAATTTTGTCAAATTTTGGTATTTTTGGCATGCTGACCTTTATTTATTTTTTGATCAAAAACTGTGATAATATTGATGTTTAGAATGATGTGTCACCTCATATTTGTCTAAATTTGACACTCATATGTGTTGTAAATGCAAATTATGGTCACTTTTGATTTGTACCACTACGTGGCGGTATAGTTTAAATTATGAAAGTTGGAAATATATTGTAGTTTCTTAACCCAGAACAATGGTATTGCTTTCTGGAACCACATTTTCAGCAATGGATGTTCCAAAACTTATGTATATTGCTATTTTTAAGTTTAGGAATATCTGTATACTTTTTCATCATCCTTCATAGAGATTTTAAACCTTTTGCATTCATATCGCTTTTCCTTTAGGCAAAACAAACAATTACTACATATTTTTTAACGATGTAGAAAGTTCAGTTAAAAATTAAAATCATTGAAAACATTAAAAATTTAAAAAACTAACTACAGTCTGTTTCCCCCTAATGTGTTCATCAGGCAGGGTAGAATTAAACAAAAACAGAAACAAAACGGTAATATACTTCAGCATATCAACCACGTCTCTCCACCGCCTCATCGGAAGCTCTGTGGTGAGCGCGGCCCAAGCAAGCACACGGGGGCTAGGTTGGTAATTCCTCAGTCTATGCTTGGCTTTGTGTCGACATTGTGATACAAGTTCGATTCTTTGGTTGAGGGTGTTAGCCGGGTTTGCTTGTAATATTGCAACTTTTTCTTTTAAACAGAGGTTACATCTGTTAGAGCTGTTTTGATAGGGCTGTGCCCATTTCTCTATGTTCCATTTGAAGTTTGGATGTTTGCCGTTTCTATCGCGTTCCAGTATGCTTTGGATAGTTCTGTCGAGTGACGCTTATCTTGTTGTCTGAAAGTATGCTTGTGATTGTTATACCGTGTTTTGAATGTGGTTTCGCATAGGCCATAGTAATATTTGGTGATATTGTCACAAGTTAGCTCGGCTTTATACACTAGGGATTTAGTGCAGTATTCTCTGTTTAAAGAACAGATAGTATTCTTCCTGCAGTTGCACAATGTAGGTGGTATTACGAGTGTCGGCTTCTCCTGAAGCAATTCGAGGTTGTGGGGTGAAATAATGGAAGACATGGAGGGAGTGCAACTGTAGCTTAATTTTACATTATTTCTGTTGAAGAGTTGGTGGAAAGAGCTGTGTTTGGGAAAATGCTTGTTTAACAGATGAAAAAATTCTTTTCCTATGTTCGTTTTGACGGTTGCATTGTATGGAGGGTTAAACCAAATTGAATTTTGTCTTCTGTTTCTTGATTTGGGTTTCTTAGGCACTTTATATTGCAGTTTGATGTTGTATCCACTCTTTTGTAATGCCTTTCCATAGTCGGGTGCTGCTTTTTCGATTTCACTTTTATCGATGGAATTTTGGGATAAACTTTTTGCAATCATGTTTGGAAGTTGCTTTTTAATATTGGGTAGGTGGTTTGAACTGGTGTGGATATATTGTGGGTTGGAGTTTGGTTTACCGTATGGCCAAAAAGATTCCGAAGTGAGGTCAAATGTGGCATCTAAGAAGTCTGTTTGCATGATGCCAGCTTCTGTTGTTATATTTAAATCGTTTTCTTTAAATACCTCAATGATTTTTTTCTTTAGTCGTTCGATTTGTGGGCCAAAAAGGTTTCGAACAACGACTAAGGTCATCTCTATATAAGCCAACTTTAGTGTTCTTGAATATTTGGGAAAGCGCGTTCAATAGGTACAGTTCAACAACCTTGCAGCTTTCTGCCCGGTCATGTGATCCCATGGTTATGTTGAATACGTTGCTGTCTTTTTTCATCACGTTCCTTTGCTGTCAAACAACACTGATTTTCTGCAGTGCAATATGATGCTGGTTGTATCATCGTCAATATCAGAGTATGCTCTGGAAAATTCTAAGGCTTTCAGCAAAAGATTTTCAGTTATTGATGGATAGAACTCGGAAATATCAAATTTTATGAATTTGCAATGAGACTTTTGGGGTATGTTGTCAAACCATGCACATCTTCTACAAAGTTTTTGATTACAAGGCAATATTGTCGAATCTAGTAGCCTTCAAGACTTGTTGACACTTTTCATTTGGTGGTCATTTTATCGTTAAGTAGTTGCTATTTAAATTACCTATCTGACTGCTAGTGCTGAATGTCGAACAAAACAGGTGTAAATATCTTTAAAGCTTTTCACAGTTTGGTTGACTGAGCTTCGAGCTAGGCATTGAATCCGATTTTTTAGTTTTAAGCTTTCATGCTAAATGACTTAGTTGATCACAGATTCATACTTAAAACTGTTGACAGCAGAGAAAAACTACTCCATCGTCAAAAGTTTTAAGTGTGAGCTCAACACCGTCTTCACAAAAAAGCTAAACTTTTTGTTCTTTCATGTTTTTTCCTTTAAAAAGTATCCGGTTTTCTCCAAACAAATTCTTATTTGAGTTTTTTGAGTTCCAGTAAAAAATAATCATAGTAGCTGAAGCAACAAGGCAACACTGCAGAGCTTCAAGGCATATGTATGATTTAGTGTTTTGGAGCGTTTGGTTTTGCTACAGTTGTATTACTTGCAATAGACACTACGATTGCAATATTCTTCACTT
The DNA here is from genome assembly GCA_963965965.1 of Trididemnum nubilum. Classification (NCBI taxonomy): domain Eukaryota; kingdom Metazoa; phylum Chordata; class Ascidiacea; order Aplousobranchia; family Didemnidae; genus Trididemnum; species Trididemnum nubilum. The sequence goes on along the minus strand of OZ014479.1, from coordinate 989,089 downwards.
TAACATTATGGTAGGCAAATGTGTAATACAATAATTGTTTTGTCAAATTTAAAAATATTTGCATCTACGATAGTCTTCAATTTTTAAATAAAAGCTGAAAGCAAAGACATTAAACATCGACTTGTTAGTGCTGCTGTCCAACTTGCAAAACTGTGGCTATCTGACTACTTGTTTTCACAGCTTAAGTTTAGTTTTGCCTTGTCAAAACTGACTGCAAATTATTGTGATTGAGACGGCATTATGAAGTTTTTTGAGTTTAGTTTAATTAGGGTTTAATCACAAATGGCTTCAATGAAAAAAGTTAATATTGATCATAATTCTGTACACCTAATTTTTTCTTTCGTCGATTTTTCTTGAATTTTTTGCTAATTTTGTTGGTTGCGCATTGTGTCTGTTTAATGATTATACTAAAAAAAACTAAGATTGCCTAGTTTTCAAAATAATTATACTCCACTGTTTTTTTTATAATTATTAAGAGGTGCAACATTTCTATAAAGCCAGAGTAGTCCAAATTTTTACAGAAGTTTGCTCTAAATGGAAAACCTTTTCTTTACAAAAGGTCTTAAACTTTTCATTATTTTTTTATTTTAAATTTTAATCTCTCAAGTTAGTTAATGTGGTGCGAAATGATATTTCAATCTACTTCAGTATATTCAAGTTATAACTCAATATTATTCAATTAAAAAAGTACTATGCTAGAAGTTTTTAAACCAAAAACTGTTACTGTAAATTTTTAAGCATAAAGTTTGAAATATATGAAGAAAGCATAGCTGTCAGCTTATATTCTGACAACAGACAAAAATAGCATTATATAGAAGTTTTGGAAGACCAATTGCTGAAAATGTGGTTCCTAAAAGCAATACCATTGTTTTGGGTTAAAAAACTACAAAAAATATTACCAACTTTCATGATTTAAACCATAGCGCGACGTAGCGGTAGAAATCAAAAGTGACCACAATTTTGCATAAGTACAACACATATGGGTGTCAAATTTTGACAAATATGGGGTAATATATCATTCTAAACATCAACACAATCACAGTTTTCGATCAAAAAATACACGAAGGTCAATATGCCAAACATACCAAAATTTGACAAAATTCCTCATTTTTTAGCAGCCAGGGGAACACCCATGAAATGATACAAACTGAAGTGGTCAGACTTAAAACTTTCAAAAGTTGATAAAATATGGACCACTCTATTATACATTTCATCCAGGACTCCTGTGAAGCTGAAGAATGGCTTTTGGCCTGATGCAAAAACACTGCAATGGTTTAAGAGCTCTGAAGGAAGAAAAACCACAACAAAACAATGAAACGAAAGAATATAAACCGAGAACTAATTAGCTGTCAATAATCAGTTAGTATGTGAAATTAGTAAGTATCTTATGAATCAAGTTTAATCTAAGCAAAACATTTTTTAGGTAATTTTGAATTATGTGAAGCTTTTTATGCTTCTGATTGTTCGGGATAGATCATTCCAAATGTTTGCTTAAAAAAATTAAATAATTTGTTGGAAATAAGATTTTTTGTATCAGGGCAGATATAAGTTTTTGGATTATCTAGTTTGACGCAGTCTAATGATACAAATTTTAAGAAAAACATTTTCAAAGGAGTCAACTGATTGTTGAGATTGTTTGTTCACAAAACACGCTACATGGAATTTAAACAAATCATTAATTTTGAGTATACCATAATTCCTTTAAAACTCATTAACTTAAGAAAATTCAGTAATTACAAAGCAGATTTGAAACACAAATTTTTTTCACAACTGCAAGATAGAACTTATTTCATGTATCTGATTTCCCATTAAGCTAGTGTTTCATCAGCATCTGAATTACACATAGCCTATCCTGGCAGTCCACCTAAACCTTCAAACCACACACAATGACAATTTCTGTGCTTGCCATCGTACCCTCTTCTCAGATTACTTTGATCAAGTCTGACAACAAGGTCAATAGAAAGAGGATTCTTGACTAGTATCACACTGGCACTTCACCTAGCTCAACCACATTAATTAGGTCTACAGTACGATGGCAAGTACAGAAATTGCCCTTGTGTGTGGTTTGAAGGTTTGGGTGGGCTGCCAAGTTAAGCTATGTGTGAATTCAGATGCTGATAAAACACAAGCAAATATGTGAGATAAGTGCTACCTTACAGCTGTGAAAAAAATTAATGTTCCAAATCTGCTATGTAACTTCGGAATTTTCAAAGCACATATGAGTAAATGAAAATTTATTCAAATGGGCGTTGACTAATGTTGTATGCAGCAATTTGCTTTACTGGCAAGTAGGCTTATTTTGGCTTTGGGGTTTAAAATTTGTTGTAGGCATTTACACAATTATGTACTGTACATACGCATGATGATAACATACAAGTTTGAAATATGCATATAGCGAACTATTATGGTAAATTGCTCATGTGATGTAATATATGGATTATATGGTTCCCTGCTTAGTGATGCTAGCGCAATGCAGTTGAGCTGAGTGGAGTGCCAATGTGATACTGGTCAAGAATCCTCTGTCTGGTGACCTTGTTGTCAAAACTTTGATTAGAGCAATCTGTGAAGAGGGTACGATGGCAACTGCAGAAATTGCCCTTGTGTGTGGTTTGAAGGTTCGGGTGGGCTGCCAGAATAAGCTATGTGGGAATTCAGATGCTGATGAAACACTAACCTAATGGGAAAGCAGACATGTGAGGTGAGCGCTACCTTACAGCTGTAAAACAATTTTAATTTCCAAATAATTTTATTGCACTGCTTTTAAAGTTGATTTAGCAATACTGCATTTACAGTGTGTCAAGAGATGATACAAAACTTAATGAAATTTATTGCAAGAACATTGTTTGTACAAACAGACAGAAACTTAAACAAGCTTCTGCATAATTGTGGTTCAAGCTGATTAGAATTTGGTATTTAAATTTCCAATTTTACAATTTTTATTTCATCAATTAACTTACTTAACTGATAATGCTGAGGTGAATAATTTTAAACTAAAAAAAATTAATTGCCAATGTTTTGATACAAGCTAGCTTATCTCTGACGACCCTGAAATGAAACAGCTACTTTACAACAACAGCAGCTCAGGAAAAGCAAACCAAACAGGCAGTGACGTCACATCAAAAAAAAAAAGAAACGATATTATCACATTGTTACAGAATAACAAAATCGATCAGACCATAAAAATTAAAATCTTAAAACAATAATCTAAAACCTCCTTCAGCTACATTTTTTTGTCTGTGAATGGTCGACTTTGATAGCTATGAAAAATCATCGAGCACTTTCTAGAAGCACCAACCACACAGTACTGTTTCAGAATGAATATTAATTTCAGCAAAAGTAAACTTTCAAAAGGTTTCGATAAATTTAATTTCAAAATAAATTCAAATTCAAAAGCAAATCAAGTTGAATCTCAATTGGCATTTTAAAAGTGGCTCAACCAGCTGCGTTTCACTGCAACAATAATGTAAAATAAAACAGTTCCACAGTTACTGCAGTAGCTCATAGTCTCTAAAAATGTTTCCACCAAATCAAAAGGGATTGATTTTTGACTAGCAGCAATTGCTAGGGCGTTATTAATTAATTTTTTCTTATCTCTTCAAGCCAATCAATCATGCAAAATTGTTGAAGTATAGTTTTCAGCTGTAGCAGTCAAAATCGTTGTTTTGATGGTTGTAAAGCAAAAATTAACAAATCACGAAAAAAAATGCTTCATGCTGCATCTCAAATATAAAATTCTTGAATACGAATTGCAGGGTCTTCAAGAATTAACTGTTTCATTATTTAAAGGATTGTGACATGCTTTTTGTGGTTTAATAGAACGTAGGTATCAAATAAATTAACTTTGTACATTTACATATTTTAATTAGTATCTTGCTTGTGATTTTACTCTGCTTCAAAGTTATTGCCGTTATTTTGAGTCGTAATCCTTCTCCCATTGTGATAACTAAAATAGGTATTCTTAAGATTGCACCTGGAGTGCTTGTACGCGCAGGAATGAGATTGATAGCAAAAGCTAGGAAGCAACAACAATTGTGGAAAACTTCTCGTCAGGAATTTGGAAAAGCCAAACTAATTGTCAAATTTACGAAAAACTGCATTAACCCAATGTCACAATTTAGGCATATTTGAAACCCAGCAACAGGGTATTTATTAGATGGGTAAAATTTTTTCATACGTAAAACTGTAGGCTAAATCAATATCGACTTGAATAGTCAAAACACGATACATGTCAAAAATTAAGAATTCAAAACCCTACAGTCAGTTTCACTCGTAATTAGGATTATCAGGGTTAGGGATGTCTGCTAAAAGTAACCCAAAGTTTAAAATCTAAAATTTATAACCAGGGGCTATACCCATCTACTTGAATGTGATTTTGTAAATAAGTTACAAAACAGCTTATTCAAGGTTAATACATTGCCTAAAGTTTTAGGAGGAAAAATCACCTTTTTTTTGAAGAGATAGCTAGGTTTCAAGAACTTTTTTGAGTAGTTATGCTAAAATGCTATCAAATTAAGTAACTTTAGATGCGATATTGTTGTTTCTCTAGATCTGCAGCAGTACACTCTTTTTTTAAGAGTAATGTTTTAGAAAACATGAGTCTCGGTTTTGCTCAAGATTTTAGACCAAACTAAGAACAATGCCAGCCTTAGCACAAAAAAAAGTACAAATGAAGAAAAGCTAAACTTTAAATCAGGAAAGAAACCACTCCTGTTCAAATTCAAAACGGTAAAATTTTAGTGATTTTTACTATTAGCAAGCAAAATTGAAACGATTTCGAGATTTGTGGTTTGTTATTGGACATTGCACAAGCAACTAAGCAAATTTTCAGCTGTCGTTCAAATTGAAAAAACAACTCACTTTTTTGCTTTGGCAAGTTTACGATACAGCAAAAGCAGCAAGAAAGCATTTACTCTAGCTGACAGAGCATTTGAAATTTAAACAGTTTTACTAACATAGTCGCTAAAATTGACACCAATGCTCTCAAAATTTAAGTACAAAATGAGGCTCAAAAATTGGTAAAAAATTAAGCATAGCAAGCCTCAAATCAAAATTTACTGGCTCTTATAAAAAAAGAATGTATTGCGTCAAATCATAGAATTGGTCAAATCTTGGTTAGTGCAAAAAGACATGAAAAAAGGAAAGCAAGACTCAGCACAATGAATAACCTTTATTGTGACATCAAAATACCCAGTTTTTGTAAAACAACAGCTGATCATTTCGACCAAAGTTTAGGTTTGTAATTGACCATGTCACAATCCCCCTTTAAGTTATAAGGTTTATGAACAATTTTGAGGTGGTGCAAAATTTGAAAATGAGCTTCAGCAAAGTCGACTTCATAACAAGCTTTTGCATTAAGGTTTTTGGACAGAATTCTTTGGTGGCGATCTTAGTCTGACTTTGTGCATGGTGAGCAGAATCTTTAAAAAAAATTAAAAAGATACTGCTCGAAATCAATTTTACTGAAGAATTGAAAACTACTCAGATGGTAAGGAAACATTTGCGTAATGGGAAAGGATTTAAGTGAGTGAAGTGCTCACAGTTGTAGAAAATCGAAAACTACTTCAGGTAAAAGAACAGCTCTACACCTTTGTTTACAATTACCCTTATTCACAAAATAACATTGCGATCTATTTGACTACGTATCATTGGCAACCCTATATTTTTGCAATTTTGTGACATCACAAAAGGCATGATTTTGTGAAAAATCTTGCAGACTAAAAACTACGTTGTGCAATGAGGAAGGTAATAGCCTAGAATTCTGCTTTGGCCAGCAATTAAAACTCAAAGAAATTTATCAGTGACATTGTACAAGTGATACAATTTACTGTATCAAAGTCAGACCAGTTTTGGTGATGTTTTTAGTTTAGCCTATGAATGATGAAGCCAAAAATGATCAAACTGTAGATCAGTACTGGTAGCCTAGGTCTACAGATACCAGTAGCAGAAACCAAATTTTCAGATTTGGTTAGGCTACTCACTGCTTCCTATTGGCAGAGGTGGGCACTGATAACATCATATCAAAAGCGTAACGCAACAAAGCGCAAAGATCTTTTCAACAAGTAAAAGCACAAAATGTGCAATTTAATTTTTTTATTTCTGAAGCGCAGCACAACTTCCGCAATGAACTTTTTGATTCAGTTGAAGCGCAGCGCAATTCCGCAATTGCAGAACGTCATTTTTGTACCAAGTTAAAGCGCAACCTAACTTTCGCAATTAAAATTTCACAACACAATGCAAATACTGCATTTTTTACGTTTTGAGACAAAGGGCAAATAATTGCTATAGAAAGTCGACATTTATTATTATTGCGATCTAAATAGAACGAAACTAAGTTCAATGAATACAATTGCGCTATAAACTGAAAAAAAATTTGAAAGTGCAGCGCAATTAAAGCGCAACAAATTTTAAAGACTTTAGTCCGCAACGCAACTTCTGCAATGGTTAAAAATAAAAAATTAAAACGCAACTTCCGCAATTGCGGAGGTTGTGCTTTGCGCTTCTAATTGCGCTTTGCCCACCTCTGCCTATAGGTAATTGCATTTTTTAGTCTGCGAAATAATTGGCAAAATCTGTCTTCTGTGATGTCACAAAATTGCAAATGCAAGGTTGCCAATAACATGGAGTCAAACGGATTAAATTGTATTTTCACAAATAAGGGGAATTGTGGCAAAAAGTTTGGGGTATGTCTTTATTACCTCAAATAGTAGTTCTCATATCTTCACCAAAACCAATTTCAAGCAGTATCTCTATAAAAACCATCGAGAACGGAGAACATCGAGGTACGTCTTTATTACCTCAAGTAGTAGTTCTCATATCTTCACCAAAACCAATTTCAAGCAGTATCTCTATAAAAACCATCGAAAGCTTTGAGTTTTTTGTTTTTTTTTGACATTGGACTGAGAAGAACTGCAATCTACAATATGTATGTCGTCGATACTTCTAGTGTTAACTTGATGTTTGCCACAGCTCCACTAACTGTCTTGGCTCTCTTCTTGAATTTGCAAAAATCAGTAGAAATGAATCTTTTTTCTCAAGTTCTGAAACATTGAAAATCAATATTATACCATGATACAGGAGCATCAAGTAGTACAGTGACAAATATTTATTTTCTTACAATTTTTGAGAAAGACTCCTTTCGTAAACACAAAGTTGAGAAATAAACTTAGATACAGAGCAATTAAATCATGAATCATCCAGCCAATTCCGGTGGTTTACAATAGCTAAAATTGAATTATAATTTTTGATATTTTTTGTTTTGATTTTGGGGCTGCGTTTGCAAAGATATTCAACAAATACAAAAAGATGACCCCAAAAAAGTTTTTGGAAACTCTGAGTTTTGATCTTCCCGCCAAAACCACAGTTCTCTAAACTATTAAGCCTAACTATCTCTAAGCTGTTAGGCCTAATAGTTTAGAGATAGTTAGGCCTAAACTATTTAGAAATAAACTATCTTTAAACTATTAGGCCTACCACAGTTCTCTAAACCATTAGGCCTACTGTGGTTTTGGCGGGAAGAACAAAACTCAAAGTTTCCAAAAACTCTTTTTGGGGGGACATCTTTTTGTATTTGTTGAATATCTTTGCAACCGCAGTCCAAAAATTAAACAAAAAATATCAAAATTATAATTCAATTTTAACTATTGTAAACCACTGGAATTGCCTGGATGATTCACCGCCTTTAAGTGCCTGGCAGCTTTGAAAAACTTGGTTCTTGTGCTCCATCGCTTTGTTTTTTAGAGATGTAATCTGGCTCAAAATTTTGCATTACTTGGTGGATTAAGATAAATTGAGCCTAAATCTTTTTTACGAACAACTAAATGTTACCAAGCAATCATTTCAACTCAACTGTATTTGAAAAATTATAACGCTGTGGTTCCATACTCTATGAGCAACTTGAAAACCAACAAACGGCAGACGTGCATTTAATTTTAGCCATATTTTTTTTCTGCTCCTTTCATCCAAAATATTAAAGAAATTTAACAAAATGTTTAGCTAATGAACTGAAATACTGGCAAGAATCAAAATCTTTTATTGTAGTATTTGATTTTTTTTTCATGCCAAAGTAATCGTGACTACTAGTTTTTATTTTTAAAGGTGCTGTGACAATGCTTTTCAGGTGTTATTGTTGTGTAAACAGCTTTATTTTATTGCATAACGTACATCCCTTTGCCGCTGTATCCTTTTCCCGGTGAAGTGTCATTCGAAAGCAGTACTTTTTACATTATAACAATTGCCAGAAATAAAACAATACTACTACTACGTAGTCAAGAACGACTTTTAGATAAGTAAATTTCTTGCTTAAGCTTGCTTTTGGTACATATTGCAAGTGCTTCAAGTAATTTTAATTAAATGATCTTCATATAAAAGTTTCGACTGAAATTTCTTCACTAACCACGTAGATGATAGCTAACACACTAACTTCTAAATTTTTTCAATCAAGTACAAGTTCAATGCAACCAAAAAGTGAAGTCATAGAGCTAACTTATTCTTAATTCTGCCTCGATATTCGTCCGTAATCTTACCACTGACAGCATGTCAAACTACTTTGGTGTTACACTAAATAATTTCTTGCTTTTTGGGCCTTATATTAATTAACAACTTAATTCGCAATCTATTTAAAGAAATCATTTCAAAAGCTAAAGTCTGTTTTGAATGCGTCAGCTTTACTTAGTTTTGTATTATGCCATATTTCAAAGTCATGTTCAATATGGAGCAGCAGAAATTGTGGTAATAAAGCAAGAAATGACTTGAGTCCTATCCTGCAACACTTGGGTCAAATGCACCAATGCTGGTTAACCTAGAGTTAACTTAACCAACAGGTTAACCATTGGTTAAGAATTAATTTATGCGCCAATGCTAACTGGATGGTTAACTCCGCAGCTTTAACCAAAAATTGAACCGCCGTAATAAGGTTGGTTAACCACTGGTTAAGTGCCAGCAGGGTCAGAGGCTCATGGCAGTGATTTGGATAATGGATGTTAGTGAAAGCAATCTTATTTCCTTTGCAATGCAAACTGTTGTAAAAGATATGACCAGTAAATATCGTAAAGCAGCAGCTGTAGGCATAGTGGTATAGACCTATAGCTTGTCTTCCAGAGCTTGTTATCTACTAAAGTCAGGTGCTATAGGCCCAGTGATACTGATAAGTGCTGCAGATACTTTGCTGTTTAATAGCATAAGTTCTTGTTTGGACAAAAAAACCCAACAAGTTTGTTAAAATTTACCAAATTTAAGTTTTCAATTAAATTTTTTCCCAAAAAGTAGAAAACTTGCCTCAAAGTTTTGTCTTTTTTTCTAGATTTTCCACCTTAGAGAAAATAGTGGGCTGTGTAATAATGATAGACCTATATATACCACAAACGCCATCACCAATATGCATACCACAATCTCGAAAAAACGAAGTTGATGGAGAGTGGGAGAAAGGAAGAAACGTTCAACAGTAAGATTGATCCTTGTGGCATTTGTGAAAAACAAGAGTTATGTCTAACTCGATGTTGTGTACAGCATGGGGTAAGTGGGTACACACAAGATGTACGGATAAGAAGAAACTTGCAGTTTATATGAATAAACATTTGTTTGTAAGAAATATAGAAGTGTGGTAAAGAACTTCAAGGGACCAGATGAAATATCATGTAATAATGAGGAAACTGTAAGCAAGTGTACTTATCTAGGTGACAGATTGAATGCAAAAGGTGGGTGCAAAAAACAGCAATAAAAGCTAGTACAAGAATTATAAATTATAAATTGTAAAAAAAAAATTTTTTCCATTGCTGTGCTTACCTGACTTTTTGGAAACTTTCATAGTTTTTTTTTGCCTGATGAGACCCTTGAGCAAGGTCGAAACGCGTCGCAATAGCTTATTTGCAACTGTGTGATCTATGGATTTGTACCAGTGTAGACAATTTTTTCGTGTTTGTGATTGCATTAAAATATGGAGCTGATTTTTGACACACCTGAGAATTTATCGTTGACTGCCTTGTGAGCGACCACTTTGTGTAGGTCCCCTAAACTTTTGAGAATTTGGCAAGTTCTCACGAAATTTTATTTGATCTTGTCTTTATAAGTCGCCCAGTTGTGTGGTCACATGCAATGCTGCATTTGTGCTTTTTAGCCCAGCCCTTTACTCTGGCAAACTTGCCCGTATTTGGAGTTGTACTGCAGGTTTGCATGTAATTACTTATGCGCTTGTAAAAAAAAAATTTTTTCCATTGCTGTGCTTACCTGACTTTTTGGAGACTTTCATAGTTTTTTTTTTGCCTGATGAGACCCTTGAGCAAGGTCGAAACGCGTCGCAATAGCTTATTTGCAACTGTGTGATCTATGGATTTGTACCAGTGTAGACAATTTTTTCGTGTTTGTGATTGCATTAAAATATGGAGCTGATTTTTGACAAACCTGATAAATTATCGTTGACTGCCTTGTGAGCGACCACTTTGTGTAGGTCCCCTAAACTTTTGAGAATTTGGCAAGTTCTCACAAAATTTTATTTCTAGTACAAGAATTGGTTGGATGAAGTTCAGTAATGTAGCAAAATACTCTAAGACAGAAGGTTTGCATTAAAGATGAAAGGAAAGGTTTACAAAAGTTATGTAAGATCAGCTACATTGTATGGAAGTGAAGCATGGTGCTTGAGAGAAAAAGAGATGGCAATTCTGAGAAAAACAGAAAAAGCAATGATTCCAGTGATAGGTGGTGAGAAGCTATTAGACCAAAGAAACAGCGAGGAGTTGATGTTGGGCGTAAAGGAGTTTTTAGAGAGGATGGCTAAAGCAAGTAGTATGCGATGGTATGGTTATGTTTTGAAAAAAGATGAAAATGTTACAGTGAAGGTTTTGAAATTTGAAGTGAGCGGTAGTAGAGGAAGACCGAAACAAACGTGAAAAAAGCAAGTAGAGAATAGATGAAGAAAAATGGACTGGTGAAAAAGGATGCATGTGCTGGAACAAAATGGCAAAGCGTGGTAAAGACAATGACCATACGAAATCTGGCCAATTCTGTCGACAGGGGCAATACTGGATCCAACATGTGATGATGACGATAAATGCACCTTGCTTCAAGACTGCTCCTTTAGAGTAATGGTAAAATGCTTGTTGGCACAATTTTTGTTATTTATTGCTGTTTTTTTTTTGTGATAATCTCTTTATTTTTCTATTCGTTTATAATGATTAAATGAAGAATATTATGACTTAATAACTTATGGAGCTGTTGGACTCTAAGACCTCTAGTCGCATCAAAACTTCATTTCAACTCCTCCATAAATTATTATAATGTTTGTTGTAAATCCACTTGCATCAAATCCCACGATGTTATTGATTTTTTAAGTTGACAATGAATTTACCTTACTGAAAATTACACTTTTTTCTGCACCTAAGTGTCTAGTGCCTTAGGGCCTCTCAGCTTCCTAGCAATTAGAATTCCAAATTAAAACAACTGTGAAAAATTGCTACATAGCTGTATCACCACGCTTGATTTTCCCAGGCCAGTATATGCTACCTGCTGCCAAAAAGATGAGTGACCAGCCAATCAATAAGAGTCCATTCAAACCAGAGACCGATTCAGTCATTGGCCGACATTTGTTGAAATTCAACCAGTGTGGAGTGTACTCAGTTATCCTGATTCGTGGTTTAAAATCCTGATCACAGCTATTTCTCAATTTCATTAGAGTCTGTTAGAAGTCGTTAATATAAAAAAAAGATTTGTGCAATATAAAGCAGTTTGTATTCACCCTTCAACTGCTCCAACAAGTATGGTATGGATTGGAATGGAAAAAAGAATAGAACGGAAATTTTGGTATGGAATATGCCAGAATGAAATGGAATGGAAGATTTCAAGAATGGAATGGAAGACAATCTTTCATATCGATTAATCTTCCATACTTCCATACCAATTCCATACTACATTTCATGCATTATATTTACAGAAAAATATATATGAATCTCGGGTAGTGATAAATCATATTGTCAGAGAAGTATTCAACTTCAATATCTACGCTTAATATTTGTCAACAAATTGCAGTACTTTGATTGTGTGTATTGCACAAACAGTAAACATATGGCATCATAGTACGTACATAGCGATTTCCAGCATTGATGTTATAATTAATGACTTTGACAAGTTTAATTTTTTTTTTTTTTTATTATAAGATTAGCAATTTGCCAGTTGTAAATTTTTTTTCTTTTATCATCACAAAAATTTATATTTGCTATTTCATCCCTGTTTCAGGTTAATTTTATTCATCTTGTTAGTTTTTAAGCTCATTGCAGTTTTTTTAGAGTTAAAACTTGGTATTTCTACAGCAATAAATGTTCTTTACCTGTTTGGTTATACCAAATTTTATTGTTGATGTGAGAGAAAACTTGTATGGTAATCACTAAACCAAAGGCGTAACCAGGGGGCCCAAGCACCTGGCCCCCCTCCACTTGAAATGCTACCACCGATAAACATGATGACACAAAGCCTATTGTTTATTCAGTTTCTGTTTCTTTCAGCATTTTTTTAGTGCAACATTACATGCATACAACAGCAATTAGCAATAATATTAATATTGACAAATTTTTTAATTTTTACCAACCAACTTAAAGGTACAAGCAGGAAGAAATTTAATGCTTTTATTCTCAAAGATGCAATCTCATGCACTCATCTAACTTTTTTATGCAACAATACGTTTTAAGCCTCCAGCTAATTTTATGTTGGAATAACATGATCAGTAACCATCTATTGTATCTAATGTACCAACTTTAAATAAAATCCACCTTCACCACCAACTAACCGTAAATAACAATCCACCAACACTTTGTCAGTTTTCACTTGACAAAATACTTTTGAAAAAAAACCTACCAAGAGGAAGTACTCATTGAACAAATCATTCAATTTGAAATGAGGGAGTTTGGGTCCCTGGTGGTACACATATTTCTAAAACTGGTTATTTTCATGACAAAACAAAAATCGTCATGGTAAATTTTCTAGTGCATTATTTAATGCCAAAAATGTTGCAGAAAGCAATGTACCTTACTTCCAATGACTTGGGCCAAGTCACAAAATTTAATCTCAAAATGCAAGATTATAAATGTGTTTTGGGCTTGACCTGAAGTAAACGGAAGAATTTGTTCAATTGGCTTTCAAATCTCTTAACTTTTGTTCTTTCAAATGGCTCTGAAAACTTGCAAAATGAGATCCAAATGGTATCAAAATTGCTATTTTTTCCAAAAAACTACAAAATTGCCAGCGGTTGAGGGCTTTGCCCGTAGACTATCATACTCTCCTAGACTCTCTGCCTGCAGGCTCCATCTGTGATACTTTCGAGTTGCATTAATTTGCTCACCACATCTCCCAATTTTTTAAAACTCTTTAGCTTGCAGTTCGAGTCCTTCCCCTTTAACAAAGTCTTGGTTTGGTTATTTGCCAAACCAGACCCCCAGCTTCTGATCTTTCATTCTTTGTCCCATAAGAAGTCAGTTTTATCAAAAATTTCTGATCACGTCATTGCATGTGATTTGCAGTTTGGCCCACCAATCCAAAATCCTGGCTATGCCAGTATGCCTATGCATTAAACCATGTGCAATGTGCGTACCAAATACTGGTTGTTGCATCTTTGAAGTGCTATGTGAATCTTCATGAGTGATTGCTTACAACATTGCAGAGGGGCAAAATTAAAGTTGCATTGCTTCCAGTCTAAAAGTTCTTAGGTATGGAAGTATGAAAAGGAATACAGAAAACTTTAGGTTGGAATGAAATATGGAATACAAAATTTTTAGTATGGAATTTAAATAAAATGGAAGAAAATTGCCAGTATGGAATATGGAAAAATCATCTTCCATTCTATACCATGTCCTGCCAATAAGACCAAAGCCTGCTTTCACCATATACATTGCATTACTCATTACCACTGATTGTGCAATCTCCTTTATTATTGTAGATTGCGATTCTCGCAATTGTAGGTTGAAATTGTAGACCCTTGTTGAAGAATGCAATTCTCGTTAGTGCAATATTCGAAAAACACAATTTTGTGATAGCTCTTAAACATCTTGCTCACCACCTACACAATCAGACAAAGATCGCAAATGAAAAGTTCTATAAGAAAATGCAAAAGCTGACAAATAAAGACTTCGATGAATGTCATATTCAAACTTGCAATAAGGTTAGAATGTTAGTTTATTTATTGGACTCTTTACACTCTTCTTTCTTCCACCATCTGATTTGTTAATTTTCCAATATTTTCAATCTCGCATTCCACAGTATCACCATGCTAAAAACAATACAGTTAAATATTTTCTTGCAATCAAGGATGTTTGATTTAATAATGTGATTTAAATCAACTAATAAAGATACCCCAAATTGATTAAATTCTAATTGTAAAATTGCAAAATTTCAATTCTTGGTTAGAAAGCAACTTTTTTATATTTCAAAACAGGTGTTATTTTTCAAAAACTAACTATCGACCGATTTAAATATTAAAAAATCATTTAAATAAAAAAAGCTTATAGTGATGTATTTTGTTCAAACTAGTATGAAAACAAATTTAAATGTGATTTAGATTTTGATTAACTGTTGTATTTCAATTTTTTTGACACATCACTCAGTGCGCAAAATATTGAGCGTAACGGTACCCCTAAAGAGCTGAAAAAAAACAACATCAAAATCTTGATTTACTTATCCTGACTCTTCATCAATCCTAATTGCAATCCACAAAAAAATATTGAGGCAATTAGGGTCAAACGAAAATTGCTGTAACTGTTGGTGTAGAGCATAATTTTCCTCCTGTCACCGAAAAGCATCAGCCGCTAAATATTGGACAGTGTGCACTTTTCATTGAAATGACTATTTTGTGGTTGGAGGAACCCGCACCTGCTTAGAAGTTTCCAGTGATCCAATGTTTACATGGAATTCTTAAGACTTCTTGTCCTCTTGGATATTCTCATCTTCAGTACTGTTCTTCCTTACAAGGGAGGCAAACAAAACCTCAGCAAAACCTATTCAAACCCTTCAAAAAAACGTTCTAAAACTTATGACCAATATTCGTTAGCATCAATGTGCTTCTCCTTTACACCAAAAATTGAAGTTGTTAAAATATAAGACATATTGTAAAGTTGCGATTAGCTAAGATAATGAATTATGTTCACAAAAATAAAACTTTAAATTTGTATCTATTTAGGTTTCTCCGGAGTCAAAAATTTCCATCACTATCATACTAGAAATTGTACGAAGTCAAAAAAGTATCTGATACAGTATCGCATAACATTCTCTTGACCAAGTTAAATAACTAAGGCATTCGAGGTGTAGCGCACACTTTAATCCACTACTATCTTGATAACAGTCAACAGTTTCTATCTTTAAACCAAAATCAATCCAACGTAAAAAACAATTACGGTTGAGTTACCCTAGGATCGTCAATACGCCAGGGCAGGGCGTAGTGACGATCCTATGTTTTTCTTGATGTACATTAGTGATCTACGTAATGCATTGAAAAGCCAACCAAGATTTTTTGCAAATGGTACATGCTTATTAGTGAAAGGTTCAAATTCCAACCAACTCGAGATTAATCTTAATACAGAACTACATCATCTCCATTTGTGGTGTAGTGTGAATATGCTCTACGTCTATCCACCCTAAACCAATATCGTAATCAATCCACCTAAATGAACCAAAAAGCCAATCTCCCATTCAAACCCATCAAGTAACGGAACTCCAGTAAACATAGTCAGTAGCGCTAAATACCTAGAAGTTATCACATTTAACTTTTAAACCACAAAGCGTATATAAGCAAAAACTTGATTCCCGATAGCATGTTTATTTTACCTGTAACGTTTTCAGCGCATTTTCTATATGGCCCTCTTCAGCAAATTAAAAAACAGTTTGCAGTAACTTTAGAATTTAGAAATGAAAGGTTATCAAAATATTATCGGCAAAACACAAATGTTACAATATAACAACCACTATAACTTCATACATTTGGTATTGTGACGTATACGTTATACCTTTTCCATAGTAAAATCAAGTCAGGAAAAAAAATAAATAAATAAAGCAACACCATGAAATAACAATACTGTATTTGGTACAATGTAGACAATTAGACACATACACACGCATGAAAAAATGTTGAAAACACATTCGAAAGAAAAGAACAACCGTTGGCGTATAATTGTGAATTCAATCGTGGTGTTAGCTTTTTGATCAATAATGCCTCCTGTATTTTGGTTTCATATTCATTGTGACAGTTTCTAATTACTTTGAACGAACTAACTTCCAAATTAGAATTTTGACAAGTTTGGCAAGAAGAAATGTGTTGGCTTGTGGCACTTTTGGCGGAGCTGGAGTTGAGCTGGAAATTTGAAAGACTAAAAATGGACATTTGGGCAAAATCAAGTTTTTTGGAAAAGAGCTGCTTAATTTCATTATTAACGAATAAATTTAAGGGCTCTGTTAGACCAGTTATTCTAACCCACCACAAAAAACTACTTAACTTGTGAAGAAAACAATCTGTAACATGCCCATCCTGTATAGTGAATGCTAGCAAAAAGATTCTGACCATAAAAGAAACTAATGCACTTCGATTTGGTTTGAACAATCCCATTCTAGAAAGTCATGTCCAAAAGGAAAAGATAAAGGTTAATATCGAAAAGCTCTTCTATTCGCTAAAAGAAGACCCCAAAGTAACAATAAACAATGAAGTCAGAGATGATGTAAAGTTTATTTTTCGGAAGTTTATAACAGATAGCAGTAGGGTATGTTCCACACAAACGAACAAACCACTCCACCAAACACTTGAAAATCTAGCCAAAGACACCACAATTAAAATTTGCAAGTTTGATAAAGGAAATGGTGTAGCAATTCTGGATACAAATGACTACAATGCTAAACTGGACGCCATAATCGGAGACAAATCTAAATTTAAAGAAGTTCTTTGTAATTCCAATAAACATCTCTTAATAGCGAAAGAAGATTCTATTGCACATTATGTGAGGAAATACCTAAAAAAACACTACAACAG
Organism: Trididemnum nubilum; assembly: GCA_963965965.1. Classification (NCBI taxonomy): domain Eukaryota; kingdom Metazoa; phylum Chordata; class Ascidiacea; order Aplousobranchia; family Didemnidae; genus Trididemnum; species Trididemnum nubilum. Next base: position 972,102 of record OZ014479.1, on the reverse strand, counting down.
CAGAATGATAGCGAATCTCATACCATCAGGTAGCTCACCAGGAAAGCTGTATGGTACAGTTAAAGTTCACAAGCCTAATTTTCCATTGAGACCTGTCGTATCAATGGTTAATACGCCAGAATATGCCTTAGCTAAATTTTTGGCTAACATGATTCAGCCATATTTACCCCAGACTCGCAAGCTGCAATCAACTGATCACTTTATAAAGGAATTAAAAGAACCGACAAGTTTGACGTCCTTTGTGGTCGACTCCTGGGAAGTCATAACGACTTCCACTGGCAGTTAGGTGGCCAGATCAACCACCAACCCTGCAGCTACAAAGCAGCTCGAGTCATTAAGATGCACAGAGCTGGACAGCGCTGTTTCGAGCTTTTAGCTCTCATCGGCAGCCCTCAGTTTCTCTAACAAAGTTATTCCCCAGCTGGACAAGACTCTTTGCCGAACTGGACAAACCTTAAGGGCTTGCAGAGCGGCAGAAACTTTGTAGGGAATAAACGATTTTTCACTTGTGGTACTTAAAAAAACAAATGAAAAAATCGCTGAATCCTTGTAGTAAGGACAGCCATAGGCTATCCCTACTACAAGGGTTCCCCTTGTGTGACCAGAAAGGACCAGAGTCGACCACGAAGGACATCAAACTTGTCGGTTATGATTTCCGTGGTCACACAAGGGGAACCCTTGTAGTAGGGATAGCCTATGGCTGTCCTTACTACAAGGATTCAGCGATTTTTTCACTTGTTTTTTTTTAAGTACCACAAGTGAAAAATCGTTTATTCCCTACAAAGTCTCTGCCGCTCTGTAAGCCCTTAAGGTTTGTCCAGTTCGGCAAAGAGTCTTGTCCAGCTGGGGAATAACTTTGTTAGAGAAGCTGAGGGCTGCCGATGAGAGCTAAAAGCTCGAAACAGCGCTGTCCAGCTCTGTGCATCTTAATGACTCGGAATTAAAAGAATTTAATCCAAACAGTCAAAATACTATGGTAAGCTTTGATGTGATTTCACTTTTCACAAATGTCCCTTTGGTCGAAACAATTAATATAATTATTAATTGATTATATGATGAGCACAACAATAATTCTATTCCGATTCTCAAAGATATCTTTAAGAAATTAATGCTTCTCGCCACGCAAGGAATTTTTATGCACAACAAACGGTTTTATAAACAACTTGAAGGAATCATAATGGGCAATCTGTTGGGATCAACAATGGCAAATTTCTTTATGGTTCATTCAGAAGGAAAAAATTTTGCGGACGATTTTTGATAGGAACCAAAACTGCGATGAGTTTCTTCCGATTTTGAACGCACAGCATCAAAGCGTGAAAGCGTGAAATTTACAGTTGAAAAAGCTACAGATTCATTGCCTTTTCTTGACGTGGAAATAAAGTTTGACGAATTCGGTTTTAAAACTAGTGTCTGGCACAAACCTACATATAAGGGACTGTTGTTAAATTTTCGATCAACTTATCCAAATGCTTGGAAATCTGGCCTAATTACTTGTTCATCAAAACGTGCCAAAATCATATGCTCTGATTATGAATTGTTTAAAGATGAAATCACTAAGCTAAGCTGCATTTTCGCAAAAAATTGTTATCCTAATTGGTTTTTTAATAAATGATTGAAAAAATTTGAAAATAATACCAAACCAGACTCACATGATAAAGAAGTTGATGATTATGCATACATAGTTGGCTTGCCGTATTTTCGAAAACCATCTTGTAAATTTGCATTCCAATTGTCTACCTTACTAAAGCAAAAATTTGATGTTCAAATTTTTACTTATTACACTTCGCTAAAAACTGGGTCATATTTTAATCTGAAATCCAAAACTCCTGCTGCTCTAAAATCCAATGTGGTATATAAATTTACATGTTCGCGTGATGTGAACACGACATATATTGGTATGTCAACATGCCACTTGGTGACTAGGGCCAGAGAACATTTGCAGCTTAACTCCAGCTCCGCCAAAAGTGCCACAAGCCAACACATTTCTTCTTGCCAAACTTGTCAAAATTCTAATTTGGAAGTTAGTTCGTTCAAAGTAATTAGAAACTGTCACAATGAATATGAAACCAAAATACAGGAGGCATTATTGATCAAAAAGCTAACACCACAATTGAATTCACAATTATACGCCAACGGTTGTTCTTTTCTTTCGAATGTGTTTTCAACATTTTTTCATGCGTGTGTATGTGTCTAATTGTCTACATTGTACCAAATACAGTATTGTTATTTCATGGTGTTGCTTTATTTATTTATTTTTTTTCCTGACTTGATTTTACTATGGAAAAGGTATAACGTATACGTCACAATACCAAATGTATGAAGTTATAGTGGTTGTTATATTGTAACATTTGTGTTTTGCCGATAATATTTTGATAACCTTTCATTTCTAAATTCTAAAGTTACTGTAAACTGTTTTTTAATTTGCTGAAGAGGGCCATATAGAAAATGCGCCGAAAACGTTACAGATAAAATAAACATGCTATCGGGAATCAAGTTCTTGCTTATATGCGCTTTGTGGTTTAAAAGAATTTACACCTCTTTACCGAAAATTTAACTTTCATGAGCAAGTTAAAGTAATGAAGGGTAAAGTGGCTTGCTCAGTTAAAATACTAAATACATTAGAACAATCTCTTTCTCAAACTGTTATATGCAACTCTATTATGCATTAGTACATCTGTTACTATTGCAGTGTTCCCACAAGGCCGATTTTTTTCAGCGAATCAGCGATTTGTTGGAGCAACGAGCAAGTAATTTTTGGAAATATGAAAAATGTAGCTTTAGAAAACTCAACAAATCAATGTATATCTGACATTTGGTGTACTTTAATACTGGATTGGTACAATATTTAGAGCACATTAACGTCTTTTTAGAGCTTTGGGCACAATTGTTTCAAGAAAATTTGGGCACTTGCCTATTAGCCATAAAGTTAAGAGGGAACACTGTACTATTGCATAGTATAATTATAAGGGGAGCCACGTTTCCTACTTATTTACAAAAATTAAAATCTTTACAAAACTGAACGACAAAAGCAGTTGTTGGTACTTACTTTCGAAATTCAGTAAACCCATATAACCCACAATTGAAAATTCTGCAAATTGATATGACTTGTTTACATTCAAAGTCGTCAATTTTGCTAGTGGCTCCTTAAGCAACAAAACTCCTTATATATTCATTTTGCAAATATTTCTCTAAAACTAATGACCGTTCAAGTCGAGTCACGAGGCGGTCAAATGATTGTAACAATTTAAACACACCTTGTTACCATACTAATAAATTACAGAGATGTATTAAGTATCAGGCAGTCAAGATTTGGAATTGCATTCCTGCAAATATTAGGATATTCTTGCACAAAAAACTCAAATCTTGCTACAAAAGCTTTCCATTATCTTCGAACAAACATTAACATCAAAGATTTTTTGTTTAAGCAGTTTGCATATTTCCTTTCATGACATAATTAAGTAGATCTCTGCTTTGGTGATATGAAAAGGTTCATGCAGATGACAAGTCTTTTTTTTTTTATTGAAATCATCAAAATTTTGCAACTCACCTAAACAAAGCAATACAAGCCATCCATGATACTGACATTAAAATTATCGCTTTGACAAGAGAGTGGTTGCTTGACTCGATTACCATAAGGTCTTTCGAACTTTGCTATTACCTTCTTAAACAAATGCTGATTATAATTTGATTTATTTATTTCGGCATCAAATATTACCAAACTGATTAAAACGAAATAAAACAAAATGAGAATAAAACTGATTAAAACGAAATAAAATTTTGTCCCGTAACTCTTTTGATGACCCTCTGATACAAATTGATCACATTTACTCTTCCGCTGCTGAATTTAAATCCTTCCCAAAAACCAATAATACCTACAATTTTTCTACCTTTTGTTTAAATATGCGGTCACTTTGCAACTCAAAAAACCTTGATAACCTGAAGTTTGTCCTTGAGTCCATGAATTCTTATCCTACAACTATAGGCATTACTGAAACCTGGCTAAAAGAAAATTATCGCGATCCCTGCACAGATTTACCAATTTATGCATTTTTTTTTCGAAATGTAGATCGAAATCCAAAGGGGGGCGTGGGACTTTATGTTTGTAAAGATTTAACTCATTGGTGGCGTGACGATACATCAACGTTTGAAGAAGGCTGTTTTGAATCGGTGTTCTTCGAAATTAAACCAGGCAAATTTAACATAATGTGCAGTAATGTCTATAGACCGCCTTTTAGCGATAGCGACTTAAATATTAAGTTTCTTGATATTCCTTCTCTCGTTCTAGGTAAATTAAAACATGAAAAAAACTTGTCTTTTTAATTGGGGATTTTAACCAAAATTTGCTTGATCCACATTTGCAAACAGGGGCGACATGACAGAACGTGCTAACGAGCTCATAAAGGCCATTCTTGCTCACTAAAAAGCACTAACGAGCAAAAAATCTTCGTAGACAAACTGCAATTTCTGAGCCGTCTTGCCCAACACACGTTAAAACAGTTCGCTGGAATTTCTTTGCGAGATGTTTGCAACCTGTGTTACTACGTAATAAACACCACATTGCCTTTCTACTTCAAAATAATGCGTTCAAGCATATTGTATGTACTGCATTGTTATGGAAAAAGATACTTTAAGCTATGTGTGATTATTCTACGCAAGCAAATTCTTCAACTGATTACAATTGGTAAATGAACGACAGAAGTTAATTATATTTTTGGATCAATGTGAAATAAGAACAACTTTTTCCATACTATAATTTTTTAAATGAAGTAAAGCGCCCTTGTGGTTGTTGGTGGTTGAACTCATATGTTAACAGTAACTTTAGGTCTTAAGGTTTCAAAATTTTTCAAAAGTGAGCAAGTCGAAGCACACTTACTTTTTAGAACCGGTAAATCTTGAGTTGAGACTGGCTATTTTTAATTTTTTGCCAATATTCAGTCTCATTTGTTCTTGATTTTGTAAAAATTTTGAGAGCATCGATGTCAATTTCAGCGGGCATGTTTGAAACACTGTTTAATTCCTATAGCTCTGTCTGCTTAAGACTTAAGCGAAGGCATTCTTGCTTTTGCAGCATCGTAAAAGCAAAAAAGCAAGCTTGCAGCATTGCAAAAGCAAAAAAGCAAGCTTTTTTCAAGTTGAACAACTGCCGAAAAAATTTCTCAATTGCTTGCACAGAGCAGCAGAGCTTTATAACCTTGAATAGTTGCAATTTGCTTGCAAACACAAGAAATTCACTAAAGTTTTATCTTTTTGGATCAGCACGAATTTTAGTTTCTTTGATTAGTCTGAATTTTTTTTTGGTTTGTTTTGCTGCCGAGGCTGGCAGTGTTTTTAATTTGTTCTAAAATTTTGAGCAAAAATGAGCTTCGTGTTTTAGGAAATCATTCTTATAAAAGGGGTGTGTTACTGTTTTTGTCAACTTGCACTACTTAGTATTTTTTTATCAATCGAAACAGGAAATGGTTCTGAATGCAATTCGCTTTTTTTTAGCAGTTTTGATAGCAAACATGGCGACAATTTGAATTAATTTTCAGCAAAAATTCGCATGAGTTAGAAGTTTTCAACATTTCGCCATTAAATTTCTGAACCAAAAAGATTTCTCGCACGCTTAAAGAGTGCTGCAAGATCCTCTTTAAGTTGGCGAGGAAAATGTGACATTTTTTTACTCAAACTGCTTTCCGCAATCGCTCGAAGAAATTTAGCGAGAAAGAATGACGCAACAGATTTTGCAAGGCTTTACATACACGTGCAAAAATGACCTCTTTTGTTTAGCGAGGATTTCGCTCGGTAGCGCCTCTAAAAAAAACTCGTTAATTAAAGCGAACGCGGAAATGTCCGTCATGGGCCCCCAGATCTGTTTGTGAATGAAATGTTTGCAAATGGTTTATTTCCTTTAATTGATAAACATACTGGTATTTCCACTACCGCCACCCTTCTTGATAACATTTGGACCAATAACTATACAATCTTTACTGATTCAATCTTTGATCATTTTGCCATATATCAATGCACCCAGCTTCCTACCTCCACCTTGTGCATTTCAAATGCTGAAAACGTAAGAATTTTTAATGAAGCTAACATTTACAAGTTTTAAGAGTTGTTGAATGAAGTTAGCTGGAATGAAGTTTATGAGCAGGATGACCTTGATTTGGCTTTTACAACGTTTCTAGAAATATTGCAAATTAAATATAACAAAGCCTTTCCCACTGTGACTCGCAACAAGCCGAAATCTAAAATAAACGGCTGGTTTGATACTGAACTTTGTTTGCTGCAAAAAGAAAAACAGACTGCGTATTTACGATTTTTACGCAATAATAATCCCAAATCGCAATTGGCAAATCACAAAATTAGAAATCATTATGAAAGAGTCATCAAAACGAAGAAACCTCATTACTTCCACAACTTTTTGCTTCTGGTAAAAATGACTTAAAACGAACTTGGACTGTAATTAATGATATTATTGGCAAAAAGACTTCCACTTCGCCAAATTGCTTAAAGCATAATGACAAATTGGTTATTGACCCTATTGAAATTGCTGAGTTGTTCAATGATCATTTTTCTTCTATTGCCAGTAAATTAACAGCCACACTGAATTCACTTCCCAACCCAATGAACTTAAATTCCAAATCTAATTCTTCTAAAATTTCCTCTTCCTTTTTTTTCATGCCTACAACTGCCTATTAAGTCAAAAAGATGATCTCAACTACTAAACCTAAAAATAGTTGTGGCATGGATGAATTTCCAACCAAACTATTATGTTATCTTCCATCTTCTACCCTTGAATTACTGACTCACTTGTTCAATCAATCCCTTTCTACTGATAAATGTATTTCGGTTTTTAAAGTCGCAAAGGTTATGCCAATATTCAAACATGGAAACACTCAACTCGTTTCAAATTACCGTTTAATTAGTGCATTAAGTGCATTTTCTAAAATATTAGAGAAGTTAGTCCACAAACGCATCTTATCCTTCCTTAACCAAAACAATATCTTATTCCAATTACAATTTGGCTTTAGACCTACTTTCTCAACCCAGTTAGCTTGCTTTTACTTGCCTTCCAAAATCACTGATTTTTTCAATGATAACAATCTAGTTTTGGCCATTTTCTTAGATTTAACGAAAGCATTCGACACCCTGGATCATGACATATTGCTTACTAAGCTTAGTAACTATGGTTTTCGTGGTGTGGTTAATGACTGGTTCCACAGCTACCTTAATGATCGCCAGCAAAAAGTTCAAATTAAAAATAAATATTCAGATATAAAGCCTATTTCATATGGAGTGCCACAGGGTTCAACTCTTGGCCCCCTTTTATTTCTAATTTATATAAATGAAGTATTTCAGGACATTGATTATGAAACCATTCTGTATGCTGATGATGCAACAGTTCTAGTTTTCGTACATTATAAGTCATTATCTGACCTGTTCACAACTGCTAATGAATCTCTTAATTTAATTCACAATAACCTTCTTGTTAACAAATTAACCTTCAACTATTCCAAAACAAAATTTATGATCTTAACTGCTCAACCACATCGATTGGTTCGAAACACTGATCATGTTACCTCTGTCAATAATACTCCGATCTCTGAGCTGCACAGCTTTCGATTTCTTGGCGTTACCCTTTCCAAAAACTTAAGTTGGAAATTCCATATCGAATCCATCCGCAGTAAACTTTGCATATGTTTGGGAATAATTTATAAAGCTCACGATTGTTTGAACATAAGTTGTCTCTTGTCTATATTCCACTCCCTTGCATCAACTCACCTCAATTACTGTATCACTACTTGGTGTAATACAAATTTTTCTAAAATAAATGAAATTCAGAGACTATGCAATAGAATTCTTCGGCTAATTTTTCACCGTCATCCGTGTGATATGTGATAATATAAATGATATTTACAAAAAATATGCCAATTTAAAAGTTAGTGATAAGTTCAAATTCAAAATTTGCTGTTTTGTTTACAAATTCCATAACCGTTTGTTACCTGATTGTTTTAATAATTTTTTTCAGTGCAACTCCGAAGTTTATGCTAGCACAACATGGCAATCAAACAACCTGCACCTTCGTCTATTTAAAAAAAGTATATGCAAGCAGTCAATTAAATTTGTCGGTGTCAAACTATGGAATGAAACACCCAATGAATTTAGACGATCAAAAACTTTAACTCAATTTTTTAAAAAATGAAACAATATCTTTTAAATAGTTATTAAATTACATTATTTTTATAATAGCATTATTTTCAAGTATTTTCTCAAGCACTCTGGGGATCTTGCATCTTTATCCTTTTACTTTGATTATTGTATTTTGTTTTGTTTTTTAGTTGGTTTTCCTTTTGATGCAGAGTCTATGAATCGGTAGTTCCACTGTGAACTACCGATTAAAAGCCATCTTTGGGCTTCTCATAGACACTGCGGCATCGCATTTTATTTTATTTCGTTTTAATCAGTTTTGTAATATTTGATGCCGAATAATTTCTGCTTATGCTGTTACTGAGCGATGAAGTAAATTTGTGTTGTCTTGTCAAACTATATGCAAACTTCTGCGAGAACTAAAAAATGCAAACCAACAATTTTTTTTTCAGGTCCAAAATAGGGCAAGAGATAGTAAGTAATCTAAAAAATCTTTTCAAGAAAAAATATCAATATGAAAAGCTACTACTTAATTGCAATACTGAATAACTATGAATCAAAAAATTGATTTGGCTTGATTTTAGCAGATGGACTTCTGCTGTTTTTGTTTTTTTTCTTCTTGTGATTGTTTTTTTCCTGCAATTATTTTTGTATGCTATGTTAGCTTTTTTTTTTCGGCCAGTTGGTCGAGCGGTAACACGTTCATTTCTGGAGCGGAAGATCTGAGGTTCAAATCTCAGGCTGGTTAAATCGGACCCAGTGCTGCCAATGGCTCGCTACGACTGCGACATTTTGAAAGAAGCAGTGTTGCCCGAGCGCAATGATGTGGAGATGGGCCCTGCAAACTCTTTACACACTTCGATGCATTACATCATCATCATCATTTTGCTCCAGGAATATGCTTCCTTCTATTTGTGCAGCCCAGTAGAGGTTCCCCGCAAGCAGGGGCCAGCTGATTTTTGCAGCCTAGTCGCCATCTTTCACGATCTTAAGCATCCAACTTTTGCAAACCTCTGGCAGTCATGTCACATTCTAGTACTTCTTTTCACCTCTTTTTCGGTCTTCCTTTTTTTGTCCCATTAACTTTTTAAAGTAGTGCCTTTACTGGACCTCTTTCTTCATCCATTCTCTCCACATGCCCCAACCATCACAACCTTTTCTCTCACAGAAACTCTTCCAATCTTACTACACCCGTCATTTCACAAATCTTCTCATTGTTTATATTATCTTTCAAGGTTTTCCCACATATCATTTGCAACATTCTCATTTCTGTGGTCTTCAGCCTCCTTTCATCTTCCATTTTCAATGCCCAACATTCAGCACCATAAGTTAGACCATTTCTCACATAGCTTTTGTATAAGGTGCATTACAGCAAGTATAATAAAAGATTTGATTTAATTTTGATTTGATGTTTGCTTTTTGTTTTCCCCATTGTGTATTTTTTCAAATAATCTTCAAATTTACTAATTCAATTGGCATTAGTAGTAATTTTATTAAATTATCATCAACCATACAATGGGTGGCAACTGAGTCTGATTACTGTACGATTTGTTTGATGTCTCCCAACTTTTTGTATTATCTGTGATGTGTTTAAATTTGGTTAGAAAAATAAATCTGAAGGTAGTGAGTAGCCTATAACCAAATCTGAAAACTTGGCTACTTCTACTAGACCTAGGCTACAACCACTATTAGTCCGGTAGAAATAGCTTTAACCCGAAAACAATTTATAATAAGCTGAAATTTGGCACAATGACTCAGGACCATGTCCTGAGCCACCAAAAAAAAACCATGTTTTGGACATGGGACTTCCCCCTTTTTCGGCCTTTAAAGTCTGCCATCTAGTGCCAAAGAACGTTTACTATCAAACAGCCAATCCAAAAGCTGTAAAAGTGCCTAGTTTTAACTAAAAGTTGGTTTTCAAGTTCAGGTTAAAAATTTTTCTTTGAAGTTGATGACGTCATTGCTGGTGACGTCATTGCCTTTTTTTCTAAAAAAAGGCGTATTGATGGCTCAAATTGGTAGAGTTAGGTCTTTGGATGCAAACCAAAAATTGCTTAAATGAAAGTGATGACGTCACACACGTTTTTGATGACGTCATCTGTCACGAGTTTTGTTTGTAAATTTAAAAGAGTATTTGACCAAACGGAACATTGAATAACTTTTTTTTTATTAGCTTTAAACGTGGGAGAATTATACTTCGATTGAAAGTAAAAAAAACTGTGTTGTCAGTAAAAGTTTGGTGTAGTAGACACTGGCGGAGCCAGGGGGAGGATTAGCGGGACCAGTCCCCTCCCTTTTTCAAAGTGCACAATTTCACAAAAATATTTAAAAGACAAAATGAGAAAAAACTACGGTAATTGAAAAATGCTCAACTCAAGTGTAATTCTACTCAGAGTTGCAAATGAACAATGTGAAAACTTTTGCATTTTTTTGAAAATTTTTTCTAAGGTCATTAACTTCTCTATCTTTTACAACAAAATTCAGCGATCTAGCTTGTATTGTTTGCGAGATACTCGGATTGAAAAAACGTTTGCAGTAAAAACGGCAAAGTGAATCATTTTTAACGTAGCAATGGAAATGAAGTTACTATCGAAAAATCAATTTTGGTAAAATAAGATCATTGCGTAGCCGTATCACGCTGTCGTGGAATGATAATGTCTTGTCAGCATACCGCATTACATTCGTGGCAGAATGCTAATGAGGCAGAAAGCAGCGCGATTTTGCACCAAAAAACGCAATCCATCTGTTTCAAAACTCATCGTTTTCTAAAATGAAACAAGTAGAATCAGATACCGGCAAGAATTCGAGGCGGACGAGATCTGACGCGTATCAGTACACAAATTAAATGTCACCATAGACGAATCGTATTTCAACCCAAATAAATTTCTAGGATATTTTATTTGAAAGCATTTGCAAAACCGCTAATCGCAGAAGGAAAGCAAATTTCTTCTACGAGAATGATTCTCCGTTTATTGTGAACAATGAAATTGATTTTTTTGTTATACTGTACTGGGTCTGTTTTACCAATCATGCATATTTATGCGAATAAATATACGCATGTCATTTAATTGCATGCATTTTACCTTTTTTTTTTTTGCGTTTACATGGAATAAGATATCAGACGTAATTGGTCTAAATCGCTTTATTTATGCCTACATTTAGACCAACAGCCTAGTGAATCCGTTTATTTAAAAAATGACGGAATCAAAATGTAATTGCTCAAAAAGTTTTTATTAATCACCTAAAACGAAACCACAATATCAGCTTGATCCTTTAGTTTTGTTTTCAGTTGAAGTTGGGGAACGCGATCGGCTGGTTTGAATTAATCTAACAGCTACAATTTGCACAATGCCAAATGTTTAATGCAGTAAATAGTTCGCAAATTTATTTTTAGGAAATCTGTGTCAATCAATTTCTATATCTGCATATTACAACGTATAGCTGAGTGGATTATGAACAATGTTCTTGTTGTCTTTTAAAGCACCGAGTCCGGCGACGTAGCCCAAATTGTGTCGCAGTCTAAAGTGAGCGCACTGATTGGTTGAGAGCAAAAAGTCGCGCAGACACCGTCCACCTTATCCCGATCTACACTGTGCATAAAATCGTGAGCGCAAAAGCTTGTCTTTAGTTTATTTTAAACCAAAATTCGGTAAGCTCAGCGTATTGCCTTATTGGCGTACGAGCAGCCAGTTGTTTTAAACAAACTAACAATATGCCCGTACATTCACAATTTCGCGTCTGGGCCTAAAAATTTGTTCTGGAAGCATTTTATGCGCAATTTTCGACGCGAACCAAGTTTTGTTTGCGGACGTGCCATATACACAAAATTACACCCATTGTATTTCATTATGACAGTTTTTTCGCGAACACCGCATTCAGATTCGCATTATTTGATTAAGATAACTGTACAAGGAATTGGTCGATAGCTATCGCGTTATTCTTACTTAATGCTTAGATCCCATTTCATACCAACGATAATAATAACAGTGAGTACAGTAACCAATTAAACAAAATTTTATATAACAAAATTATATAACAGTAATCAATTAAACAAAACTATTAAACAAGTCACAACACAGCGCATTTTTTTCGTTGGTTGAAGATAGCAAGCAGTATGTTGCGACTGGTGTCAACTGTCAATTAACATAAATTATGATAGGGAGCACTTATTTTTTCAAAAATTAATCATTTTCGGGTGTAGGCGGGAGTTGTTCGTATGTTTTTGCGAATTGTGCATTTCATTTGTTCTTAATTTGTCATACTATACTGTGGTAGACAGGTGGCAGCTTGACTCAAAGACCAAAAGGTCCCTTCGCTGTCTCCTGGCCAAGGCAACTTGATGAATGAAATGTAATTAAAATTATTAGAAAATTGAAATATTATTATGCAAGCTTGCTTGAATAATAACGACAATCTGCGGTTTTCTCATATGGCCTAAGTGAAAAAACGCGCTTTTTTATATCCCCTGTTACATCGTTAAATAAAGTAAAATAGTAAACAATTCTTATTTTTTTCGTTTAGTTTTTTTTTATGCGTCTGCTGTATGAATGACGGCAGTACTTCAACCTGCTATCGCTTAACCTTTGTACAGTAGTTTGATAAAATTTGCGTAAATAAAAACTTTTCGATTTGCATATGCTTTAATCACAACAAAAAATTTTATCCTTCTTTTTTTATTTCTGGCTGCGTCGGTGGTAGTAGTCAAGCAGATAAAACTTAAACCTACCAATATGGGATTAAAATAAAACAATGCATTTTGCAGTTAGAGCAAGAAAGCCTATAAATGTTTATCCAAAAGTTCCCTTGCGCAGTTAAAGTAATCTGCAATTTTATTTTAAAATGCAAGCATTAGCAAAGATAAAAAAAATTATTAAGGCTGCAAATTGTCAAATATTAGCGTTTTCATTATAAATTATATAAATAAATTTTGCTCAGATGTTAATTCAAGAATCTTGGTCGATTAGATAAGTTTTTTATCAGGTGTTGTTTTAGATAAATCCGATAAGTTTGTTCAAATGTTATTCTAATTAATTAGATAAGTTTAGTTCTGATGCCAGGCATATTCTACTGTATAATAGATTTAGTACCACAGATTGCAGAGGTATGCTAACAAAGCATTTTGCGTGAGATAATAATATAGTCAGACATAGCAAAACGGTAAAAATTCTGTTCCTATCGGATATATTATCATGCTCGGGACATATTCGTATTAACAGGGCCACAACTACGAGGGAGCAAAAGGGGGCGGCAACCCCTAAACAAAAATTACGACCCCTAAAATGCCCACCATGCCCACCCAAACTCCTTTTTCCCTGGTGGCAGTTTCAAGAGGGTGGCTTTTTTTTTTGGAAAACGACAGAAAACTAGGAAATAAATAGAACAATTTGGCGAGATGACCTTTTTTTTTTTTGAGATCAACAGAGAACTGGGAGAAAAGTAAACCAATCCAAAAATTTTGGCCTCCCAGAAACAAATTTTGCCCCCTTACAACAACGTTCTAGTTGGGGCACTGCGTATTAGTTGACATATAATTTCGCTAGTTATTTTTTTTAGAACCATTGCTTGTAGGAGGACGATGAAAGTCCTCGGCCAAGGATTTGAAAATGCCTTAGAACCTCAAAATGATGATGATGATGCTGATATTCTCAATGGGGTGCAATGTTTCATTAGGTCAAACACTCTTTTTCTTATTTACGATCAAAACTCTTGACAGATGACGTCATCAAAAAGCGTTTGTGATATCATCATTTTGATTTAAGCAATTTTTGGCTCGGAGCCAAACAGCTAACCCTCATTCACAATTTGAGTCATCAATGCAGAATATGCCATTTTTCCGAAACTAAAAATTTGGCAATGACGTCTTCAATTTAAAAATAAATTTGTTTATACCTGCACTTAAAAATCGATTACGATTTAAAATTTGACTCTTCCATAACTTTTGGATTGGTTGTTGGACCGTGAAGACTCTTTGACACTAGATGGCATACTTTAAAGGCCGAAAAAGGGGGAAGTCCCATGTCCAAAACATGGGGATTTTTTTTTTGGTGGCTCAGGACATGGTCCTGACTCATCGTGCCAAATTTCAGCTAATTATAAATTTTTTCCGGGTTTGCATGTATTTTGTCGTATTTCTACCGAACTATAATCCATTGTAGGCCTTTGGTGATGTCACAAAATTGCAAAATACAGAATTGCTAATGGATCAAATTATATTTTGTACAGAGCAAGTAAAACAACGAACGGACTGCATTTATCCTCCGGACGTGTCTTGTAAACCAGTAAAGTTGGACATGACCAGTTTTCACTTCATTACCTTTAAACCAATTAACCAAAAAAGGTCTTATTGACTAGGAAGAATTTGACCTTAAAAAAACACTTAAATCAGCCACATAAGCAAATTTGCATAGTCGAAACCGAGTTAAAACCTCAACCACACTATTCAATAAATTTTCACCACGGAAAACGACTTGATTTAATAACATACCTAAAACTGCAGCTCCACCATCAAATACCACTCTAGGTTTAGCAGACTTTGCTACAAAAAAGAGTAAATACGTAGGTTCAATACAAAACAACAAATCTTCAACAGGTGCAATCCAGTTCTCACAAATCAATTCAAAAAATTTTGCTAAAAAGGTGTAAATTCTTTTTATGAGCACAAACTTTATTCCTGATAGCATTTTTATTTTATTTGAAACGATTTTAACGCATTTTTTAATGGGCTCTCCTCAGCAACTTAAAAAGCAATTCACAGCAACTTTAGAATTTAGAAATGAAAGATTATTAAAATATTATCTGCAAAACACAAATATAACAATATAACAACCACTATTAACTTAATACATCTGACATTGTGACGTATACATTATACCTTTTCCATAGCAAAATCAAGTCAGAAAAAAAAGAAAAAAATCGATCAACAGTGTAAAATAACAATACTGTATATGGTGCAATGTAGACAATAGACTTACACACACGAAAAAAAACTGTAAAGCACATTCAACATAAAAAACAAACCATTGGCCTATAATTCTGAATTCAATTGTGGTGCTAATTTTTTTCATCAATAATGTCTGCTGTATTTTGGTTTCATATTCATTGTGAAAGTTTCTAATTCCTTTAAACCAGTGTTTCTTAAAAGGGTAAATGGCTCACACCACGGTGCAGGAAAATTTGGCAAGGGTAAACCAACAAGGAGGGATGAATGAGGGGTGAACCAGCACAGGCAAAATTGCCAGAAAGCAACCACCAATCACAAAGACTTCACTTCCTAGTTAGGCAGGAACACAATGATTGTGTGTTCAGGCAATGTTAAGTTGAGTAATTTCACGTTTCTTTTTGTAGTTGCATTAAATGGGGCTTCAACCCCCCCTCTTATCCAAGTCACTTAAAGACTTTAACTCAAAATTGCAAGTGTTTATTCTAGGGATGTGCCGATTAATCGGCATCGGTATCGGCATCGGCAAGTATGGGGGGAATCGGCATCGGTAAAATATGGCCGATACTTGCCGATTCTTTGAACATAATAACATTGCTAATTTTTTTCCAATCAGATCGTTTTACATCGGTATTTCTTACCAGACAAAAACATTCTTCTTTTTATGAAAGCGTTTACACATGTTACGAAAAGAAAAACCACAAATCGTTGAAGAAAAAATGAAACAAAAAAGGTTCTTTGCGAGCGCATTGCTTATTATTTCGCGCAATTACATATTGCGCAACATGATGGTAAAAACAGTTTATTGCATCACAGGATTGTTTGAACAAAGCTATTGATTACAATACAATTGCTGTGGTTTTGAATGCAGCGAACAGAAAGCTTGAAAATGAAACACGTGTAAGTCTGAACTCTAAAGCTGCTGTAAAAAAAGTTGACAGTATATAAACAACAATGCTGCTACGCATAGGTGGGCAAGTTAATGCAAAACGTTAGCTTCGTTAACCACTTGTCCGTTAACAAACTTCACACCTCCGTTAACATTAAACCGTTATTTTCAGCTTTAATTAACGGAAGTTAATAAAGTCCGTTAATCCGTTAACATTTTGCGTGTAATTTACATTTCGCTTTATTCACTCGCTTCTAGAACACGTATTGACGCTGTTGAGCTGATTGTAAAGAAATATTTATTACGATGGTGGTCTTTTTGTGTTTTGAAAGTTACATTTTATAGTCTAATCTAATTTCAAGATAAAAACAAGTTCAAATGCACAACGAAGCTGCAAGATATTAGGATAAAAACCTTGACGAAAGTTAACAGAACTCAACGGAAGTTACTTTAGTTCGTTAACAGCACTTAACGGAAGTTAATTTAGTCCGTTAACATGAAAAAACTTTTGAACGGATTAACGAGTTAATGAAAAAGTTAGCTTCGTTATTAACGGATTAACGATTAACGGACATGTGCCCACCTATGCTGCTACGCTATTAACAGTATATAAACAACGTTGCTGCACTTGAATTTGCGAGTGTTTCATTTCGAATATTAAAATCGCAACGTTCTGTTGATCATTCTTCTAATCGTATGTTGTGTCTGCGAGATCGCTAGTCAGTCGCAGTAATAAGCCACGGATGTTGCGAAGCTCTAACTAAGAAGAATTGGTGTGACACTAAGCTACCATATGCCATTAAAGAATATTACCGCGTCAGTCGAATGATGTCAGCGACATACAGTTAGTCATTTTTTAATGGTGTAGCCAATAGTTTTGCGCTTGATTTTGCGTTCAGAGTTAACACCTGCTTGTTTATAAAGCGTTGCTTTAAACACGACTCCTCTTAAAATAACTTTGTCCAGCATACATATATATAAGTTACATAGTAATTAAAGAATCGGCATTGGAATCGGTATCGGAATCGGCATTTCAACAAGAATCGGCATCGGCAAAAATTTTGGTATCGGTACATCCCTAGTTTATACATGTTTTGGTCTTGACCTATGAGTAGGGGGGTCTTAAAAAGACTGCGCAATTTAATTCTTCAACTGGCCTTCAAATCTTAGCAAATTAGCTCTTTCAAATGGCTCCAAGAAGTAAGAACTTTGATTCTAATGCCCCTAAAATGGCTATTTTTTGCTGAAAAATCACAAAAATCCCCCAGTGCCTAAAAGCTCTGCCCCGAAACCCCTATCTGTAATATTCATGAGTTACACCGATTTGCTCATCACGCTACCCTATTGCGACGTTTTTCAGGCAAAAAAAGATTTTCGTTTGGGTTCAAGCTTTCCTACACAAAATCCTGGTCATATGTACGTGAAATATCATTTTCATACCGAGGGTGAATGATAAGCAGAAATCTGTGATAAGGGTGAACAAAAAAACAAAAAAGTTTAAGAAGCACAGCTTTAAACGGGCTAACATCAAAATTACAACTTAGGTAACTTAAGCAGGAAAAAATATGCTCATTTATGGCACTTTTGGCAAAGTCGAAGTTATACTGCAAGTGTTCTCTGGCCCTAGTCACGAAGTGGCACGACATACCAATATACACATTTAATCGCTTGCGTGCTATCTGGCCTAAAGGCTACCAGCGCAAAAGCCTAGGGAAGAGTCACCAAAATGGCGATTGGCCAGCAAACGACAAAACATCACAACTAAATTATCATTAACACTAATATATGTCGTGTTCACATCACGTGAACTCATACTAAGTTACATATCACATTGGATTTTTAATGGATTTTTAAATTTATATATCACATTGGATATTTAATGTAGTGTTCACATAACGTGAACATGTAAATTTACATACTGCATTGGATTTTAAAGAAGCAGGAGTTTTGGATTTCAGATTAAAGTTTTTGGCGAGGTGTAATAAGTAAAAATTCAAACATTAAATCTTTGCTTTATTAAGACAAATAGCTGATTCAAAAAACAACTTTTTTTGAAACTTTGAAGTCTTACCCTGTCAAAGTGTTCCATTTGTTGAAAAAACATCTTGTGTAAAATATTTTTGAAAAATATTGATGGTTAAAGGTTTACCACCTCCCCTAAAATTTTCCTGCTTTATCCAAAATTGAGCAAAATTCCAATGTCAGTATTTCTCAAACTTCTTAAGCAAACCTACAAATGTTTGGGTTCATTTTAATCAGGATGCAAAGCACTACAACTTGAAAAGGTTAAAAGCTAAAAAACTGGTACATAATTTATTGATGCAAGTTTTGATTTTTCAATCGAATCCCAGATACTGCAATGCAATTAGTTTTTATCGTAAAACAAAACACTAGCAATCCACAACATTCCATGTTTAAGTCGAACTTCACGTAGAATGGGTAAGTTTAAACAGTTTAATAGCTGTTTAAAACAGTATTTCAGAGGTCATCAACTCATTGCTGCCCTGCTAAGGAGTGTTTGATAACCTGAGGGATTATTTTGCAATGTTGGGAATCAACTTGTAAAAGATAATGCAATTGTTTTTCATCTTTAGTCAAGTGGCCTGAAAAGGTTTGCGCTAAGGCAACATTTCTTTCAGCATGGTCATTTGTAACTACTGCAAAGGCACAAGCAGTTGGATATTCATGATTTTCTTTTCATTCGACAACTGGAACTTCAAGAAAAGAATCTGGAATTTTTAATTTTGTAAATAGCAAACGTGTAGTGGAGGTTGCAAATGATGACAGTGATGTACTATTGAGACTTCGCATTAGTATGGTGGCTTTTTTGCTGGACCATCTTTCTCTTCTATTGCAAGCATTGCTTGAACTATTTTTTCTTTTACTTTGGGCATGGCATCTTCATCAACGAGAGCAAGACCCACCCATTCTTCAATTTTCTGCTGCCAAACCCTTTGGACCAGAAAAGTGTCCAGTGTACCTTAGAGCCCCGTGGATAGGCTCAGCTTCTCAGCAATTAGAACACCAAGTCAAAAGTGCTGTACAAAATCGCTACGGAGCAGTGTCACCACGCTTGATTTTCTCAAGCCAATGCATGCTACCTGCTGCCAAAAAGGATGTGCTACCTGCCAATCAAAGAAGTATGGTTATTTATGAATATGTGTTCCACTGTGATAGTCGGTACGTAGGTCGCACTATTCAAAGGCTTCAGGAACGCATCAAGCAACATGTTCCAAAAGCAATAAGGCAAAAAACCACTCTTACTCAGGAACAGGGAACCCATCAATCTCAACCAACTAGAACCCAGCCAAATAGAAAATGCAAAGCAAAAAGTAAGACTCAATTCGAACCAGAAAGCGATTCAGCCATTGGCCAACATTTGTTGGAATCCAATCAGTGCGCACGCAACTATTCTGATTCGCAGTTTAAAATCCTAACCACAGCTTGCTCTCAGTTTCACTTGAGTCTATTGGAAGCGGTTTATATTTCACGGAAAAAAACAGATTTGTGCAGGCAAAAGCAGTTCGTATTCACTCTACAACTGTTTCGGTATAATCAAAGCCTGTAGATTGCGTTTCTCCTTACTATCTTGCAATCCCCTTGACACGCATTTCTCCTTACTGCAGAGTGCATTTCTCCTTACTGCAGAATGCATTTCTCCTTACTGCAGAGTGCATTTCTCCTTACTGCATTTGGTCTTTAAAAGATCCTGCTCACCACATACCAAACCAGACAGAGATCGCAACTGAAGAGTTCTGTCCGAAAAGCTTATTGCGAAAGCAAAATAAAATCGACTTTATTGAAAGTCATTTTCAAATTCTGCACCATCTCAAAATTGTTCACTTCTCACATAGCCAAAAGTAATAAATGGCAAAAAACACAAAACATAAGCATTTAAAGCATCAAAAAGAAGCTGCAGCTAGTAGCGTAGCCAGAGAGGGCTCCCCCATTGGCTTGAAAAGTATGCAAAATACCACGTTTTTGGTGCTTTTGAGACCGATTTTTGCTCCAAAAATGAAAATAGTCCCCCCCACTGGGATTAGCAATGAGAAGTTGTAAAGAACTTGGTGTGATTTGAAACAGAAAACTTAAATTTTTTTTCTACATCACCTCAAGTTGATCAGAAAAACCGACTGAATTTGGGTGAAGACCTTTTTTTTTTTTTGAGATTTCCTAATTTTGAATGGAAAAACCGACTCAATCTGATCAAAGCTCGCATAACATTTGGGTTCAAGATCTTTTGATGTTTTTTCCAGTGTCCAAAACAGCAAGTCTCCAAAACAGAACTCCCCCAATGTAAATTCCTGGCTACTCGCCTGGCTGCAGCAGGGGACAACGTCAGAAGTAGTTTTACCAAACGTCAAGATATGTTTCTAGCTATTTTGGTTGTGTGTTTTATATTCAAGATATTTCAATATTACTCATTTTCTCATTTACTTTAACATTTACATCAATATTACTCATTTACTTTAACTTCATTTTCAGCTGGGGTTGGAAGAACGGGGGATCAGCTAGTTTAAATTAATCTTCAACTTCGAACTGCACAAAGTCAAATGTTTATTACAGTAAATAGTATGCTAATTCATTTTTATGAAATCTGTTTTGATCAATTTTTATGCCCGCATATGAGATAGTATAACTGTGTTGATTTGTAACTGTGTTCTTGTTGTCTATCAGAGCAGCAAGTCTGGCCAAGTTGTTCAAACTGTGTCAAAGTCTAAACTGAGTGCACTGGTTGCGAGCAAAAGTCGCGTAGACGCCGTCCGCATATTCCTGATCTACACTAAGCGTAAAATCGTGAGCACAAAAGTTCGTCGTTAGTTTATCTTAATCCAAAATTTGGTTCCAGATTTGCCCAGCATATTGCCTTACCAGCATACAAGCAGTAAGTTGTATCAAGCAAACTAATGAGACACCCGTAAGTTAGCGATTTTATGCACAGTGTAGGCCGGGCCAAAAAATTCTCTCTTAAAGCATTCTACGTAGTTTTCGGGGCGAACTAAATTTCGCTTCCGGGCGAGCTGCTTAAATAAACTTATTGTACTTAGTTATGACTATTTTTCCACTAACGTCGTGTTCATATTTGCATTATTCGATTGAGACAATTAATCGCACGTAAGGTATGGTCGATCGCTGTCGCATTATTCTTGCTTGATGTTAAGATCCCTATTTCCTACCAACAATAATCATAACAGTACAGTAATCAATTAACAAACCTTTGTATTGGCAAAGCACAATACAGCGCATTTTTTTCTGTTTGAAGATAGCATCTCAGCTTGCTTGAATACTAACAACAATCTGCGACTTTCTCAAATGGCCTATGTTGACGTTTTTGCGTCTGCTATTGCATCATTAAAAAAAATAAAATTTTAAAACCAGGTGAAACCACTTTTATTCTCTTTCATTTATTTTTTATGTGTCAGCTGCATCAAAAATGACAGGATTCCTGACTGTTATTGCTAAGTCTAAGTAATATGTAACAATTTGCCTTAATGAAAACTTTCCGATTCGCATCACAACAAAAAAAATTAGTCCTCCCCTTTTTTTTATATCTGGCTGCGCCGGTGGTCACCACACACTTTGTCCCCACTAGCAATAGGCTCCAGTTGCATGAGGACATAAGTCGACTTCTTCGGATCTGTATCTTCAAGCTCCTCAAGGACAGTCAACAAATATTTGTCTGACTGATTGATCAAAATATAAACACGTCTCCTATTCGGTGCGACCAAAATATGGATTTAGTCAAAAGTGTTCCAGTGTACTCATGTCCACAGCATGTGGCGGAGTATGAGCATTGTCCAAAAATTGAGGGACAACCAGCGCATCCTTAATATTGAACTCTACACCACTATAAAAAGACTGAAGTTTAAAGTTCAGTTTTATCTGCAACGGTATAAATAGTTATTCGCAGGTTCAGAAATGGTTTTAAAACCAAGTTCAGCTTTCAAGTTATTGAAAATAAGCGTAGCTTGAGAGCCCATGTTATTGTTGGGCTTATAAACAGCGCTAGTACAAAGCAATATCACGAGTTTGTTCGACGAGTTGGCTTTCAAAACAACTCTTTCATTACGTTAATTTTGCATAGTTTTCTTTTCAGCACAAGGTTTATTGCTGCCTTTATCCGCAGCCCTAGGGCTTGGAAAAATAAAGCATTTGTGAAAGGAGATAGCAGGTTTATTTTGAGAGCGCGGTGATGGCTTACAACATTTGGCAGAGCAGGGACAATTACACGTGATATGATCCAAAAAAAGACAGTATAAGCACCCTTTGGCATCGATAACGATTTAGTGTTTACTTCTACGTGAAGATTCCTAAAAATTTCACAATCCATCAAAAAATGCTTAGAGTCAGGTTTGGAACACACAAAGCATATAAGCGGCAGTTTAAATTTATCATTAGCACCATCAGAGGGCTTAGAAGCACTAGTTTTATGTAAACTGGTTCTGGGAGCATCAGAAGTGCTCCCAGTAGAGGGAGCCCTGGTCCCTATCTCGACTGCCCACTTGATGTACTCAAAAATCCTTGGAACTGGTAACGAAATAAAGAAAGCCTGTGCATATTCTGCGGCAATCTCATGAACAATAAATTTACGCACAGACTCAAACTCAAGTTGGCTCGATTTGTCACAATAATCCAAGTACCTACATTTTAAAATGATGAGCAAACGACTGGTGGTATCTAGCAGGAGTTGCCTAGAAAGCTTTCCCAGTTTGTCAAGGGCGAAAGCAAAAACTTCGAGAGTATTTAAATCCCACTTAAACATCTTTGGTGATGCAGAGTTAAACGGAACTTTAAGGCTGTGACGCACGGCTTTAATTTTAAGTTCTTGAAGTAAATCCAGCCATACTCCCTATCTTTTCCAAAAAAAGGCTTAAAGCCTTTTCAATTCGCTCCAAGGTAGACATGCTTTTCATAGGTGCACAAAACAAGTTGACCATCTCACGTGGTTGTCCAGATCAAGATGCTCGCAGCACCTCAAGCTTACGTTCCTCCAAAGCACTTTCCTTCATAAGTCGTCGAATTTGGTTTTCGTAAAAAACGAAAGCAATATTGCTACTATCATAAGCAATTTGCAATGCAAGAGTAATGTGCTCGTTCCTGCCTTGACCGTCAAAATAGGTAAGCAAATTAACATCTTGGTTATTAATACTAGAAAGCGTTTGCTTAGCACGCTTGCAAGTTTGTGATGGTAAAGGTGCACCAGTTTTACGATCAGCTTTTACAGGGGCTAAATCTGGTACCTTTGCAACTCGGCAATTGCGATATTTAGTTTCTTGCACAATTTTCGGCAAAACTGTTTCAGGTTGATTCTTATGGGAGCATCTTGATGTGTCTCGTCATTTAACCAAGCATTACCACGATTAGTGTAATCACTAATACTATTTATCGCAGGGTTCGACTTAGTGTGCTCTGGTCAAGTTTAACAGGCGCAAAAGAGGAGTTTTTGCTCTCAAACGTGTATCAAAAGTATATACTGTGCAATGCTTGATTTCAATAGCGGAATCTATACGATTAGTGGTTTTTGTAGGCATTCTGTAACGTCAGCAGACAAATCTTCTAAGCTCTTTTATTGTGCAAAATTTACCAGGGGCCCTAATTAGCATAGACATTCTATTGGATTTCTGATCTAACTGTGCCTTAGTTTTCCATTTCAAAGGAGCTCCGCAAACACGTTTTGTATCTACTATCAATTTGCGATGGTCCTTTCTATCTTCAAGTCAATCAACCAGCCAGAGGAAGACTAAATGATTTAGAAAATGAGCACAAAATAATATTCATAAAATGTGGCAACATGTAAGAGAGCGACTATTGAAGAAGCTAATGTTGGTTCAATAAATAGTTTTTGTAATCACGTTAAAAGTGTTTAAAAGACAATTTTTTTTATTTTGGATGGAATATCGTTCCAAACTTTTAGTACTTGATATTTTATGCATTGTTGCAGTCTGGTTGTACAGCATCTAGGAATGTAAAATTGAGTTTTGGATTATTTAATGCTCTTGAAGATATGTCGTTGGTTTTGGTGAATAGATGAAAGAGATTAAGCAAGGAAGATTACTCTGAAAATGACAAAAGACGATTTTTGCAACTTTATGCTTAAATGGGTTAGGGGGTGTAAGTACTCTGAAAGTTGAATAAAAAAGAAACATGGTCTTGATAAATCCACCTCCGACGAGGTTAATGGCTTTGTTTTGAAAAATAGCAAAATTTTTAGGTAAGTCGGATACGTGGATCTCCAGACGATAAGTCCATTATTGAGTAGATGCCAGTGAACAAAAGCATAGTAAAGTTCAAGAAAAGGCTGGAAAAAAAATATTTCAGTTTTGAAATAATGCAAATGGACCTTGAAATTCTTTGTTCAGCGGCCCAAATACCTGCATAGGCTTGGAAGTTCAACTGGTGATCTATGTGGACTTCCCAACTGGTGATCAGTGTGGACTCCTAGATATTTAACAATAGATAGAATCTTACTACGCCATAGATTTTTTTCGAAGTTAACATGTGTTGATGAAAGCTTGTGATTATTTCAACAAAGTCAGCATATAAGTGTTGAAAAAACGCTTTTGACTCTATTTGAAGCTGACAGGTGACATTAACATCTTCAGAATATTTTTAGTTACAGTTCAGTGTGACATTTGCATTTGTTAAGTTTTGCAGAGTTAAGTTACATTAATATTAAAACCTTACGTCACATATATGCCCCTAGATTAAAAAAAATGAGAAAAACTCCAAAACTTTTTGAAAAACCACAATCTTAGGACTAAAATTGTGAATTTTTAAGCACTTTTAGATTGGAAAATGAGTTGGTAGGCTGCATGGTTCATCTTTGAATTAATAGAGGTGGGAGCCGGCCCCAAACAACAAATTTTTGTTATACAGTATATTTTACAAAAAATTGCACAACATTCAAGTTTTTGATGTTTGATCAGAAAGGTGAAGAGGAAACAGAAGCGTTACCTTTCACCACTTCCAGTTTCCACATTCTGGTTTATGCCAAGTTTATGGGTCACTGCATTTGTATCCAATTCTCTACTTGATCTGTTGCGGCTTGTTTGTTTCATGGCTTTGTGATATTTTGAATCAGCTTGCCTTTCAAAATTTATTTGCAAACTTACTTTTAAATAAACAGGTGGGTTTTTGAAACATCCAACACCAGGAGGTGTTCCAGTCAGTATCAAATCCCCAGGCTTCAGAGTGCAAAATTGTGACACCCAAGCAATGCACTCATTAACACTGAACACAAGTTGGTTGGTGTTGCCTGCTTGCATCGCTACACCATTCACTTTACAAATTAAGCTGAGATTTCCAGGATCTAAAAACATTTAGATTTTTAATGAAAGTTGTGCAACCATGGACTGCATTCTGCAACGCAAAAGTCACAAAGCTCAAGACACCGCAACTTTTGCTATGTTGAATAAGAAGTCCAAAAAATTAGATTTAAACAGTTCCAAGAAAGGATCTAAAAAAATGTTTATTTTAAAACAGGGGTACCCAAACTTTTTGAGAGACTTTTTTTGAGCTTTAGCTGGCCACACAAATCTCATAAA
This sequence comes from Trididemnum nubilum, assembly GCA_963965965.1. NCBI lineage: Eukaryota > Metazoa > Chordata > Ascidiacea > Aplousobranchia > Didemnidae > Trididemnum > Trididemnum nubilum. Next base: position 946,601 of record OZ014479.1, on the reverse strand, counting down.
ATGTTTAAAAAATTTTGGTCATAAATCTGGTGAGCTACCAAGATTCCTCAAAGGGAGGAAAAGGCTTGAACCAAAAAAACAACTTTAATTATTTGGGCAGCATGCCGAGCAAACTGTTGCAACTCAAGCGTATCATAAACAGAATTTACAAGCAAAACCTCCCATCGCTGAGCATTTTTGTTTTGTAACAATTTGAATTACACTTTGCTCATTTTTAGAACCATTTGTAAGAGCTTAAATCTGGAAGTCATTTGAAAGAATTAAGTTTGTACAGTATCCAGCATCGACCATCTTGAATAAACTGCTGAGTGTTGAAAAGGTATCATGGAAGACATTTGGGGACAAAGCGCCTTGTCGCTAAGCAATTTGAGCACATTGAAAAATAATTATTTTAACCTCATTTGGAAAAAATTTTTGCACCTCTTTAAAACCTTTTCAAAGAATTATATTGATAATCCAATTCATACCCCACTTGTACGTCTAGTACAAAACGCGTGTAAAAGCTAACGTGTTCGGATGAAGCTTTGAAATTACTTGGCTAATGAAAGAGTCTTCTGCTTCTAAAATGCCTGTTTCCCAATAGTTGTACGAGTCAGCATATTTTGGGCAAACCATGAAGTATGGTGGCAGTAGTACAGCCGCAACCTTGTTTTGGAATGCAAAGTGCATGGGTTATGGGTCAAATGCTTGTCTGGGGTGAGCCATAGTTGCAGACTTCTGCATTAGATCTAGGCAATTAAGGCAATAAATCTTAGTCAAAAAAATTTTCATAGCTACACTTTTTTGCTTCATAACAAATTTACCAAAGCATTTGGCCAAGCCCCATAGCAGCTAACCTTTAAAACAAAACTTTTCATTCAATGCAGCATAGCATAAGCTGTAAGCCCAGTGGCTCTTTTGGATGTGCAACTTCTGCTGTTTTACTTAAACTAACATAAAGTTATTTCTTTTTGCACAATTAAAATAACCCACCAAAAAGCTAATTTTGAATGCGTTGGTAGTCTTTTTGCCCATTGTTTTTTGTTATGGTGTTGCTTCAAAAAGATCATAATAAGGACTTCATGTGCCACACGTGCGTAAGACGTATGTTTTTATGCACACATTTTCATAGATAAGTGGCAAACTTATTTAACTATAAAACAGTAAAGACTGAATGTAAGATTACCTAAAAGCTTCATATGTGCAAATTTTGGGGATCTATGGTCACATGATCGCAAACTAAGACACCAAAAAACAGCTAAAAACAGCAATTTTAGTGTTGAAAAGTTATTAATTTGCTTATAACCCATAAACCATGAGACGTGGAAAGCTGAAATTCGTACACAACATGGGTGCTAATAGAGGCATTGTGAGTACCGAGTTTGGAGTGACTAGTCACAAGACCGCAATTTTAGAGGTCGAAAAATGGCAAAAAGTGGACAAATTTGAACCGGTACATCTTGGTAAGTTAAGAAATTTATGAAAAAAAATTTGTGGTTTTTAAACACACTATCAACCACCTTTCTTTTGGCTATGTTTATTTACCTCAATCTGAAAACTTTTTTTTGCTTATTTCTTCCTAAGCCATCTAAACTGCTAAACGTACAGTATTCAAAGTTTGAGCGATTGTAGATATCAGGAAGGACTAGGTCCTGCCTGAAATCAAGAGTGCCACATTGTGGAAATCCGTCACAAACAAAACCTCAAAATTTTTGAACTTCTCAATCATTGAAACTACATGATTCAAATCTTCAGACTGCCTAGGTACTATAAATAAACTAAACTCAACACAAGTTGGGAGATCCCCCCAAAACAGATCCTACAAAATTCAAGCTAAGATAAAATTTGGGTGTACCAAAATCGGGCCCCCTCAAACAAGTTTTCCGAAATTCAAACTTTTTATCGATTTAAGCCAGACACAGGTAAAATTTGACAAAGCAAATGGGGGTCTCCCTCAAATGTATCTGTCAAAATTCAAACTTGTCAAAACCCAAGCAGACACATAAAATTTTAAGGGTAGGTTAATACAACAACTTAATAGAATATGAGAAAACCAAGGGGGTGCTGCAATGAAGAGGTCACCCTAACAAGGTTTTCTAAAGTTTAAACATTTTAACTACTAACGTTATCGCTATTCCCTTTACATAAATTCCAGAACTTAAAACTTAAAAAACTTAAACTAAAAACTGTGCTTCATTAACTCATGATCACAAAACTAAGGAAAGACCAACAGAGTTCTATTAACTGAAAACCAAGTTTGTAAGTTGCGAATCAAATTGTAATTCAAACTTTGCACTAAACATTCAAATATAAATCAAACGTAGATTGAGCTTGTAATCACCGCAAGTCCCGTGGCAAGAAGACGTTCCGCACGCATCACATCTCACCAACCCAAGCGCTTGCAGAGACCACGAGTTCGAAACTCAACACAAGAATTGCAAGCAAAATAAAAATGAAGCGGAAAAATTTTGCTAGTGCTTATATTGTCCAACATAGAGGGAGAGGTCAGATGGAACTGTAATCGATTGTTCATTCTGCGTTTATATAAAGTCCAAATAAATTCATTTAGTCTTACACCAATTAAAAACTCATGCAGTTCAATTAAATAGATGCTGTATGTTCTTTCGTATGATGGATATCTTGAATTATGATCATTTATGTATTGCTGATTAGGTCCATTTCCTTTTGATCAAATGCTTGAAATTCGAAAAGACACTCGTAAATCAAAAATCACTTGCTGTTGTATTCAAAGTTCAAAATCTTGATTTATCTGCAATGCAGCAACCAGCAAGTGCATCTATTGGGAACGTTGCACTGGATAAATTGAGATCTACCATCAGCATGTTGGTTTGTACCAAAGCATTCACCTAATTTTTCTTCACGCTGAGAAATTTGTTTTTTAAATAGTGCATTTTCATGTTGTGCTTCTAGAAGCGAATTTTTAATGCATACCGCATTTACAATAGGCTCAGCAGGGTTTCGAGACAAAAACGGATACAGTGTTCAAGTGTTGTTAACAAAACCTGCTACTCCATCTGCTTCTCACACTGGCTGTGGCAAGGGTTCAGTAAAACGAATAGAGAGCTGTTACTGCACAAAATACAATAGACGAGATATAAACAATGGTTGCGTGTTCATATCATGTCGCATATCCATATAATCAGAAGGCTTCGTGTTCATACCACGTCAAGGTCACCCCTATCGCTATTCGACTGAGATAAATTTCAGAACTTAAAACTTAAACTAGAAACTGCACTTCATTCACTCATGATCACAAAACAATGGAAAAACCAACTGAGTTCTATTAACCGAAAATCAAGTTTTTAAGTTGCAAATCAAATTGTAAATCAAACTTTGCACTAAACATTCAAAAATAAAGCAAACATAGATTTAGCTTGTAATCACCGCAAGTCCTACGATAAGCAAGACGTCCCACGCTCATCACGTCTCACCAACCCGAGCGTTTGCAGAGACCACGAGTTCGAAACTCAACACAAGAATTGTAAGCAAAATGAATATGAAGGACTGGATAGCCGCAACATTAGACAGATGAAAATTTCAGAATAGATTAATAACATAAAATAAAAATATAAAATTTTGGAGAGCCTTGATAAAGGTTTCTCTCAATCGAGTTCTCCAAAATTCAAAAATTAATAGCAACTCAAATTAGAAAGATATTTTCAGGATAGATAATTTTTAAAAGAACATAAAATTTGACAAAAATTTGGGATGGCATGTTATGGAAAATCTCAAAATAGCCTCTAGGCCAAACCTGACCCTCAAAATCTAGACTTCTAGTGCTGTCAAGTTAACTGCAAATTTTAGTGCTGCCTTATTGAGGGTTCACCTAAAAAGAGCCTTAAAAGTTTTTACCTCTCAAGCCAACCAAATTTAATTTCTAGGATTGGTTATAGATAAAACACGTGAAAATTTTGGGGTGCTACATTTATTGAAGCCACCACATGAACCCTCCAAAAATTTACAAAATTATATTTGAGATAAACAAACTAAGTTTTCTTAGATAGGTTACCGTAAAACCTTATGGAAGTCACATAATTAGCAAAATAGCCTACACGAATACAGGAAGTAATGAAAATTCACTGAGAAAAACCAACTGACACGTCGCTGTAGTAGCCGTCTTTGTCATTTTCAACACATTCCACATAAACGCTAATGTGGCTGTCTATTAGAGGTGGTGTTCAATTAGATGATGGTGGTAATTAGCATAATGAACGTCAAAGTGGTGGTCTATTAAAGATGGTTTTCAATTAAAAGGTGGTGCTCAATTTGTCAGTCCTATAGCGTTGTTCTATTAAAGGTGGCACTCGAATACAGGTTTTACAAGAACATAAATCAAAAATAAAACATTACAAAAGTTGAGCGCGCCACGTTGAGGAAACCTTGCCAAATGAGCCCCTAAAAATTTTAAAATTGTTAATACTCCAGGGAGACAGAATAAGTTTTTACAGTAGATAAAAACAAAAGATAAAGCATAACAAAATTGGAGGATATCAATCAGTTCAGCTAATTTAGTTGGCAAACAAGATATAAAATAATGATTACAAAAAAATGCTCATACACTAATTGTCTCAGGTCTCATGAGAAGTCTAAGTGATGACTTTTGATCACCTTTAAGGGTAGAGGTGATACATGAAACCTGCAAGAACAAACACAAAGAAATAAATAAAGCAAACAAGAAAATCGCACAATCTTGATCAATTTGAAAATTGCAAATTAGCCAGCCGGTTATGATAGTGGCAAGCACACTAACAAGAAGCCAATCAGTCAGAGTATTCCTCACTGTGAACTAGATTTAAACTATTATACTTAGTAATGTTCAGTAAAATATTTTTCAAATTGATTTTGAAACTACCTAAGCTTCAGCAGTTTTTGATATCTGGTGAAATTTCATTCCAATGTTTGCAATAAAATAGATTGCAAGAAAATTGATTTTTTATTCAAAGGGGAGCGAACATTGTCTGCTCGTCTCAAAGACCTACAGTGCACTGAAGTTAATTTAGTAAAAAGAATAGCGAGCTTAGAAAAAAAATTAGCAAACATGATGACAACATTGCTGAGCTTAACAAAAGATTGGCTAAGCAAGAACATAAAATCAAAAATATCAGCTACAATCTTGAAGAGAGAGTTTCTTTGACTGATTATCACGAACTCCGTGATTGAATAGCTAGGTTGAAGTTTGAAAAAAAGAAGCAAAAAAATTGGAATTGCAACGAGAATCCAACTCCAAAAGGCTAAACCTTCTCCTTCATAGCTTAGACGAGGTCGGTTCCTCCGCATGGGAAACTAAACCTCAAACTCTTGATATATTCAATAAATTTATGACCGACAGACTTGGCCTTGACCCAAAGTCAATCTCGCTGGTAGACATACACCGTCTGCCTCAGAGACCTATTGTTAAACAGGGAAGTAACATTACAAGACCTATAGTAATCAAACTAGCAACAGCAATGGATAAACACACCGTAATGAGCAACCTCAAAAACTTAAAAGCTTATAATTTAAAAAAGCAAGTTGATTTTGATAACAAACACTTTCATGCCGATTCATCACATCGAAATAGCTCAGTATTCATCACTGATCACTTGCCAAAAGAATTCTATAAAAGAAAGAAGCTTATGCCAGCCTTCAAATCTGCCTGTAAATCTCATAAAAAACAAGATGGGCAATTCACAAAGGAGAATACTGTTTATTTGCGGACAATAAACTAGTCACTATGTAATGATATTATTCCTTTAAACCTTTGTTTGGCACAATGTGACAGGTTTGTGCTCTGTATATACTACAACAATTCGAATTTAATTTGAATCTTTTTTTTTGTACGTATGGCATCGACTCGATAACATGATGTTTGCCCTGGAAAGGAGCGCCAGAGAAATAATTCGATACAGCTCTCATACAATCATGCAGCAGTGCTATAATATTCATGTTTTGACTATAACTCTGCTACTGTGTTAATATTATATTTTATAATTAACTAATTAAATAATCTGAAGTTTAAAAAAAATAGTAATATTATCATTCTGGTTTGGGATAGAACTAGTTGGCGCATCTTATTCCAGCACTATATTACTGTTATTTAAATATTGCAATGCACACTTGCATCTTACTTCGACAGCTGCTATGTACAACCCACCTGAACTAGTTAACTGTTCTCAAACGGTGCAGCTGAATTCGAACGAGGGGAGCAACATATTAACCTCCTTCCCCCGGGTGCTGCAGCCACACAAGATGCCAACAATTTTTCTGATACTTGAGAATTTGTGAGACAAATTATATAAATCTCTTAATCAAAACATAAGTAATTGTGAGTACTTTGAAAAAAATTCTCAAATTGCAAATGATTCGTATGATGACGCTTTGATACTAATGCATGTCAACATTCGATCCCTCCACAAGAATTTTGACCTTCTCTATCAATTTATCCATTCTCTTCAATTTATCCCTCAAATCATCTGCATTACAGAAACACGCATCAAATACCAACCACAAATTAATGTCTCAATCCCAAACTACGACTTTGCGCATGTAAACTCAAATTCCAATGCTGGTGGTGTTGCTATGTATATTCATAAAAACATTATCTATCAAGTAATTGAAAATCCCAATTCAAATGTGTGATTCTAAATGCTTATGGATCAAGATTAAGAATTTTGACGCTAAATTTACATTAGACATAGTTTATAGACATCCTCATATGCAAACTGCAAATCAATTTTTAGAGGACTTTTCTAAATGCCTCGATTCTCTGAACAAAGATTCTAAATACGATTATATTTTGGGTGACTCCAATACCACTTTGGAAGTTGAAAAAAGTATTCATCTTTCAATGCGCTATTTAAATATGTTGATTAGTTACGATGCGTTCCCTTTAATCACCAAACCAACCAGAGTAACTGAAAATTCCTCATCCATTATAGACCATATCATTTCCAATGATATTAAACATCCTATTTTGCCTGGAATTTTTGAAACATGTAATGTCTGTGATATTTGAAACATGTAATACCCATGAAACAGTTGCGTGCCATATTCAATGACATGCCAAGGAAATTGCTGGCAGTAATCAAGCGCAAGATGCACATTTTGAATATGTTGTTTTCTGCCATTTTTTTAATAAAAAAAATTTCTGTCAGCTTACGATTTTCTCCTTTGCTACAAATATTCAAATATTGTATAATAGGACAACCTACTAACCCCGAAAACTAAGATTTTCAAAATAAAAACCTCAAAACCCGGGTTTAGAAAACCATACCCAAATCAGGCACCCTATTCAAAACAAGCAGTCTTCACTAGAAAAAGATTTCCAAACGATTTGAAACTTTTTATTAGAATTTGATTTAATTTGATTTTTTATCAGAATTTGATTTAATCAACCCCAGCAAATTTAGACTTTTACAGTTTTCGATAGCAAGCAACGAATCTTGCTTGGTGTGTATTGCTAGCAAAAACCTCGTCGCTACGTTGCATCATGCTGACATTTTAAGATCTCCAAACGCTGAGCAAACACATCATGTGACACGATCATGACGCCAATGTGAATTGGCCTTAAGACCCAACTAGCCTAAATTCATTATATGAACTTTGTAAAAAGTAAAGAATAATAATTGTAGCATTTGTTGTATAATAGCAGTGTACAAGGAAAAGGTTGTTAATATTAATTGAATGATGAAACAATATTACCACTGTGCGATGTACTGTAACATCAATTTACTAAATTTTGTGCTGTATGCATTGTTGGTGTATTATGTGATTTGTGTGTTATACCTGGAGTTCGCGTCAATTGTTTCATGAAAATGCTTATGTAGTTTATATCTTGCTTTTAAGACTGTCAACGCACGATGGAAAAAAATTCCAACTCAATAGGCCTGCTAGGCACCGGAATTTGAATTGCAGTTTGCTCAAAACTTGCAAACTCTCGAGCTTCGAGACAGCTTAGTGTACCACCTAGTGTCCAAATGCATTCAAATAAACTGCAGCAATGGATTCTCCACCATTGAAAATGGGGGTGTAGACACAATTTTGGTTGAATACAACAAGAAATTAAAATGTTATTATAAGTTTAAGCTTTACAAGTTTCATTCATTACTGGAGGCAGCATAGAGTCAAATAACAGAACAAAACTCTTCATATTTCAGCTTACACTTGAGCAATTCTAAAATTTCTTTTTTGAGTATGTTTAAAAACACATAGGCAAACTTTTTGAACACAACTAAATGTCACATTTACCAAAGTACGCCATCTAGTGTCAAAAAAGATAAAATTTCGCAAAAAATCAATAGCTAGGTGGGGGATTAAACATGGTACGATCAGAGAAATATTTTAGACATATCATTTTCATATGTAACCTCACAACTGACAAAACAGTAGGCTTGATAGTGGAAAATTGGGGGCAAATGGTGCACCCTAATGATCGTGTGTCAAGGTAAAGTTTCTCAAAAGTGGATTGTGTGGATTGAAAATCAAAATGTGTGGGAAGAATGCCTTAGTTTAGTCCCTTATTTAAAATTGTAAATTCCTGTTCTATGAGAGGATGGTCTGATAAATTAGCAATAAGATTAGGATCACCATTACGCATATCCAATCCAAGATTACACAGTTTTTTGTGGTGACTTTTCATTATAGATACAAGCTCTTGTGACTTGCTAGCTTTCATAAACCTTAATATGCCAATCCATGTGAAAACTCCAACCTTTGTTTTCAACCATCCTGTAAAATTTTTATCTTCTGCTCCATTAGTTTGATTTGTTTCGAGTGCTGAGCAATAATTTTGTAGAACTAAATTTTGCAGAACTATATGGCATTAATATAAAAAATTTTTGCCTGTTTTGTTAAACTTAACTTTGCAGGTTACCTATTGCGCTAATTCTTCTTATGCATTATTTATAGATTGACAATGACTTAAATAATTAGTCAAAACGTCTCCTTTTAAATAAACTGTTTACGACAACTTTGGCTTTTTATTCTTTGTGAAACTGTTTCTCAAAACCAAGTTTTATTGTTCAATTCTATTTATTCAACATGCACTGGTCATTCTCTGGGCTTGCTGGAAGGTCTATTGGTTCTAAACATAATTTTAATATTTTGAATAAATGTAGACATTATGCTGCTCACCCATGAGTGCAAGATATGCAGATAACTAATGAAAGTTGAAAAAACCCAAACTTTTGTTTTTCACTTCAACAAAAGCATATCTCCTTTCAAGGAATTGAAACTTTGCCAATGAAACCAGCTGTGTAGCTCACACTTATATCTTACATGAAACTACTTAAAAAGCAAGAAAAATCAAAATCGACTATGCTGATCACCCTACACCAATTATCATCAACTTACTTGGAATATCATCTTTTGTGACTATTGCAGGGCCAATGGGACAAAAAGTATCAAAACTTTTCCCAACCAGCCATTGTCCTCCATTTTTTTTCAACTGCCAGTCTCTTGCACTTACATCATTAGCAACAGTATATCCAGCAATGAAATCATCTGCTTTTTCAGCCTAAATAAAAGCCCGAATTAAATAACCAAAAAAACTATTTTACAAATTGCTTTTAAGGGATTGTGACAAGTGACATGCTTTTTCAGGTTCAATAGGACATTGATTTCAAGCAAATAAAAGTTTTACACTGAAATATACAGTTCACTCAGTACCTGCTCATAATTTTAGTCTGTTTCAGTGTTATTGATGATATTTTGAGCTGTAATTTTACTCCAATTGTGACTACTAACCAGAGGATTAACTGGTAGCTCTTGAAGCGCTAATCAGCTTGTAAGTGAAAGCATAAAAGCAATAAGCACTTAAATGGCACAAAATACAAAAGCCATGCTAAGTAGAAAGCACATTGCACAAGCACTTTTTTTTGTTTCAGCTGCGATACTACATGCCTAGTGCTTACGGCACAAGTTTTCAACTCTTTTCCAACTCTTTATGGCATTTCATAGACGATGATTTTTTTGGACAAAGTCGTTGTATGTTTTGAGGCTACAAAACTCTGTAGTTACAAAGACCAAAATAAGCAATGAAGCGAGTTGAACATTGCAACTTAAAACAGTACAGTAAGTGGAAAAGCTTTGAAAAGTTGATTGGTGGTACAAAACTTGAGAATTGTGTGAAGTAAAATGTTCATTTCTTCAAAGCATATTTTTGTCTGACTCTTGTCAAAAAGAATCATCAGAACAAAGAGCACAGGAAAAGAAGCATATTTTATAAGAAAAAGCTGAGTCAAGTTCCTGGAAAAAGACCAATAAAAAAGCATCATTAGTGTGCAGTCTTCAAGCTGTATACAAATTACTTTTATCGGCAGAGGACAAGAGCAGATAGGTGGAAAAAGAAACGGCCTTAAGCAAGAATAGGAAATCTAATGTCATTATAATGTTGAGCTCTGGCAGGATTTTGTAAAAAATGAAGTCCAACGGTTGAATCAGAAGCAAGAGGCTGGGTGTAAGATGTTGCAATGATGCACAGAAAGAATGCGTTTCTGGAAAGAAGAACAAGAGCACATATATTTGGGAAAGTGTTGTAGAATCTGTCCTACAGCCTTTGGGAGGTATGGGCTACATATCGACCGTTGCAGTGGCATGTAAAGTGATAAATTTCGTTGCTTTTCTGTAAAGCAGGCAGTACATATTTGTTGGTGGCGGAAAAACCTCATTGGTTGAGTAAACAACGCGTGGTTTCACAGTAGAAAAGCACTGTTTAACAGCAGATTTTACTTGCTTTCCAAATTAGCTAGAAACAGAACCAAGCCATGAGAATGGATGGTGCATATACAGATGGTGCATCTTTCCAGTCCAAAGTTAGGCAGAGCATGACAAAACTTCATCTGGTTAACCATAAACAACTTGTTTAAATGGCAATCTTTCGGGAGAACAAATGACATGAGCCTGTTGAGCTAAGGTCAGGATTCGGTTCGTTTTGCGTTTCTGAGGACTGAAGGAATTCCAACGTCGATACTGACTGGTGATTACGAGTTTCCGACAAATGGAAGTGATGAACTTAGAAAGCAATTTTGGTTGACAATAGGGTTCATCATTTTTTACTTTTTTTAAAAATTTTAGATGGCTAGTTAGCAGTGATAAAAAGTGGCACATACCTGAAAAAATCGGACCAAGTCCACTGACTGTCGTAAGCTGATCGCAAACAAACCGACAGCCCACATTATGGTCAGTCGACAGTCAGTTTGTTCGTGGTCAGTTGCGGTGGACCAAAGAAAATACCGCGTGCAAAATTTCAGCAATATTTTGAAGAAAAAACTTTTATTTATTTCTTGTTTACGTCATTTTTCTAACGTCATTGGCAATTTTTTTCAAGTTTTTGGAACAAACGATATTATTTTCAAAGATATGTAATCTTTGAAAAAGATATGTTTGATAACAAAATATCTCAAATTTGACATGTGTTTGATTACAAAATGGCAAACTGCCTACGTCAACATAGTGACGTCATTACATGTCTGATGACATCATATGGACTGCTGTTCGACTCGGCTTTGAGGAGGCAGTGAGAAAAGAACAGTGTTTCTTGTGCTGCTGTGGTTCTTTATCACTGTGTGCTATCCATGACACAGCTTAGACGCGGCCTGACAAAAACGCTAATTTTTGCTAATTGCTTTTTTGTTGCTTTAGCATTGTTTAAAGGATTTGTGAGCTGCACGTGATGGCAGTTCATTGGCTGATCCAAAGGGCATGATTATAAGTTGTCTTGTGCTGATTGGTCAAAGGAGTCTATGGCTGAAGGCTCATAGAGTAACAGAACTAAAGTGAGCTTTGTATTCATTCCACATTTTTATTTCTATGGACAACCAGATTTTTATTTCGTTCGGTTAAAGATACTTTCAAATTCATTTAAAATAATTCATTATTTGCTGCAAAAAGGTTTCTTATTGAAAAACTAGAGATCTAATTTTAAAAGTCAAAAAGATACTGGAAGAATAATTTACTAAGACCAGTTGGTGAGTTGTATCGTGTCTACAGACTCAAGATCATGACATAAGCTACCCAACACCGGTAACTGCAACATTGGTGACTTTACTTTGAGCTGAGCACACACCTTTCTGGCGGAGTTAAAGACTGAAAAATTATAGCACCAAAACGAATTTTGTTCAAAATTAAAGAACTTAGAATTCAAACAACATTATTAAAGGACAATTTTTCAAACTTCTAAAGAAATTTGCAAAACTTATTAATTTCTAGGAACAATTTTCAAATTCATACGACATAAGAAGAAAGAAGATAGAGGAAAGAAGACAGGACTGAATTAGTTAAATTAAATACTTGCAGTGCACTTCGAATACTTTATAGCATAGTTTTGTTGTTAAAATATTTTAATTACATACCATAGTCAAATTTGCATTTTTGGTGGAATGGTGTTTTGCTTTCGCTTAATATGTCAAAAACAGAAACCACAGCATCACAGGCACACACAACAGTTACACACACTTATATGTACAGCACCCAATGCGATCATCACCTACAGCAGCTTCAGTATCTAATATGCAACCTAACCCTTCAAGTGTAGAAAATGCTGCAATTCCTATGTCCGGTAATGAGTTCTCTTCACCCATTACCATCCTTGCACCCAGTGGAAACATTCCAACTTTGCATTTGTCACCATCCGCAGTTCACCCTGGACAGAAAATTTTTTATGACTTTAGTAAATCGTACTCCTCCCAGTAGTTTGCTACTTTTGAACTAAGAATGAATTATTGGAAAATTAAAAGCGAGAAAATGAAAACTGATGTTTTGATGGCGCACCTCACTGATAAAACTTTGTTGATAGTTCAGGACATACCAGAAATTCTTAACAATTTGACTAACGCTTTACTGAAAACTAGACTTTTGCAAACTTTTGAGCCCAGTACAACTGCTCAAGTGTCGCAACTTCTCAACAAAGACACTCCGAAAATGCAAACCGTCTGAAATGTAGACTTTTTAAACCGCCGTGTGTGGTAGACAGGTGGGCAGGTGGCAGCTTGACTCGAAGACCGAAAGGTCCTTTCGCTGTCTCCTGACCAAGGCAACTTGGTGAATAAAATGTAATTCCAATTACAATTAAAAGCTAATGTTGCCCAAAATGATATTTCTGAGAACATGTTGAAGGAGTTATTCATTTCGCGTATGACAAAAAATGTAAGAATGTCATTGTGCACCACGCCTCATGTATCCCTGGATGCTCTTGCGGCCACAGCCAATAAAATGATGGAAACCACCTCTAATGTGATGTTTGTAAGTCCACATTCCTTTCAAAATAGTCATGCTGTGGATAACCGCTTACATGCAGCTAAGCTTGATGTTCTATAATCGAAAATTAAAAATTTAGTTTACAGAAGCTCCTCCAATCAGGAAAAAAACGCTGCAAAGGACACAATTTTAAAGAACCACCACTCAACGCACACGACCACCCCAATCACAAAGTAGAGAACAGCACTTTCAGCAACAAGGTTTCAATTTTCAAAATTTGGTATGTTATCATCATCAGAAATTTGGCAACACAGTCCATAGATGCATGGCACCATGCAGCTGAAGAGGCAACACCGCTCAGGGAAACTGGAAACATGCACGTCGCTAGTGGGTGAGGTGGATGATGCAACTAAAAGCCTACTGCAGGATGTGCATGATTTAAAAAATGGCTTGAACTTTTTAATTAATACAGGTTCAGAAACGTCTGTGATAAAACCATCGGCCTAAGACAAATGCGACCGAACTAAAGATTGATACCTGTGTGCTGCAAATAAAAATTGCATAGCTACCTACAGTAACAAACCCTTGACATTAGAATTTAGTACCATACAAATTTTTAATTGGACCTTTATAGTAGCCGACGTATCTCAAAATATTCTGAAAATTGACTTCATTAAGCATTTTAGTCTTTCTCTTGATTTCACTCATGGCGCCTGTTAAATGATAACAGCAAGTTTGTGGTGAACGTAACTAATAGTTTTGTTGGTACTGTATAAACTCCAAAATCTTTTCGTGTTGCTAATGAGCATTTACGGTAACTAACAGAATATCCAACCTTAACTGCACCAGGCAATGGAAAGTGGCAGGTACAACATAATGTGTGTCATTAAATTGTAACTAAAAGCTATCCGTGCTCAGCCAGGCCACACCCACTATCGCTAGATAAGCCAGCTTGTGCTCAAGAAGAAACTAACCAATTATTGGAAGCAGGGATTGTTTGAAGATCTGACTCCCTCTACTTGTCTCCCTTACACATGGTACCCAAACAAACCACGCCTGGTGGCACATATCGACTTTGCGGTGATTACAGTCAATTCAAGCAAATGACAGTGGAAAATAAATATCTGGTGCCTAACGTTTAAACGCTGTTTTACAGATTAGCTGGAGCTACAATTTTCTGTAAAATTGACTTAGTCAAAGCACATCACCAGATTCTCATGGATCAGAGTATCTCTACCTCTAACAGCAATCACAGCGCCGTTTGGAATGTTCCAGTATCTCTACATGCCACTTGGACTTCGGAATGCAAGTGCAACCTTTCAATGAGACATGGATAAGATTCTACAACGTATGACAAATGCTCTAGCGTTTGTTGACAACATCATTATATTCTCTCAGATTAAGAATATAAGCGGCACTTGTTTGAGTTGTATCAACACCTTAACAAATAAGGCATGATCATAAATTCCATTAAGTCTGAATTTGGATTGCAAAACTTGAAGTTTCTGGGACATCTTGTCACTCCTGGAGGAATCTTACCACTGCTGGGTCATAGGAAAGCAATCAAAGATTATCCGAAACCCACCACAGCCAAATAATTATCACTGGACAACAATTTTTCAAAAGTTGTTTGCTTCGAAGCTGAAAAGTATCAATTCTTATGTATTTTGTGGCACTGCTTCTGAAAATGACAGTTAAAATTTCTGATTAGCACTAGATGAGAAGAAATAAAACTGTTATGTTTCCATAGTGATATCTGGTGATATAACGCAAATGGGTAGCTTTGGGGCACTTTACTGATTAAAATGTAACAATTTACCACAGTCATTGAACATGTTTCGAACAAGGAACGCAGGGCATATCAAAGTGATTGCTACTTTCTTATGTACAATACTAATCTCTGTCAATTCTTTGCCTCTTGGCCTGTCTCTTGTGCGCAGTGAATGGAGCATCCCTAGTTGTCATCCAGCAAAAGTCTGCAGGCATTGATGGGCTCAATTTTCCCTGGTATCTCTTTTCCATTGAGGATATGTTTTGGTGAAAGCGCTCACCATGCTCATCGCTTACTTCTCCACAGTTTGGTGGAAAAAAATCCAAGTGGGAGTCCAAAAAATGTATCTTGTGTGACATATTGCACCCCAAGCAACTGCAAGCTTTTAGTAAGTTGGATACAAATTCTATATAGTTGTCAGCTTTTGTATTCCCCAAGAACTTTGTGGCCACCCATTTAAATGCTTGCCATGCTGATTTTTCTTTTCCAAACAGTGCTTGGTCAAATTCGCTATCTTGGAGTTGTTGCCTTATCTGGGGATCAATAAACACACCTTCCTTTATTTCAGCTTCAGTGATTCCAGAAAATTTTCTACATAAAACCAGATCCTGTTTTGTCCGTTGCCTTCACAAAGTTCTTCATTAAACCGAGTTTTATGTGTAACGGTGGCAGCAAAATCTTACTTGACTCAACGAGTGGTGGGTGTTTAACATTCTTCTCTCCAGGAGTCAATGATTGACGTAGAGGCCAGTCTTTCTTGATGTAGTAAGAATCTTTCTCTCGACTATTCCACTCACAAAGAAAGCAGCAGAACTTCGTATAGCCTAGCTGAAGACCCATAACAACCCCTACTACTTTCAAGTCACCACATAGCTGCCACTGATATCGGCTGTAGTTTATGCATTTCAAAAGCACCTTTACATTGTCATATGTCTTCTTTATATGGACTGCATAACCCACTGGAATTGATGGCATGGTGTTTCCATTATGCAGCAAAACGGCTTTAAGGCTTGTTTTAGATGAGTCTATGAACAGCCTCCATTCAGATGAATCATAAGTGATTTTGAGGGCTGCCATTAGCTCATGTACTTAGGGGCTAGGTTTTTTTTTTCGGTCATTTGTCAGTCATTGACCGATTTTTTTGCGCAATGACCGAAATATTTTTGATCTGTTTGGTCATAATGACCGAAAACTTTTTCACCACGGCCAGCACAATATTTGCAGGTTCGTAACACTATGAGCGAATGTCAAGAAACAAAACTAGCTGTTGATAGTTCTTTTCTCAAAACAAGTATTGCTTTGAAGCACTTTTCTTATCTGCGCATTCTGCGAATGTCGGAATTGATGTGGTAGGCCTACGCGTTGAAAGAACAGAAATCAAAAAACGTACGATTTTCATCGAAAAACAGTTATTATTTCATCACACTCGTTAATGAATAAAGCAGAACGATAACTACGAAGTGAATTGCTACGTAAAAGTAAGTGATAAAACGAAAACTAATATAAACTTGTCGAGCGGTTGACAAAAATTTTAGCCCCGAGTTTATTCAGATCAGTTCACTCTATTTAGTTCTAAAGTCAGAACAAGATTGCATCTCAACTGACAGGAGTATGCTGAGTGGTTCTAGTAAGAGAGCAACTGGAGCCCAGAAAGAAAACAAAATTTTGCAGTTAGCAGTCGAACTTGAGTTCATTTTTTTAAATCACCAAGTAGCGAAGATGTCATCGAAGCCAAATCTAGTTCGTCTTCAAGTTTAACGTTGCGCGTTGTAGAAGACGATTGCAATTCGATTTTAATGGTCATTCTAAAGAGCGTCAGCAGAAAATTTTTCAAGGGGAAAGGGGGCAATATGAATTGAGCCAGTATTAACTACTAAAAACGAAATAATTTTTGAATTTTGCGAGATTTTAGAGAGAGTGTGTGAAAATCCAGGGGAACCATGAACCCCAGTTGCCGACGCCCATGGTCACTCTAAACTAGATAATGAAGAAACAGAGCAAGGTTCGTCCTAAGTAAATTCTTTAATGTTTTTATTTAAGTTGTAAATCGCGCACTTAATACCACTGCACAATGCATTGAAGAGAAATAATATTATGCAGTAACAACAGCTACAAACTCGTTTCCTTTTTTATGCTAGTTCAAGTTCTGAGATTCTTATTTTTATTCTTTCTCGAGTTTGGCAAAGATGTTGAATTTTTCGAGTTCAATTAAGTGTTGTTAAAAACAAGCAGTAAAACTAAAATCCAGCTTGCATGAAGAAAATTTGAAAAGGAAGTCATTGCCCTAGCTAAGTTTTACAAAATTAGCCCTGACCCTATCGAAAACGAAGTGCTAGAAGATGAATGGCACAATTTTAAGTTTGAAGTTTTACGGAATTGTCGTTATGCTGATGACAATTGGCGAACGGTTTTGACAATCGCTGCAGAACAGGAATTGGATTAGCCCGCTCCTTCCACGATTGCCAGAGCAATACTTAGTTTTAATGCTGAAAACGCAACTGTAGAACGAGGTATTAGTCCTTTGGTGTAGACTAAAAACGCCCCCAAGAAATCGTCGACTACCATTTACTTGTGACAATTGATGCGACTACGCTTGAATGCAGAATCACACAAAGCTTGCGATTACAGTTTGGCATACAACCATAGGTGGGCAAGTTAAAGTAAAATGTTAGCTTTGTTAACCACTAGTCCGTTAACAAACTTCACACCTGCGTTAACGTTAATTCGTTATTTTCAGCTTTAATTGACCGAAGTTAATGAAGTCCGTTAATTCGTTAACATTTTGCGTATATTATTCACTCGCTTCTACAACACGTATTGACGCTGTTGAGCTTGATCGTAAGGAAATATTTATTGCTACGATGGTCTTTTTGTGTTTTGGAAGTTACAGTTTACAGTCTAATCTAGTTTTTAAGATAAAAATAGGATCAAATGCACTAACAAAGCTGCAATCGGAAAATCTTTGGAAATTGCGAACAGAATTTGATTTGATGAGGAAGCAGCTCATTATTTGCCAAAAAAAAGAGCTCCTTTCTTCGCTTTTCTATAAAACTCATGCTAGCACGCAACAAGTGTTACCAGTGCAAACTGGTTTGTACCGGTACGATGAATGAATGGTGCAAGATATTAACGATAAAAACCTTAACGGAAGTCAACAGAACTTAACGGAAGTTAATTTAGTCCAAACGTAGAAATAGGCCTACTAGGCCTAAAGGTTTGATGTTCACCGGGCATAAGTAAATTTACTCTAATTCTTGCGTTCTTCCAGTGAAGTCATAGTCACAGCAAGCTTGATCTTAAAAGCTTTGTTTTTATTGATGTTTCGTTGGTCATGACGACCAACATCATCAGAATACGAGCAACGATAAAGAACTACGACTGAAGCTACATAACATCAGTCGTAGTTCTTTATCGTTGCTCGTATTCTGATGATGTTGGTCGTCATGACCAACGAAACTTCAATAAAAACAAAGCTTTTAAGATCAAGCTTTCTGTGACTATGACTTCACCGGAAGAACGCAAGAATTAGAGTTAATTTAATTTACTCCGTTAACATGAAAAAACTTTTTAATGAATTACCAAGTTAATGAAAACGTTAGCTACGTTATTAAAGGATTAACGGGCTTGTGCCCACCTATGCATACAACCATTGGTTACAATCTACAAAGCGGTCCAGGTAAAACGCAAAGAGTAGGGGTTCCAGCACTTTTTCTTCACAGCCCAACATGCCAACGACTGAAGAAGAATAAATATGGACGGCTAAATTTTGAGAGACATATTTTGTGCAGGATTGTTTTTTCTCCGTTTGTTTAAGTTTAACACTTTTTTAAAGTCGTGATTTTGTGTTGCATGTTTTTACCCGCTAAAAAGTTTTCGTTTGTTTTGATAATTAAAAAAATACGACTACAGGTAATGTTTTTTTGGTTGTTCTCGCATTGTGAAAGAGCAAAACTGCGACCTCGTGTCGTTCGTCCTAAGTCTTTTTATAAGTTAGTTTTAGTTAAAGATGGATCATTCGGCAATCGTTAAATCATAATAACTAGGAATTACTTAGTGAATTTTGTAACTTGATTATGCTATCTAACGCTTTTTTTAAAGCCTTTTTGCATCACTGCAGGGTCTGTTTATATCATACCCGCTGCAGAGCGTAGCATCAATTTATCTGAGAATGCTTGAAGTAATTTGATCTAAAATGCTTTGTTCTTATGACCGTGTTTTGCAAATTTTGTTTCGTGTTCGTATTCTTTTAATAAAAGCTTAATAAAGCGAAATATTGTTAATTTTACTTTAATAAGTAAATGACCGAAAAATAATTCAAATGACCGAAAAAACATCTGGCAAATCGGTCAAATGACCGAAACTAGACTTTGAAAAAAAAAAACAAGCCTTGGGGCATACTACAAGATTACCATCCACAAAATAGAATGATTCTAACTGCGGTTGGTGGTCACAGTATTTGGATATCCTTACACCATCTGCTAAAAGATTCCATTGTTGAAGTCTTGAGCTTAAAAGTTCAGATTTAGTTTTGGGTAGTTCCAAGTCACGAACAAGGTCTTTCAGTTCATTTTGGGATATAAAATGTTGTTCATGGGAAATACACGATGCAACATACGATTCTTGCGATGACATTGGGATCTCACCACTACTTGCAGAACTTTCAGTTTCTTGTTCATCCAAATCAAGAGTGTATTTTTCAGGTGCCTTAGGAACAGGAAGTACAGTATTTCTCCATGAGGTACTGGATGAATTGCTGAAGGAATATTTGGATATTAAATACCATGCATCTTCTTACTTGACAACCCTTTACTAACTGGTGGTGTCATGCAAAAGTAGCAATCATTTAAGTGGTCGGTGGGATTTCTCCAAACCATTGGCACAGCAAAGGGCATACATTTTCTTTTCTTATTCAACCATTGTCAAAGATTTGTAGCACAGGTGTTGCAACAAATGTGAGGTGCCCAACTCTTGTCTTGATCAACAACTTTACATCTGAAGTATAAGTAATATGCCTTCCTGACCACAGCAGTTATACTGCGCTTTTGTGAAAAAAAAGTAACTTCACCACAAATGTAACAAAAGTTGTTAGCTTTGTTTATACACGTACGAGGCATTTGCAGAAAGAATAGGAAAACTAAAATTTGCTAGTTTATAGTTTTAACAAAAAAGCAAACCAAAGTAAACAACTCAACTCAAACACTGCGTACACCAAATTAAGACTAACGCAACAGGTCTCACGTTGTTCTACCTTTCCAACAAACGTTAACGATCAAATGTATAGTAGAACTCAGAAAACTACAGCAAGCTCTAAAGTGAACTAGGTGAAGATACAATTTTACGTAATGCACTGCAATAGCCTGCATAGCAGCACACATGACGCAGTCCAAGAACTGGCGTAAAAAACGCACTATAGTTTCGTGCAGTCGCACTTGAAGCGTTGTTTGGTATAGCGCCTTATCTTGAAAACTAGAGCTAATAAACAAATTTTAAGTTGATTTTCGCACTCAGCGACCCGCAATTAGTCAAGACTGAACTAATTTTTTGGGAAGCAAATTTGCTGTTGATCGGTGTTATATGCATTAATTATTACCAATTTTAAAAGTGATCGTAAATGATATACCCAACGCTTTTTTATCATGCTGTGCAGAGGCTAGTTTTTTCCTTGCAGCAAAACTGCCACGCATTTTAAAATATTTGAAAATTAAGTTTATTTAGCTGGAGCAAATTGGTAAACTCAAAATGTCAGACAAGAGATCTGTACATACTAAGCTTGATGAAAAATTGCAATTTATTCAGGTTATGAACGCCCAAATCAGCAACTTAAAAAAATCGATTCAAGACATTAATAAACATTTAGAAACATTAGACAAAAAGCTCACTAAGCGATGTGATGAATTAAAGACGAAAATCAATCAGAAAGTTGATCAGGTATCATTCCATCAATTAGAAGAAAAAGTTAAAGTACTTTTGAAAGAGCAGAATTTGACTAAACTACAATTGAAACAAGAGCAAATTAGCAAAGAAGCCTACAGCAAACGGTTAAACCTGCTTGTACATGGCTTAGTTGAAGATGAATCTCTAGCTTGGGAAAAACGAGAAAAACAGAAGCCATTTTAAACAAATTCTTGACTGAAGGTTTACAACTAAATCCTGAACAAGTTAAACTGACTGATTTACATAGGTTACCTCAACATCTGATTTATAAAGACAAGGTCAAAATAAACCGCCCAATCATACTTAAAGTTGCTATTTGACAAACACACCATAATGACTAGATTAAAAATGTTAAAAGACTACAATCAACAACAGGAAAGCTGTCCAACTGCATTAAAGGTTTATGTAAGTGAACATCTGCCAAAAGAAATGTATGAGCAAAAAAAGCTATCGATGCCACTCTTCAAAGATGCGAGAAAGATGAAATTAAAAACTACATGGATGGTACAAAATGGAGAATATTGCTTATTTGTGGATGATAAAAAAGTAAATATTTAATGTAGTCTCATAAACGAAAGTAACAAATCTGAGTCGGCCAATGACAGAAAGAGCCCTAAAGCTTTGAAAGTAGGAATATTCTTGCCCTAAAATAAACACAGAAATAACCTTGACTGTCTTCTGGTAGAGTTAATCTCGTCAGCCAGCTAGCCCTATTTGAGCAGTACCTATGGTGTTTTTACCTTACACCAATAATTATACCGTAAGAGCTAACTATAATACAGTCCAGTGTAAATACCGTAATTTCACAATGAAACTATGCATAACACTTTAACTTCATATCAGAGCATTGTAGTACATTTTGTGATCCGATAGACGTGGTATGTGCACTCACTTTCAATCTTTTTTACCCAATTACACCTTTGCTCACTTCTGTCTCTAAACTTCAATGCCATTTAATGTGCTGGTCCAGCTCAAAACTTTTCATAGACAGAAATAGCTGAAGAGGAAAATCCCTAAAGTTGTGGGTTAAAGTCGCGTACTGAGTGGATGTGCCACGGTCTAGTGCATGCCTGCGCAATCATTTTCCATTGATATATTCATCCGAAAAAGTAGCCCCTTGAGAGTCGGAATGAAACGACAGGTCAGCAGCTTTCAGCTCATAGACTAATAGGCTACCCGACATTGGCAACTTCTATGAATGTTAGTAAATTTGAATTCAACGAATCTGCTAGGTTCTTATATTGCTAATATAACCAACTTCAATGAATCTGTTGGCAAATTTCAAATTAAGATTTTTTTTTTTCCAAACTAAAGCAATTTCAATTACTCTTTGCTCTGGTTAGAACCTACATTGAACTTGTTAAAGGAGGTAGAGGGACCATAGCCTCAAAAGAGCTTTCAGGAGGTCATGAGCAAAAGACTGTGAGAGCTGGAATTGCTAATGGATATAATTTTCTCGATATCTGGTTCAAAAAGACTGCAGATCTTTAAATATCTACTCTAAATTTACCCAAAAATTGACTGATAAAGCACATAGGACTTTGGTACAGATGATAGTACAAAGTTTTGGCTGCTTGGGCCACAAGTGTTGGAGTAGTTACAAGAGAGACATGGCTCATGGATGATTGATCGATCACTTCTTCAGGAGCAAAAAATAATAATACAGACCACCAAAAACTAAATTTCTTGTAGTTTATGCAATCAGTGTATACCATCAGGCAGGGTTAATTGGGACTTGTCTGGTAACATGAAACAAATAGACTAGTTAAAAATAATTCCATAATGCTCAATAATGAAGGTGCGCCCTGGTGAGTTTTTACTTCAGAGACTTAATTTATGTCATAATATAACTATAGGTGCAGACAGCTAATGCAAAAATTTGCTTCGCTAACAGCTATTTTGTTATTTGAAAATATGAGCTTTGCTGATGCTAATCCAATGACTCAAATGTTTGTTAGCAGAAGCTAATGCTAATTAACCATAAAAGTACAAAAATGATGGAAAAAACAAAAAATCAATTTCATAACTTGTACCAATCATTGTGACTCTCACTAACTCCATGACAATTATCCCTAGTCAATTCCACATTTTGGCCGAAAATTGGCACTACAAAATTGCGAACACTTATTTTTTATTCTTTTGTCATCTCCTAAAATGGACTGAAAAATGACACAACAAATCGGCAAAAAACTTTTTTTTCTTTAATGGTCTTCACCTAAATTCAGGTGATAAATACATCATTTAAACAGCAAAGACGTTTTTTTAGGTTTGGTCTTCACCTAAAACATTGGGTTATTAACTTATTTGCAAGCGACTCCTAGCAAACTCAAAGTTGAAATTCAGCTCTGTAACCTAAAAAGGTTGAGAACCACAGTTTTAAACAGTAAATAGTGGCAGGAGCGTAACTAGAATTTTGCTGGAGAAGAAGGGAAATTGAACCAAAAGATTTTTTCATTCTAAAAATGCTTCAACTGGACAGTGTGCTAAACAGACTAGTGCAACTGAAGTGCATCAAAAACATCCTATTTTTATGATTTATAGGGAAAAATTGTACTACTAATGCTATTTTTATCATATTTTGCTTGTTTTTACCAGCCATTTGGAGGAACAAAATTGCCAAGATTTGGAAGCCAGTTAAACAATCTTCAATTTCCTTCTTACTTAAAGATCAAGTCTAAAACGCGTTTGAACACTTGCAGTTTTGCTTAAAGTTTCCAAGTCACTTGGCAAAGGGAAAAAGGGGTGGGTTTATCTCCTCCCTAGTTGTGCCACAAATTAGTGTGAAGGATCTATCCAGTAACAAACGGGTAAGCTTCAAGTTTGCAGCAAATTAGAAATTATCAAATTTGTTGCACTTTCTGCCACTTTAAAATTTAGTAACTGTTTTGTTAATTTTAGCAAAGACAGTTTATATTGACTGTACTTGGGTCTAGGGACTACCTGAGCTTACCCTGAAAAATAATAGA
The DNA here is from genome assembly GCA_963965965.1 of Trididemnum nubilum. Taxonomy (NCBI): domain Eukaryota; kingdom Metazoa; phylum Chordata; class Ascidiacea; order Aplousobranchia; family Didemnidae; genus Trididemnum; species Trididemnum nubilum. The sequence goes on along the minus strand of OZ014479.1, from coordinate 922,757 downwards.
TAAAGCAAGTAGGCCAAGCCTACCCTTGACAACAGCACTGCCTTTGATAATCCTTTAGAAATGACACGTGATTGCGTTATAGGCAATGTTTACCTGTAAGCCTTTTTAATAGTTCAGAGTTGCGATTCAATTTACATGGTTTGTTCCTACGAAAAAAGCATTTGCACAACTACCCATATTGCCCAACAACAACAGACTATACCAGATGTAGATACTGCTTACCGCATTTTTCGGCTAATAAGCAGACCCGTCGAATAAGTCGAGACCAACTTTTAGCTCTAAAAATGAGGGTTTTTACCATATTACCACCCAATAAGCCGAGGCAGAAAATTTGATCGGAGCGGTGCAGCACCAGATTAATCGGCGCCAGGCATTACCATATTTTGTGGCAATTTGAAGAAGAAAACGCTAATTTTATCCGTTTTAATCGCACATGCAAATACAATACCGATCGTGCAAAGGGCAAAATATGGTAGTGCAAAGTGTAAATAAGTAGGACAAAGTGCAAAATAGTGGAAAGTACTGTGAATTGACGCGAAGTGACATTTCGATCTCCAACATTGTCTGGTTCAAGGTGTATTCTCCGAATAAACCGACCCCAGAAAATTCAGTAAAAAATTGAGTCCAGAAAATCGGCTTATTAGCCGGAAAATACGGTAAGCAGTATCTACAACTGGTATAGCCAACTGCTTGGCCTCAAAAACCTAAGTAATCCAACAATGTACTGTAGCTGGCTTTAACTGCATCTTTGCTTCCAGATATCATATTTTGATCTTCCTGCTCCCTCTTTCTAAATGCTTGTTCTGCATGAAAAATGAAAAAGCTTTTTGCTGAATTGATAATCTGTCAAGGGCTGGCAGCCAACACAAACTAACCAAAGTTCGATATCACATGAACAACTCTAATCGTGCTTTTCGAAATGCTGATTTTAAAATTTTGACCTCTAATTGGGTCGTGATTGAGCAAGGTCAGCATTGCCATATCAAAGCACAATGTTTGCAGCAATAATTACTGATCTAAAAATGCCTTGCATCATATACTTAAAGTACCGTACATTTTTCTCTGCAAGCAAAAATGGCTAAGTGTCGTAAATTTCAGACTACCAGTAGTTCAGTATGCTCTATCGAAACCATGGTTGTAACCAGTGTTCCCACTTAGCCGATTTTTTTCAGCGAATCAGCGATTTGTAGGAACAAGGGCAAATAATTTTTGGTAATATGGTAACCAAAGCTTCAGAAAATTTGACAAATTTGTGGAAATATAACATTAGGTATACTTTAATAACAAATTGGTACAAAATTTAGGGCACATAAACACACTTTTAGAGCACTGGGCACACTTGTTCCAAGAAAATTTGGGCACTTGCCGATTAGCCTAAAAGTTAGAGGGAACACTGGTTGTAACTATTTTTTTCTGGTGGATTAGTGGATTGACTAAAAATATTAGCTTTGATAAACAGTCCATTAAATTTTTGAACATTAGTAGAACCACTAATCGGCTAAAGAAAACTTTAAGATTAGCAACTTGTGCCCACCTATAAATATAACAAAAGATGTGCAAACAAAAAATTTTTGTTCAAAGAAAGCAAAATTATAATGAATAAACAAAGAATGCAAAAATTCAATTCTTAAAAACAATAAAGCACACGATGTAGTGCACTACGATATGTAGCGCCCTACGAAAAACTTTATAATCTGACTATTGCTGTTTTTCAGAACACCTAGGTAGCTGAACTATAAAACAACATCTAAAACATAAACACTTGTTCTTCAAAAAAGTTTAAAAAAACAAAAACTGGAAATACATAGGTAGGCCCAATCATGGACACTTGGGGACAATTTTTTATATACTGGCTTTTAAGTGTGAACACACAACAAACATAGCTTAGATTTGAAAGAGCAAGTTCTACACAATTTGCACTCTCAGAAGACACAATATTAGCCCGTAATTTTAGCGAAGTAGCACTGCTTGTGTCACAAATTTTGGAGTGGAGCAGGAATGTTATGACACAAAATCAAACATAATCAGCATGTTTGAGTCTGTGTCACATATAGTAGGTAACCAGAGGTACGTATGATTGTAGTGTTGGTAACTAAGTAGTTTGAAATGGCACTATCTTATAAGCGAGTACTTGGTGCTTATCGTTACAAAGACTTGCGATTTTTATTACTAGCAGCTTGGTGGAATGTTTTTGTATTTTCACATTTTCACATTTTTATATATTATATTTTATATTTTATATTTTTATATATTTTTCTTCATCTAGTAGCTTGGTGGACTGTCTTGGTGGTACGGTCATGTTTTGAGGAAAGAAAATGAAAATGTGATAATGAAGGCTTTGAAATTTGAAGTGAGTGGTAGTAGAGGAAGACCGAAACAAACGTGGAAAAAGCAGGTAGAGAATGAGATGAAGAAAAATGGACTGGGGAAAGAGGATGCATGTGATCGAACAAAATGGTGAGGCATGGTAAAGACAATGACCATACGAAATCCGGCCAACTCCGTCGACGGGACCAATACCGGATCCAACATGTGATATGATATGATATGGTGGACTGTTTTTAGTATTTTTGCCACTATGTTTAAATGCTGGCACCAGTATTGAGCTTTCTTTTGATTCCAGCACCAATGCTTTTTTATCAAGTTCTTTTTAAGACTTAGTTTGAAACCAGCATGCTTTTGTGTCATTGCTGTCCTTAGTTTAAATTGCAATCATAGTGGCAATTGATTCCATTGATGCTTATATGGTACCACAAACAATACTTTCTTCTTTTTTTTAATGATTTCCACATCCCATCTACCCCCAACAGAATGGATAAATACAAAATATACCTAAATAAGAGTCAAAATCTAGAGTTGTACCATTATACCACAAAACTCTTGAAACTTGAGACAGCAAAATTCAAAACAAAACTTTTGGGGACAGAACGAAAAAAAAATATGGTTCCAGAAACTATATGTAATGACACCTCATTTAACATAAAAACTATTTCACTTTACAGTTTGATACATGAAAAAAAAACAAATACTTGTCCCAATTAACTCCATCTGACTGTATACAAAAATTTTTGTCTATGATAACCTGGAATATTATTATCCATAATTACCGGTATGAAACCAATTGTGTTAAATCTAATGTTTCTTTTTATTAAAAAAGGCTGCAACAGCTACTATTATGTCAATACTGAAGTCTGTAAACAGCAAAGTCAGAACCACACTAAAATTTTACTAGAAACCACTGAAATTTAGTTTGACAGCTTGAAAAATTATGATTTCTATATCTATTAAAATAAATCATAACATAGCACAGTACACGTCAAAAATTACAATTTAAAACTCTACAGTCAGTTTCACCCAGAATCGGAATCATCAGGGGATTTTTTTTCAAACAAGATACCCCTGATGATCTTGATTATGGGTGAAACAGACTTCAGGGTTTCAAATTTTAATTTTTGACGTGTACTGTGCTTAGTTATGATATTCATTCAGGCCTATGCTGCAGAGCACTTTTTCATATCAGTTGAATTCAAACTTAGGGATGTCCATTTCAGAATATCTGCTTATTCTAGAACAATTTCGGATCTTTTTTTTTTGAATTCCAGAATATTGAATCCTGTTGTAAGGTATTGAAATCACTCAATTTCGGACAAAAAATAATTGACAGCACTAGTGCTATCACCAAGTAGCAATAGTAATGGCTATATCAACTAGATAGGAGCTTGCTGAGGAGCAATCCCTTTAAATGGCCGATACAAATATCTACAGAATTAAAAAAAAACTAGTGCCCTAGCTTAAACCGTTCAAAAAAATTGACTTTGGAGGGTCCATTTAGGAGGTTTCAGACGATGTGGTACCCCTAAACTGCATCAAAATATTTGTTTCTTTAACATCTACTGATATCAAAAAAAAAAAATACCACCCTAGCTTCAGTTGTTCAAAAAATTGATTTTTGAGGGGTCCCCAAAAGGGTGGTACCCCAAATCAACGTCAAAAAATTTGTATGTTAAATATCTAAAGATATCAAAAAAAAAACTGGCAACCTAGGTTAAGCCGTTCAAAAAATTGATTTTTTGAATCCCCATTTTGGGGGTCCTCTGTGGAGTGGCCCTAAAAAACTATCAGGAGACAAAATTGTGTTTGCAGCTTAATAGCTTCACACAAAAATTTGATTTCGATGTTTTGTGGTTTAGGAGAAAAGCATACAAGATTTACGAAGGAAAAACCTCATCACGGCCAAAAGTAGTTTGACAGGGATGAAAGGGTATCTTAAGACATTTAACCATGTGAAATATTATTTGCTGTACTTAAGCCGTTTCTGAATGAGACCGCTTTTTACGCCAACTTTTGGGCAATTTTCGGGTCCTTAAACCAAGGTCACATGACTAATTGCCTCAAAATTTGGTACTAACGTACAATTAATCTCAAACTGCGGTTAAAATTTCACGTACCTAAACCTAACTGTTCTCAAGTTAAAAGCTAAAGTCTGAAACTTTGCACTCGTTAGTTTGAAAATGGCCAAGTAAATACAAACGAACAAGTGACTCAAGCATCGGTTGTTCCAATTACGGCATTAATGCTTTGTTATAATCAATTGTCGATCACCATTTTTTTGCTTTTTCATGTGATAAAGAAAAGATACCCTTGCCTATTGCTGTCACAAGGAAGAACACATGAATTTTCAATCTTTCTTTTTCGCCATAAAAACGAATGAGAAGAGAAATACCAAGAGCTTAAACTGAATAAGCGATTAAGCATTGACATGCATTGCTCGCATACTCACATACGCTGTGCAGTCATACACACCCACTATTACTCGTGGTTGTGAGTAGGTTAGCATGTGTGCAATGGCTGTTTACTATGTGCGCTTGTCCCTGAGTAAGCAATAAGCGATCAATGATATCATATGCAAACAATGCTGAAGCAGCGTATTTTAACAAATTTTTACTATTCCGATTCCATAATTTAGAACTGGTTCAATTTTCTCAAGGTCTGGGCCATAGATCAAGAATAGAGAGAGAGGAGCCAAAGATAGATTTACAAAGGGGTTCAGAGGCAGGAGAGTCGAGGAGGAGATGATTGAGGTCCTGTAGAGGGTGTCCACAGGCACTACAAGCGCACTTTAGGGTCGTCTTATATGCCAGAATATACGGTAACTGCTTTCATCAGGGCTCAAAGTTCTAAAATGAGTTAAAATGCAAATGGAAACAAAGCAATCAACAAACGATGTAATCACGTGTCACTGCTTTTTTACACAGTGTTATAGCTTATTCTTGCGACACATGATTTTGTCATTTGTTGATTGCTTTGTTTACATTTGCATTTTAACTCATTTTAGACCTTTTAGCCCTGATGAAAGCAGTTAGTTTACTGTTGAAACGTTGTCTGTTTTTAAGTTTTTTATATTTGAAATTAGCCTTGACACCAGCAGAACAATAAAATATAGACTCAGTGGCACTGTCCAGCGAATTACCTCCTGCAACATTTCTCAATGCTTTTTAAAGATTCTCATAAGAACCAGGTAAGCAACCGAAACCTTCAAATACATGCAAAAACTTCAAAATAATGCTATCTTTAGAAACCGCACAATTCATTTACAACAGTCCAAGCTGGTTGCAAGCAAGCAGTGGAGTTACATCGTTTTCTACAATTTGAAATTTCAGATTCATTGACTTATTTTCGTGCTGACAGAAAATTTCACTGTCCTCTTAAGCGTAAGAATTGATCCATCATACAATTTCAGTTTAACATTCAAGTCTTTTATTACCACACTACCATTCAAACAAATTTTACATAAAAATCTTGATATGAAAGAGTATTGCAAGTAGATCCAGTGTCCAATTCACATTTAATTGATTGCGGCGCATATTTTAGCAATTTTATTTCTTAAGTCAAAAACCAACGTTTTCCTTTGGACTTTAAAGAGCCAATTTCGAGGATTACCGTTTAACTATACAGTTCATCAGTCTCCAATGACTCGGTATCATTTCCAACAATGTCCAAACATTTCACCAATGATTTAGCTTTGGTTTTACATACATTTGCAAAGTGATTTGTTAAGTTACACTTACGACAAGTTCTGCCTTATGCCGGACAGCTGTGCTTAGCATGTTTTAAACCACAGTACTCACAGTCGCTTTGATCATGTTTCCAGTTTTTTCTTTTCTTTTGGAAACTTTTAAGTGCGCTGACGATTGAGGTCACAGGGTCATTGATTCAAAGCAGATGTTGTTCAGTTAACTCACTGCTTTGACACAGAGTTAGAGCTTTGCCAAGTGTCAAATCCTTGTGGTTAGGTAAAGTAACTTGCACTTGCTTGTTTTTTATTTCAAGCACAAAGTGGTCCTTGATCAGATTGTCCTGAAGTGTTCCCAATTCACAGGATTTACTCAAGCGTCTTAACCTGTTCACATACTCATCTTTTGACTTGTCACTCTGTTGGTCACTGGTATTAAAAACAAACCGTTCATACTTTACATTTATTGCAAGTTTAAAATACTGTTTAAGACCATCAAAAATGCTCTTGATTTTTTCTTTATTCTTTTCTTCTAGTGGCAGCCTATGCTAAATATTGTAGCAGTCCTTATCCATTATTCCTTGGAGTGTGGCAACGCAGACTTTCTCATCTTTTCCGTTAGACCTGATGCAACTTCATAGTCCATCCATTGCTCTCGAAAACAGCTCCAATTTTCCACTACGTTGTCTCATGCAATATTTATTGGTTCCAGAACAGGCAAGTTACTCATATTTTCTTCTAATTGCTACAATTTCCTTCAATTCTACATCGACGTAATGTTCTTAGCTACTTCTGACACCATGTTTCTTTGTTTTTCTTTTTATTCCAAATAGCAAAAAAACAAAAAGAAAAAATAAATGGCATGCAACAACTATAACTGAGAAAACCATAAAACTGGTTAACTACAGGTTTGCTCACTAGAACTATGCGAGAAAAGAAGTGATTACCGTTCGTATAATCAAATACTGCAAAAAGCTAGATGATACGACAACAAGTGTTCAATTACAAGTATTTTGATAATATTAAATCCGGCTAAGCAAGGGAACGAGAGTTCGTTTTCCAACCATTTCTCACAGGCAAAAGTCGCCCATGCGAATGCAGTTTAGTTCACCTAATTTGTCACTTTCTTCAAATCCCTTTGAGGTGACAAATTAGGCAAACTATACTGTATCACTACAGTGTCACCATAGATTCTTTATTAGTAGACTGGAAGCTGACACTTTTGTGTTTTTTTCTTCATGGTTTATTTGTTCTAGAATATGCCATAACTTTTTTCTTTACAATTCACTCTTGTCTACGAATGTGTGTCCAATCACATTAGTCGAATACATGCGACGAAAAAAAAAACTTTGCAACAAGAGCATAATTTTTTCTTCAATGCTCTTCTCTTTTTCTCCACTAGTCTGTTTCTAGTTTATTAGACAAAGAGTCTATGGTGTGACTGAAAACAATATTTATCCATAGCTTATTAAATAACATTCATTGCTTTTGCATAGTTTGTAAATAGCATTATTTTTGTAAAGGCTTCAGAATTGAAGCCTTTTACAATTATACAGGTGTTTTCAGTAGAATTACCTAACTTTTGTCTTAAAAAGCCAACCTAGACATTTTGCTGACGAGACCTGTTTACATGTGAAAGGCCCCTAAATTCTTGCATTATCTGTAGTACAATTGAAATATCCCTCCAGCATGGCCCAAATGAGCTCTGATTTCTAAGACCAATCAAAAGTCTGACCGAATTGAAAATGGTCAACAAAGGTAAGAGTTTGGAATCACCTAACAAGCAATTATATAATACCTGGAATCAATAATGAAGCTTCTAATCTTATACCAAAAGAACAATTAAGCCTTGTTGTTTACCGTGATATTTTTTCCCTCCTTTCCAATCACAACAGCAAGTTCAACTTCCCAGTCTACAGATTTTGATAGTTTTGGAATAATAATAGCATCACCATCACCTAGCAAACAAAAAGCACATATCAAAACCCAAAAGCAAGTGTGTGGTTTTAAAACTTGCTTTTTGCAAGTCCACGGTTATAGTAAATTACAAAAGGAAGTGAAAGCTGTCAAATTTATTTCTGCTTCCAGCTCCTCCTGAAGTGTCATGCTTCCGAGTTTGCTTCCATGTTCTTGAAATTTTTGCTTCAGCTTCCGCCTCACGATAAAAGCAATCACTTCCACGTATGCTTCTGCTTCCACTTCATTTTGTCAAAACGCTTCCACGCAAATTTCACTTTCACATTCTGCTTCTGCTATCACATTTGTCAAAATCACACACATTGATTTTTGGGTAGATGCACCTGCAAAGGAAATTGATTTTCTCTCGGCCATTTTGATACATGAGCATTAAAATTTACTGATTTTCTTAAATAACTAAAAAATAGTCAAACGTGGAAAGTTGAATTTTGAATGCAACATGACAATACATGTTTATTCATTTGAGGATCCTTAGTCAGGTAATTGTAATTTAGGAAACCAAAAACCTAAAAAACTTAAAGTTTGATTTATTGGCAATTCTGCAACACTTTGCACCGAAAGTCCCCTTGTTTTTGTTTTTTCTGTCCTAAATTAATGATTTTTTTGCAAGCAGAGGCAGAAATTGCTCTAACTTTAAACGGGCTGAAGGTAGTAGAAACTTGAACTTAGATGGGGAACATACTATTATTAATGGAAAGCAAGCAAGCAAAACTCTTACTTGTGTATGCCTCATTTGTCTCATTTGGGCCCATTGTGTATGCCTACACATTGTGTATGCCTCATTTGGGCCCATTGCAATAAGCGAGGCCAGTTTGTTTATGCTGCATTTTAATACAACATTGTGAACTGTGATCTTGGTGAATCCAAAATATTTAACACAAACATCTTGATAAAACGTGCAATTGCCTACATGATGATTTGATATTTCATCCTCTAGGCCACACTAGGACGCAGAGAAGACTTGACACAACCTGCAGTTTGCTTGTGTCACTGTAAGTTAAAACTGCACTACTTCATTTAATTATGGCCTTTGAAGGTTAAGGAGACATATTAAAGATGTCAAACCTACAGACTCCTTCATCCTCAAACCGTCTTTCTGTTTATTCCAAATAGATTTCCATTTATCTGTGGGCTAGTTTTTTACTTTGCTAACACAACTGGCATAAAGGACTGTGATCACCCACACACCCAAAAAATAAAAAAGAGCAGGAAAAAACGACTCTGTCGATTTGGCAATGCAAGATGTCATTGAAGCTAAACTCAGCAGAAGAAGTAGCCATCTCCATTAGTTCGACGAAGATTTGGCGTGCAAAAGGTGCAGGAGGGTGTTTTGAACTATAGAGAGTGTCAGCACAGATTTGAATAGTCTCCGCTAGAGGGACATTAGTAAATAAACTCGAAATGTCGAAAGAGCAGAGAAAGACCAAAGAAGGATCCAAATTAGAAGTTTTAATAATGTCAGAAAAGGTGAAAGAGTCCCGTATGCAGTTGCTCAAATACAGAGTGAGAACAGCTTCAAGAAGAGAGATTTTTGGCCAGCTGGTGTTGCACTGAACTGGTCATAGACAGAATGGGTCGGAGTGGCACATCTTTTTTGCATGTTTTGGGAAGGCCGTACATGCGCAGCCGCTGAGAGCCAGTTGGTCGAGTAAGATTGTATAAATTTGCAGGGAGCAAATCGACTTTGTGCAACTGCAGCAGGCGACGTTGTATCCAGGATTCGATCTTTGAAGTGTTGTCCTTTTCACTTGAAGGGCCGAGTATCAAAAATTTTGTTTCGTCTCCAAGAATGAAGTTTATTTTTTTGATGATTCAATTTGGACCAGAAAAATGCCCCGTCTATTTACGTCTCCCATGGCTCGGTTCTGTTTCTACTCAATTTGAAAAGCAAGTTAAATCTGCTGTCAAGCGGTGCTTTACCGCCATGGAATCACGTGTTGTTTACTCTACCAGCGAGCTTCTCTCCGCTACCAACAAGGATGTACTGCCCGCTTTACAGAAAAGCAACGTGATTTGATTTATCAATTCTCATGCCACTGTGACAGTCGGTATGTAGGCCGTACTTCCCAAAGGCTGCAGGACAGAATCAAACAACTTGTCCCCAAATCTATCCGTTCTTGCTCTTCTTCCCAAAAACGCTTACTTCCTGCTCGTCGGTGCAAATCTTCCACCCAGACTAATACCCAGTCTCTTGCTTCTGATTCAGCCATTGGACTTCATCTTTTACAAAATCCTACCTGCGCTCAACACTATGATGACAGCAGATTTTCTATTCTTGCCCAAGGCCGCTCACCTTTTCATCTATCTGCTCTAGAAGCCATTTTCATCAAAACTTCTAATCCCACCCTCTGCCAACAAAAAGAATTCGCATACAGCTTAAAGATTGTACACTAATGACGCTTTCTCATTGGTCCTTTTCCAGCCAATCACAGCTCAGCTTTTTTCCTATAAATAGCCGCTCATTTTTCAGCGCTCTCCATTCTGACGATTCTTCTTGACAAGTGTCAGACAAAAAGTTTCGAAGATATGAACATTTTAATCAAGGCAATTCTCAAGTTCTGTACCACCAACCAACTCTTCACTTGATCACGTAATCACATGTGATCGTACCACACGCACATGGGTGTGTAGCTGCGTGATAATGCAAACACGCCATAAAACAGCGTCTATGACGTCCGATGATGACATGTGCATTATGTGCAGCATTCGTTGGTGTCGCACACACATGTAGATTTGTGTTTTGCAAGCTTAAAAAAAGTTTGCAAAGATTTAGCATGCTAAGTTTTGTTTTATGATCAAACCAAATCCTAAAAATGGAACCGATTCCAAATTGGAATTGATTTTTAGGATTCGGCATTCTGAAATGGCCATCCCTAGTGGATCCATCCCAATAATTACCAAACCGACTCCTGTAACAGATAAAACTTTAACAACTATTGATCACATTATTACCAACGATGCAACACTTGTTATACAACCAGGCATATTAGGCTTCAAAAAACCTTTCAGTAAAGAATTACATCATATTCTCTTGTATCATTTTATTTATATATACACAGGGGTCGAAATTAGCATTTTAAACACTTGTTCATCGTGCAAGCGATATGTAATGTCTACTTGCCGAAGGAAATATCAACATGCCTGGAAAAAAAATTAGCACAATAAATTTTGAGGTTGTTTACCTTTGGAAAAGAAATAGCAAAATGTACTTCTTAGGGAATAACACTGAATTTGCACAACATGTGTTTCCTATTTTGAGCATCAAGTTTTTGTGAACAATTGTTACGGTAAGGTGACCTAGTAAATTGTAATCCATTTTCAACCGCAAATATTTTGGAAACTTCAGCTAGAAAACCAAAGGTTTTTGCAAACAATATAGGAGCTAAAAGATCTTCAAAACAATCATTACAAAAAAATTGCAAACTTCTTGATGTTGTCTTCATGCAGCGCAGGGTTATAGTTATAGTTGTAACGTGGCAAACGTGGAAAAAAATTTCCTTGAAAACGTAGCACTTTGTGCCAAAAACTTGCTAAGTACGTCGAGTATCAAAAAATTTGCGTGCCCTTTAGAAGAGGTAATTGCGATTAATGATGTGCGTACAATTAAACAGTGTTCATTGTGATGATTGCAAGGTGCTAAAATAAACCAAGCAACAGCTTTCTGTACTTACATTTTATTTTATTGCAACAAAAGAGGACCTAAATTGCATCTCTAAACAATCTTGTTTGGTGTAGTTTAATATGCTGTATTTTGTTAGGTTGCTTGTCAGGCAAGTAAAGCCAAAAACAACTTGCCTGAGAAGATTTCAGCTTGCCTCAATCAAGCAAACAGGCAAGCATTAATTTCGAACCCTGGGTATACAACTCTGTTCCACCGCAAGAAACGAATTACATTAAGACAAATCTTATTTCAATGCAGAATTGTTCTGCGATGAACTGAGTAGCTCCATTACTAGTTTTTTATTAAACAGAAACAAATTAACTGAAGGAAATTTTGACACTCACTTAGACGCCTTTACTTCTATAATACAAAGAGTTATTATTAAGCATGCATCTTAGGATCTTCTAATCTTAGTATCTTGTAATCAAAGCAATTATCTTGTAAACAAAAACTAAAAATTACGCCATGGATGGCAAAAGATATATTTGCAAAGGTTCGCACTAAAAGACGGATGAACAAAAATGGCAATGAATCAAAGAAACAGGAGTGCAAAATCTTTACTAACAAAGTAACAAAACTTAAAACAATGGCAAAAAAATTATTACACAAATGAGCTTGAAAAAAACAAAACAAGAGCAATTTGTGAAAAACGTGGTAGCTGCTTAGTACATTACTGCTTGGAAAATCTCCTAAATCATCAAATTTGCCCACTTCAATACATGTGGGCAAAAAAGAAATAACCGAAAAGCACTCAGTTTTGCAAAGATTTAACAATACTTTTCTAACATTGGAAAAAATGTAGCAACCAAATTTTAAAAAATCTATCAATGTTAAAGCATACAAACTATATTTTTACAATAGAGTAAGACTGCCAATATTTATTGAACTGCCACCGCTAAATGAAGTGAAAAATTTAATGAAGTCATTGAGCCTATGCAAATCAGTAGGGCATGACAACATATCATGGTATTATTTAATTATTGCATTGGATATTTCTAGCACCAATTTAGTGTTATTTTACAGACAATGCTTTTCGACTAAAAATACCGGTATTTTCTTAGAATTATAAAAAAGCCAAAATCATTCCATTGCTTAAAGTGGAAAACCCAATAATTTGACTAGTTAAATTATGGACCAATTTTTATGTTTGCTTGTTTTTCCAAAATAATCAAGAAATTAATTCACAAGCGATTGTCTTTTTTTGAAAAACATCCAATCCTTGTTAAAACACTATACGAATTTCAAGCTAATAAGTCTACCTCTCATGCCATACTAGATGTTTTAATGACAGCCTATGAACACATAAACAATAGAGTAGATCGATTTTTTACTTTTCTTCTAATTTTGAATGACGTAATCTTGCAGTAGTTGCATTTTGGTGCAAAATGAACTTCTGCAAACTTTGAGTGCTCTGCATTAAAAAATGGCTTGCGGATTTTAGTTTAATTTTTTTTTTTTTGATACAAATGTGATTGTTTGCAAAACCGCTAGATGGCACTTTTGAGGAAAGCTATTGCAATATCAATTTACCAGTTTAAAATAATCTGTGAGACAAGAAATACTAGTATCTGTGAGACAAGATTAAAATAATCTGTGAGACAAGAAATACTACTAAATAGCAACCAAGCTCACTTTCTTTTACTTGAAATGACGTCATAAAAAGCCTGCTTAACAGCATATAGCAAAGCATAAACTTGCTTAAGACGTTGAACAAACACTTGAACAGCTTTTTAATAACAACAAATGCAAATGTACAAGAAAGTTATCGGTTCAGTTCAATTACAGAATTGAATCGTATGCTTGGGAGTAGGAGCTTTTGGATGCAAACATAGGACGCATTTTTCGGCTACTGATTTTGGCCATAATAGATTTGTGGCAGTTATCAAATCTATAATAACTATGTGAAGCTTCTGATACAAGTTTCATGCTTCTTTCTGCGCTCTGTGAGTGGGACAGAAGATCTGGAAGCTTAAGTAAACTGTTGTTTGCATGGCACAACAACAGATCTTCCGTGGGTATATCCTTTAAAAACGGTGGCTCCACACAGAGATACTCTTCACATACAAGATTGTACCACTCTTTCGCTTCCCAGCTGATGGGAGGGATTTTCTTTTCCGTCTTTATTTCATTGCTGATTTTGCGTGCAAAAGTAAAAATGTGAAATTATATCTATTGCTATTTCTTATTGCACAATACGATAAGAAACCAAATCCTAAAATTTTGGTGCTTTTTGGTTCTGGTTTGCGTTTACTAAATATGGCATGTTATTATAATACTTATGTAAATACAGCAGTTCTACAAAAATTATATCACATTTATCTCGCAAGTGCATTATAAAAACCTGCAAAATTTACCGATTCTTTCTCCTCAGGTTTATGATTGTTTGCAGTCCCAAGTTTCTGACAATGGGATCTTCATCTTTTATCAATGCATACAGAAAGTTTTCTGGTAATAAGCTTGAGGAGTTTCTTCGCAAGTTTTGCTTTGCTATGGTTTTTATGTCTTGAAATAAAAGTTGATCAATGCGAGACAAATTCTGAAACAATATACTAGGGGATTCGTGAAGTTTAGATGAAGACTTTATCTCAAACCAAGAAGGCGCATAAGCCTTTACTATCTAGTGAACGAGTTTAATTAAATTCCCGCTTGGAGATTTTTCCCGTATATAGACAGCAAGAAGTCTATTAGCAAGTGTAAGCCATCTTGCATGATGCAGCTGACCAATTTTCCAGAAAGAGGACTTTTCGTCCACTTTTCTTGAACCGATTCCTTTTTTACATTCCTAAAGAAGACACTGAATGTCCGGCAATAAAAACTTATTCCCTTCAAACAGAGTTTAGATTCACAAATTTTTAATGCAGTTGCATTATCACTAGCTGTTATCGCTACATACTGCATTTTAAAACTTACTTCTAAATGTACTGAAGCACTGTCCGTGTCTGTGGAAGACTGGATTGAGATGCAAGGAAAAGAGGAAGAATTAACAGTTGACTGCGGAAAACTTGCGAATGAACATAAAGCTCGTTTTACAGCAAGGAGGTCCACAGATGCTATTTGCAGCAAGCCTTTGAAGCCTTTCTTCAAACGTTGATCTCTCAAGTATGCCCTATCTTCTATCGAAACTTTAAGAGCTGGGGAGCAAGAGCAAAAGATGTGCTCTTGCTGGCAGTTATCAACATCACAGTTGATTCTTCTGTCATCACACGGTAACACTTCCAAAGTACAGGAGCACCCAGCAATATCAAAAAGGCTGTCTAATTTGTCAGCAAGATTTCGTTTTGCAGCAGCTTTATTGTGTTTTCGATTGATATCTTTTACCAACTGCAGCAAATCTGTTATCTTTTTTTCGATTGACAAGGTGGATAATAAAGGTAATCGCAGAATTACTGACTGCCAAATACCCATCAAATCTTTTATCTGCTGGCAATATTGAGAAATACAGCATTGAGGATCAGTATTTTTTTAATGGTAATATAGTAACGGATTAACTGTGTGTAGATGCTTGGCTCCATTTTGGATAACTTGCTGGGTCCTTTCAACATAGTTCGAGTTAGATTTTGTCTCGTAAGCGGTTGTGTTTTTGCTTTCGGCATAGCTATTTCTTCGTTTTGCTTTTATTGCTAAAACTAACTTCGATTAAGCTTGAATCACGGGAAATACTGTAGACTCTCATCAGCCCGAAACGATAAAACTTTGCACAACAGAAATGATTTAATGATAACTTAAGCAAGATTAATTGATTGCAACCAAATTCTGTTTTATCATTTTATTAGTCAGCTACAAGGACTACAAACTGCTTTGAAGTGGAAGTTAGTCGTTGGCGATAGTCGTAAAATGGAGCATATGAAAGCGAATAATACTTCACTCCCAAATAAACAACTAAACTTTCAAGAGTTTGGGATGTAATTTTATATACATCATAATATTGTAAACAGTTGCTGTTACTTGGGCGATTATGCCATTGTATTTATTTTTAATTTTGAACCATCTGCACATAAGGCTCGTTAATTTTAAGTTCAAGCAAAATGATAGGAACCTTGTTCAAGTTTATTTTTGCAAAGTATCATGTATTTTGTAAATGGATTATGGTGCGCCATCTAGTGGAATGTAATAAAAAAGAAAATTTGGGCAAAAAAATTAAAAACCATTTCCGCAAGCCGTTTTTTGACTTGGAGTGCTCAAATTTCGCAGAAAGTGTCTTTAGGCTAACACGAAACAACTGCAAAATTACGTTTTTCTACAGCGAAAATCGACCTACCCTAATAAACAACAATGAATACGCCGGCATAATACTATTAGACTTCAAAAAAGCGTTTAATACTGTCTTGCATTCAATACTTCGTTATAAACTTGAGCACTATGGAATTCGTGGAATCACAAGCAAACTTCTTAAATCATATTTGTCAGATCGCTTTTAATTTGTCTCTCACTACAACTCGTCATCTGAGAGATTAATAAACAAATTTGGTGTGCCGCAGAAAAGTAACCTATGTCATCTTTTATTTCTGATTTACATTAATATCTCTAATGCTCTAAATTCCAGCTCAAGATTATTTGACGACGATACTTGCTTGAACATTTTTGCGGTTCCTTCTTTTATTTTAAGTGAAAAAATGAATCAAGAATTAACTACACTACATAAATGGGAACTCTTTTCATATCAAATATTTCAATATATTTCAATGACTCAGTGATAAAGATTAATGATACAGAAAAATATTTTGATATTGCAATTAATAATAAATTCAACTCTGAAAAACGTAGTAATGTGCTTGTCACAAAAATATCTTAAACACTGGGACTCTATATGCAAACTACTTCAAATTTTACCTAAATCAGCACTACATAACTTATACCATTCAATGATTCACCCTCTGCTTTATCGAATCACGGGTCAGGAAAATGCTTTTGAAAACACTTAAAACGAATTACAACCCTTCAAAATAAAGCTTCTTTTTTCTTCTTTGCCCACTTTTTCGTCAGGGTTGCAGAGGCAGCAGCTCAAGATTAAGCCCCCACACTTTACGGTCTTTCATCACCTCCATCATTTCACTTGGGTAAAGTCCAAAGCGATTCCATCCAAGATCCTCAATGTAATTGGTCTATCTAGTTCTAGGTCGTCCAATTGGTCTTTTCCTATTTGCTTTGGCAAGTAAAGCTTGTTTGTGGAGTCTTTCCTGAGGCATTCTGCTTACTTGGCCAAACCATCTAAGCTGAGATCTTTCAATTTGAACAAGTAACGGCTCAATGTTAAGAGATTTTCGAATCTCAGAGCTACGCACCTTGTTAAACAGTGTAACTCCTTCAATTCTTAGTAAAAACCTCATCTTGCATGCTTGCACTAGTAATCGCATTCTTTCAGTCATTATCCAAGATTCATGACCACAAGTGCGAATGAGGACAAAAACTGCTTTGAAAATTGAAAACTTTTTCGACAATTCTCGTTTCATGACAACCGAATAGTGCAAAGCTTGCATTACTGCACTAGCCTTGCCTATTCGGGTACCTCGTTCTTCATCTTGCCTTCCGTTACTCGTAAATGCAACCCCAAGATACTTGAACTTCTCTACCTGCTTCAGTGTTGCTTCATGCACTTGTAACACGCACTGATCAGGGTTTCTTAAAAGATCAAGTACCTCAGTTTTGGCCGTGCTTATTTTCATTCCAGCGGTGTTGCCTGCATCTGCAAAGCTATGTAATGCACGCTGGAGGCCAGATTCTGTGGAAGAAAGCAAAACCAAATCATCGGTGAATAGCAGACAACTGATTTTGCATTTTCCAATCATGGCACATTCGACAGCTTGGCTGCATTTGTCAATCCAATTCATGTAAACAATAAAAAGGAGAGGTGACAAAACGCATTCTTGCCAGAGTATAATACCCACATTGAACGGCTTTGATTGCTTGTTGTTTACCCGAACACAGAATGACTTAATGGCACGTAACAACTGACCATTAACGCCATATTCCTGCAAAACCTTCCAAAGTTTATTCCAAGGTACTCAGTCATACGCTTTTCCAAAATCAACAAAGCATGCTAAGAGATCTTTGCATACTCCCAAGGTTTTTTGAAGATTTGCTTTAGAGTGAAGATTTGGTCCGTAGTGCTGTGACTCCGAAAAAAACTGCACTGACCATCTTCCAGTTTTGATTCCACTATTTCTCAGTATTTCTTTTCAAGGCATTTGACATACACAATCTCTGTGGCAAGCTGAGGAGTGATATCCATTTGTAGTTTGTACATTGTTTGCGATCTCCTTTCTTGAATATTAGAATAATCACACCTGTTTGCCAATCTCTGGAAGTTTTGCCTAACTTCCATGCAACTTGATACACTTGCGTTAACCAGAGTACTCCTTCTCCAGTCAGCGCTTTCAACATTTTCGGTCTGATTTCGTTGTCACCAGCAGCTTTACCAGATTTTATCCCTTTAATTGCCTGAAGAAGGATAAAACAATGTCGATCAACAAGCATGTCGATGATCACAACATCACAGGAATTGCACAAGTGAGCATCCGCGACCGGTTTCGTCCTTGCTCAAGGGACTCATCAGGCGGAAGAACAAAGATAAACCAAATTAAGCAATGCAGCGACGAAGAACAGAACTTGCAAACCGACATCATGCAGAGGCATCACGCCAAGCGAGTGTTCCTTGTCAAAAGAACAAAGCTATGAGGACCCCAAGTAGACTGTCAAGAACTACAAAAACCACCAAGGGAACCACAAGGGTACCAGAGATATCGCACCTCCGGGCGGGGAGCCATAGCAAATCAAATGAAGAAGGATAAAACAATGTCGATCAACAAGCATGTCGTCCTGTGATGTTGTGATCATCGACATGCTTGTTGATCGACATTGTTTTATCCTTCTTCATTTGATTTGCTATGGCTCCCCGCCCGGAGGTGCGATATCTCTGGTACCCTTGTGGTTCCCTAGGTGGTTTTTGTAGTTCCTTTAATTGCCGTTGCCACTTTTGCTGCAGTGAAAACTTCCTCTTCCCCTAAATGTGTTGCTTGGTGTGTGTCACAAGTCGATGCCTTTACAGGATTCAAAAGATCTTCAAAGTATTGTTTCCTTTGTGAAAGGATTTCATTCTCATTTGCTGGAATGTTATCGTTAGAATCCTTGATGGACTACGAAACACTCGATCTTTTGCGACGTAAACAGCAGATGGTCTGCCAAAATACTTTGTTTGCTGAAAAATAGTTGCAATCCAACTGACGCCCAAACTCTTCCCAAGCCTTCTCCTTGGATTTCTTTACTATAGAAATTGCAGCTTTTTGCGCTTCAGCATACAGGGATTGCATATCAAATCACGAACTGTCCTGTAGCAAGGCCTTGAACCCACCTTTCCAACTATTTTGTTAATTTAAATCTTGACCTTTCTGATAGAAATTGAACTAAAAATAGTCAACAGACATTAACCTTATTGCATTTGAATTTACGGTCCATTTCTTGGAAAAAGAAATGGACCGTAAATTCAAATGTAGTGAGGTTAATGTATGTTGACTATTTTTAGTTCAATTTCTATCAGAAAGGTCAAGATTTGAATTAACAAAATAGTTACACTCAGTAATGTTTTGCAGTAGCGAGTTATATGTCAAATCACAAAGATGACAAGATCCATCAGTTTCGTGGTTGGCTGGTCAACTTGAGCCAAGAAATTCCTGCAGCTTCCTATTTTGAATCGATGCTGCAGATGTGGAAACAATTGCAAAACGTGCATACTATTATGGGTCATCAGCGATGAAAATAAAATGTTGGTTACATTAAGTGCTCAAAGCAAATACCTGATGTAAATGCAACACGAACCTATAAGCAAAAAACAAAACAAAAAAACAATACAGTACAGCAATCAAATAAACACTGATCTTGACTTGCATTAAACTTTTACAGAATGTGTTAATATCTGAGCTCAAGCATAGATACGAGTCCGGTAAGATTTAATGTAAAAAAAGTTTATGTTTTATTCTTTACTCTATCACAATTACTAGACTATGTTCAAAAATTGTTTTTGCTTTCATTGGTTTTACAAGGAGCAGGAATTTTGCAGTTTTAATTCATTAGTGCTACTTGCTAAACTTTGATCAATTACGTTCACCGTTAATCAGCTAGCGTTTAATGGCTTACTTTAAGCTAAAGTACCAAACCTGATCAAAAAAACAAGGTCGAACAGTGAGAAATAAATTAACCTTTCATCAGAGCAATATAAGAAGTGTAAATAGATCCCACCTAAGCCCTCCATCCTTGGAATACGATAGTGTCACATAGCTATGAATTACTGCCTAAAGACCGCAACACTATCACTACCACAACACGAGCAACTAATTTACACAACACAATTCTAACTCATGCAAATGCACAAAATTTCAAATTGTCACATAGTTTCAAGATTGTTTTGAATTACCACACATTTTATTAGTCGCAATAAGATCAAATAATTTATTATCAATGAATAGTGAATACGCCGTATAAGGTGCATAGTTATCTTCCAATGCTTTTAAAACAGCTTTTTGTTTCTTTTTCTTTGCTTCTTTGAACTGTGGCAGCTAAAGTTTCCACTGTTGTTGAAACTTATGAGGCAGGTGTTCAGTGATGTAGAAGTTTGGATGGGGGACTTGTCTTCTTTTAGTTAATTATTGCATTCTAGTAAATTTTTTGCTTTTTTGAAAATTACGTTTTTGTAGCACATGGTGCAGAGTTTAACAATAATTGGCCTATGGACAGTTTTGCCATTGATCTTAACAGGATGCTTACATATCCCATATCATTTGGATCAGCGATTTTTAGGATGCTTTGCAAAAATTTTTCAAAATTTTTTCGATAGCTTTGTCTCTATTGCACTTGTATTATCACTGTCTTCTTACATGCCGTGAACCAAAATATTGAGTCGTTTATCACACAATTCTTGCATTACTATAGCATGTTCATAATTAAGTTTAAGAGTCTCATGGAAGACAATTTTTCCTTCAATTCATCAATACTGGCAGCTTCAGCTTTAGATATTTTCACTTTAACAATTTCATTGCATTTGGTTTCGAGTTCTAATTCTAACAAGTTGTTGTTGTGATTGTGTATATTTATCCTCTGGTACCAGACAGCATCAGACGCTAACTGTTAAGACGATCAGCACACTTTTCATTGCATTCACTACTACGTGGTTGGAGAAACCCACATTTGCTTTGAGGAGTTTCAAGTGATCCAATGTTTCTGTGAATTTCTTTGAATTCTTGCCCACCAAAATTGCTGCTGGTTTGAAGCCACCAAGCAGATATAATCATCGTAAAGCATCTTATCCAAGAACGCAACAATGTGACCAGGGTGGGGGTTGAACCCAAATCATGTAATTGAGGTGGTTGTTAAAACAACGTCTTTACCCATTCAGCCACGTTGTCAACAGTCCAAGTGTAAGCTGACATTGTCCAGTTGTTTCTCAAAATTGCTTATTCTTACATCAATATTTTTCAAGTTGTAGTCGATTTTGTCCAATCTTTGAATAATCTCCTCTAGCTTGTCTTCTAATACCATTTTCTGCTTGGCTCTTAAACAATTTACTGCAAAGGTTGTTGATTTGTGCTGACACGCAATGACCTATTTAACAGCTGTTTTCAAAAAGATGTTGCGGCGAGCATCACAAACACAGATATAACAATCCTAAAAGCATACTAGTAATTTAATATTATACTTCACTTTATTTCAATCTAACCCAATCGAAATTACTGTCGTTACTGACACTACATCATTATTGAACCAATCAGTGATCAAGTGGTCAAACCATCTGCAACTGAAACAGTCGATCAAGTCAAACCAAAGACTATAAAAATTGGTATTCACAGCTTCCCTGCTTGGTGTTCAACAACTAAAGGGACAACGTGAAGCCTCCACTGAATGTGGTAGACAGGTGGTCAGACGGTAGCTTGACGCGGAAGACCAAAAGGCACTTTTGCTGTCTCCTGGCCAAAGCAACTTGGGAAATAAAATGTAATTACAATCATTATGCCATTTTTTACCTACTTGCCTAAGCCAGGAGACAGCAAAGGTAACTTTGGGTTTTCAAGTGAAGCTACAACAAAGAGTGGAAAACCATACTGTCAATTCAATGCTCAGGGTCAAAACAGAAGCTGTGAATACCAATCTTATTACTTTTTGGTTTGACCTGACCAAGAATCAAACCAAAGTCATTTGCAAACCCTTTCAAAGAATCAAACCATTTTATTTGCAAACACTAAACCTGCTCAACACTGGTAGGTTAACTTTGGTTTAAACAATTACTGTGTTACCCAACAATCAGTGATCGCCCAACAAAACAAAGGACGAACTTACCTACAATGGCACTCGGAAATTTATTAAAAACTAATGGCTCTTCTGGTACAGGAAAGTCTTGTTCTTTGCAGTGATCCTTATAATTCAAACCAATACATATTACCTGCAAATAAATAATAAGCAAAGAAAGACAAGATCACAGGCAATAGTTGTCACTAGTTAATGAGAGACACTCAAAATAAACTCAAATGTGTATTAAACATTATCCAGTTTGATTGTGATATACTGATATTGAAAAATTGGGGGTATTGTAAGATTAAGAAAAATAAAACTTTGAAGAGCAACTTTTTCAATTCTAATTTTACAATCGGTGAACTGAACAGGGGTTAAGAATTTCAACTTATTTGCTGCCATTTTGGTAGCCAAGAATAAAACCAAGAATACTCATATACTAGAATGTGATATCACAAACCTTATTCAAAAATCTGGTAATGTTGCTACAATATGCTATTTGGTATCTTTTTTTTTCTGTTAACCTGAATATTTTTGTCACAAAAAGAACATACACTCTTGTGTGTTTGTGTCAATTTTGTTTTTTTTAATAGTTTTTGTTATAAAAGGTAAGTGAACTTGTTTGTTTTCGTATTAGATTTCCAGAAATTCTAATGCACGACAGAACAGTCATATGATCGCGTTTATCAATGATACAGTTTCCGAAGCAATCAAACTAAAACCGACATTTACAGCTTTCCTGCTTGACAGTGACTGCTTGAGAGGTGACAAAACGCACTCTTGTCAGAGTACAATGCCCACATGAAATGGCTTTGACTGCTTGCCATTTACTAGAACATAAACCTTTGGTTGGCAGTAAAATGACAAACAAGGACAAAAGGCAAAATCAATATGGGTATCTAAAGTTAGGCTGATCACATAAGCCTAGATTGGAGTTGAATCTATCCTTCTTGATCCCGCCGTTCCAGAGATATTCTACTGCAAACACGAGGTAAGGGCGTCAACTACTGTAATAATTTTCAATAATTTTTATTGGCAACCCTGACATTGATAGGCTTACCAATTTAACCCTAAGCAATGTCGTTATTAGGCAACGGCATTGAGCTGTTTTGCTGCGCACTAATCAGTTTGATCTTGTCAGTAGAATAGATCTGAGCTGGAAAAAAGAGTAGAATGTATAACCTAGGAAGCAAACGTCTAAGAATAAGCAAAAGTAAGCCTAGTAAAGTAATTTTGCCAGCTTCGGCACCAATGCCGAGTTGGCAAAAGCATCATTTTAACAATGACCCTGATTGTATGATCTTAGTTCAACCCCCACTCTGGTCACATTGGTGTGTCCTTGGTTAAGACGTTTTACAATGATTATCTCTGCTTGGTGGCTTCGAACAAACTGCAAATTCAGTGGACAAGAATTTGAAAAAATTTACAGGAACTTTGGATTACTAACAACTCCTAAGCAGGTGTGGATTCCTCCAACCATGAAATAGTCATTGCAATGAAAAGTATGTGGATCGTCCAATAATTAACATCTGACGATGTCTGGCGACAAGAGGATAAATATGCGCTACAGCAAGAGGCCTACTCAGCAACTGGTAGTCTTTTTATCAGATATAAGTTTGTACTTTGCAGCCTGGTAATAAAAACCCTTTTAAAAAATAGACAATGGGTAGACCCTTTTGTTAGACTAGGCTATGATTTAGACTGAAATGTATCTGACAGCTTCCTTTTTACCGAGATCGTTAAGCTACCAAACAGTCTACTCTTTTTACCAGCTCGGATCTGTTGGTCTCACAAGATCAAACTTATTAGTGTGCAGTGAAATGACTCAATGCCGTAGCATAGCTAATAGTGGCATTGCTTTAGGTTAAAACTGGGAAAGCATCACTAACAATGCTAAGGCTTTTAACATCAAAATTGCCAATAAATATTATTAAAATTTTTAATAGTAGATTGCCTGACATTGTACGATTTGAAGCAAAATATTTGAACTAAAATATTTGAAGTAAAAAAACGTATTTGAAGTAAAATATCTCTGGAATGTCTGAGCCAAAAAAGAAAGAATCAACACCAATCTAGTCTAATATGATTCGCTTCAAACACTCCCATTGCTTTGCCTGAACTGACTATTAACACTATACTTCTGCAAAACCTTTGAAGTCATCCAAACAAATCGGTCACATGCTTTTCTAAGATTGAAGAGACACAGCACGCAAAAAGACCTGTGCTATTCTCCCAAGTTTTCTCGAAGATTTTCTTCAAAGTGAAGATCTAGTTCAGTGGTACACCCGGGGGGGGGGTTTGGGGGTCGAAACCCCCCTTTTGAAACTCAAAAAAGCAACATACTTTATGTTGATACAACGCAGATTGTAATACTTTGCTACATTTACTTTTAACTAAATAATCGTTTAAGTTGTTATTAATCACTTAAAATGTTGTTTTTGGCCGTAATTTGATCCTGCAGAATATTTACAAACCAAATGAGATGTTTGCATTTGTTTCACTTACAAGATTGCTTACAGAAACATTGAGAAATTACAGTGAATTTGCTACATCCATAGATATTCAATAATGGATATATTATACCCGATAATAAACTTTTGAGAAGAACGAAGCTTGACGAGACAGACGACCATTTAGTGAAAAAAGTCGCCCTTGTGTAAAAAAAAACTACCACGCCAAATGCACTTTTGCGAAAAAAAAGCAAACAAATCTGCTGTTTGAAAATGATACTCGCTAGCACATTACATTCACACGACAAGTTTTTTAATCTCCAAATATTCAGGAATTTAAAATCAGCTTCTAATAGCGACGAAGCTATCATCTCCAAATAATTCTTTTTATATTTTTGCATTAACTTTATAGTATTTTAGGTGATCATTGTTGCATCCTACATCATACTAGCAACCCATTGTCTATTTCAATGTAATCAACATTAATAAAAGCTTATACCACCAGCATTTTAGCTTTTCTTCATTCCAGTGTAGATTCACGAGGAGAGCTGGACAAAAACCATTAATCTAAAACAGTCTGTTTCAAGGCTACCCATTTCTCAGAGAGTGGAAATAATAGCTCCGATGCTATTAAAAGCTATTTTGAAATTCTGTACCACTAACAAATTTTTGAACTAAACACGTATCACTCACTTAAAAGATTTAAGCCAAATATGCGACCTTTCAGCATTTAATTGTATTTTGGACTTGACCAGTAAGTATGGAGAGGCTGATTGGACTCAGCAAAAACAAATTCTTTCAAACTCTTCCAAATCTTAATGATTTAGTATATTTTCTGATTGCTCTAGAAACGTTAATGAGGTCTTCCAAATGGCGTTAAAATGGTCACTATGTTCAAAATGTCAAGAACGTTTAAATTTCTTTTTTTAGCATTTAATCATTTGCATGCTATCTGCCTAAAGGCTACCAGCACCGAAGCCTAGGGAAGAGTCACCAGAACGGTGACTTCTTAAAAACAAGCAATGCGAAAAAGTTGTCTTCCCGCAGGAAAAAAAAAAGCTCTGGCGAGCAAACGTGAAAAACATCACAACTAAATGATTATTAACGTTTAAAATGTCATCCAAAATGCTTCAAAATGACTGTTTTTTTCTAAAAAAAAATTGCCAGAATTGCCAAGCGGCTGGGGGCTTCGCCCCCAGGCCCCCATTGCAGTAACTTAAGTTTTCTTGCACACAATCTTCACAACCAACAACTTTCAAAATCATTATTACAGGGGTTTTGAATATACAAATGTTGTAACAAAATTCCACTACTACAGCAAAACCCTGTTTAACTAACTATAATACCATACATTTTCATTAATGGTTAAAATAGACTGACTAAAATTGGGTCTGCTTGCTTTTTTAAAAATTGAAATTCCCTCTAAAAATTTCTGGGTTGCACCTAATTTAGTTCATGGTGCTGCAACCCTAATGAAAACCGCACTAAGCATCTTCCAGTTTTCATTCCACTATCAGTAATATTGAAATAATCACACTTGCCTCTGGGAGTATTGCCAAACTTTTTCAACATCTTGAGTCTGATTTCATCTTCACCAGCAGCTTTCCATGATTTTATCCTTTTAATTGTCATTGCTACTTTTGCTGCAGTGAAAACTTCCTACTCTCCTTAATGCATCTCTTCTTGTGCAAGGTTTGAAATTAATCCATGCCCAAGGCAAGCAGCAATCGTTTTAGGCAAATTATTTTCCACATTCAGTTGACCGACATGCAAGTTAGCAAAATACCGCCAAATATCAAATCAGACTAGATGAGAGCTTGCTGAAAAGCAAGCCAATTAAACGATTGACATATCTTCAATAAATTCTCAAAAAAATGATTCAGAAAAAAATGGTTTTTACTCAAGTTAAAAAATACAGAGTTGGAGATCGATTAGGAGATTTCCTTAGAGAGGTAGTGTCACCGTTTCTTGAAAGGGTTTCTGGACCCGGTGAGGTTTCATTTTCAGGGTGGTTTTTCTTTCCTCACCTTGCTTCGTTGAGCTAAACATAGTTTGGGCCGGTTGCGCCACCCATTGACCACCTACGTAACCGACCCTGGCCTTGCACTGGTCACTGTCCCTTTCTTTTCTCTTTATCAATCACTCGAATAACTACTCCAGCCATTAGTTTTACTTCCATCTTGTATGCCTGCGTGTATGTTGATGAGTGTGATTGACTACAATGCACTTTAAGCTGGTGTGACAGGTGTAGCAACCATGCAAATAAAAATCGCTTTTTTGTGTTCAGTATCCTCTGCATGTCTTAACGTCTGACGAATGACGATGTGTCGCTACTTCCTTTTCCTGACTCTACGTGTTATTATTGTGTTACCATGCATTTGCTATTGTTGTGGTGGTCAAGAATGAAAGAAGAATGAATGAAAAAAAGAATGAATTGCTGAGAAGCTGAGCCCATCCACGGGGCTCTAAGGTACACTGGACGCTTTTCTGGTCCAAAGGGTTTGGCCATAGAAAATTCTGCAATTTTCTTGGATATATGCTTGAACAGTATATCTTCAGGGTACACATTGTCAAGCAAGATCTGTTTGATAAAATCAATTTTTTGCTTAAGCTTGCTTTTCATACTTATATTAAGTGCTCTGTGTACCAGTGTGGCGATTAGGTTTGTTTTCCGTTTTCGCATGCTGAAACATTCCCAGTAGATGCATTGACCAGAAACAATGGGCTTTCAGTATACACTGGTGTCAAAATCAAGTTTAATGCTTTCCACTAGAATGTCTAGAAATGGAAGTTTGCCATGAACTTGAGAGCAGGATGAAGACAATTAAGCGTGACCAGAAAATCTTCAATGTCAACCTCTTGTTTGAAGATGGCAAAGGTGTCGTCAACATCTCGAAAATAAATTGTGGGGTTTTGTACGCAAGAAGATAGTTTGGACTCATGGTAGCCAGCAAAAATGTGTGCTAATGCTGGGTGCAGTAGTGAGCCCATCGCTACTCCGTTCGTTTGTTTGTACATTATGTCACTAAAGCTAAACTCTACAAATGACGCGGCTCTTTCCACAAGTTCGATAAACACCTCCCATCCCCCAAGCGGTATTTAAATACCTCCCATAAAGGGTGACGTGACGCTTTATCGTCTACATCCTGCTCTGAAGTTCATGTTACAAGAACATGATGGCAAATTTCCATTTCTAGACATTCTAAAGGAAAGAACTGAACTTGGTTTTGACACCAATGTATATAGAAAACCCACTTTTTTTGGTCAAAGCTCTGTTGGGAATCTTTCAGCCTGCAAAAACGGAAAACAAACCTAATCGCCTCACTGGTACACAGAGCACTTATGATATGTACGAAAAAACAAGCTTATGCAAAAAATTCATTTTATCTAACAGATCTTGCTTGACAACGAGTACCCTGAAAATATAACGCTCAAGCACATATTCAAGAAAATTGCACTATTTTCTACAGCCAACCCTTTGGACCAGAAAAGTGTCCAGTGTACCTTAGAACCCCATGGATAGGCTAAGCTTCTCAGCAATTAGAACATCAAATTAAAAGTGATGTGCAAAATTGCTACAGAGCAGCGTCACCACGCTTGATTTTCTCAAGCCAATGCCAATGCTACCTGCTGCCAAAAAGGATGTGCTTCTTGCCAATCAAAGAAATATGGTTATTTATGAATACGTGTGCCACTGTGATATACGTGTGCCAGTGTGATAGATGTAACCTTTGCATAGAAGAAAAACTTGCGATATTAAATGCAAATCCGGTTAACACTTCAACCAAAGAACCAAACTTGTATCAAAATGTCGACACAAAGCCAAATATAAACCAAAAAATCATCAATCAAATGAAACCACATTTAACGCAAATCGATTGATTACAGTGACATAAAATGCCATTTTGTACCTACCTAGAACAGTATTTAAAATTTAACAGTGTTTTTCACAACATTTGACAGACACGCAGCAGCGCATCCGCAGTGTTTGATTAAGTTACTCAGCCTCCACAGTTAATGTTTACAGTGTTTTGTACCAGCTGCGGCTCTGCACTATCAACCCTGGTTGCAGCCCCGGGCTGGTGCGTATCACAGTTAACCCTAATGGGATAGTTTGGGTTTAAGCCTGCCACATGACTTCCAGTGCGAGGAGGGGGAGATGGGGGTGGTGTGTTGAGGTTTTTTACGTTTTTTGTTTAGTTTTCATCCCACCTGACAAACCCATTGGAGGGAAACAACCTGGGATGGGTTTTTTTTATTTTTTTTTTTCAACTGAACTTCATGTACCTTCAACTGGGGGCCCATGTCCATTGAGCACTTCAGAAACTGGGAATACAGCGTACAAGTATACTATACATCATACATTTTTATATGGCTTATCTTGTAGGAAGAAGTTGTTTGCCTCAATAAGTTTGACTGGAATTATATAAGTTGCCTAGTATTAATTTCTGAATAAATTTTAAACCTTGTACATTACAAACAGGGGCGCACCCAAAAATTTTTAAAGGGGGGGGTTTGAATTTTTCAAAAAGCAACCAGTACCCAATCGTGGTTAATTTCGTTATAGTCAAACAGGGTTTTGCAATAATAGTTGCATCGTTACAACATTTGTTTATTCCAAAACCTTGTAATAACGATTTTGAAAGCTGTTGGTTGTGAAGATTGCGTGCAAGATAACAATTTACCCCTATGGGGGCCTGGGGGCAAAGCCCCCAGCCGCTGGGCAATTTTTCAGAAAAAAGTAGCCATTTTAACGTCATTGGGATGACGTTTTGCACGTTTTTAGAGCAATTAGAAAAAGCTAAATCCTTAGGTGGGGGCCTGGAACCAAACCCCTAGCCGCTGAGCAATTCTTGCAATTTTTCAGAAAATAGCCATTTGGATGACGTTTTGAACATTTTTAGAGCAATTAGAAACAGCTAAATTACTAAGATAAGGGCTTGGGGGCTTCGCTTTTAACCACTAAGCAATTCTTGCAATTTTTCAGAAAAAAATAGCCATTTTAACACCGTTTGAACGTTTTTAGAGCAATTAGAAAAAGCTAAATTACAAAGATTTGGAAGCGTTTGAAAGAATTTATTTTGCTCAGTCCAATCAGCCCCCGCACACTTATACCGGTCAAGTCCAAAATATGTTCCTATGCTGAAAGATCGCTAATTTGGCTTAAATTTTTTGAATCAATGCGTTTTTAAATTCAAAAAGCTTGTTAGTGGCACAGAATTTCAAAATAGCTTTCATTAGCGTCAGAGCTATAATTCCCACTCAGGCTGTTTTAGATTAAACGTTTTCATCCAACTCTCTTCATGAATCTACGCTATAATGAAGAAAAACTAAAATGCAATGGTATATACAGAGGTTGATTACACTGAAATAGACAATGGGTTGTTATTATGATGCATGATGCAGCAAAATCACCTAAAATACTATAAGGTTAATGCAAAAATATAGAAAAAAGCACTTGGAAATGATAGCTCTGACGCTATTAAAAGCCACTTTTAAATTCCTGAATACGTTTGCAGAACAAAAATCTTGACGTTTGAATGTAATTTTGTTGTGCTTTTTGTCTTCAAACAGAGGATTTGTTTGCTTTTTTGAGAAAAAAGAGTGCATTTGGCTTAGTAGGTTTTTTTTACACAAGGACGACTTTTTCCACTAAATGACATGTCTCTTTTTAGTGTCAAGCTATGTTCTGGTCAGAAGTTTATGATTGGGTATAATATTATCCATTATTCAATGGATATAACAAATACGCACAGTTACACAATATATCGGTCTCGTAGTTGCGCCGTAGAAGCAATATTGTAATTGAAACAACTGCAAAAATGTCAATTGGTTGGTAAATAACGTTAGGATCAAATTACCGCCCTAAAACAACATCTTATCTTGCAGGATCAAATTACAGCCCTAAAACAACATCGTAAGTGATTATTTAGTGAAAAGTAAATATGGCAAAGTGTTACGAACTGTTTATATCAACAAAATTATGTTGTTTTTGAGTTCCAAAAGGGGGGGAGTTCGACCCCCGGAACCCCCCCCCCCTGGGTGCGCCACTGATTACAAAACAACATTGCGTTACTCAGATTCTTGGATAGTTATGAAATTTGTTAAAATACTTTGCAAATTTTTAAAGCTACCTCAAGTAACGAAAAAAGATGACCTGAAAGATTTTGATGGGGACAGAATAAACGCACTATTCCAGAAATCCTCATGACAAAGGTACCAAAATTTTTTTCTGGCTCAAAAGGGAATGTTGGGGAATCAAATCATGAGAACAGTGGATAGGGAGTCGCAACTGGCAAGTTCAAAATAATAAACTGAGCAAAGCATTTAAAAGATCATCTTAAGAAACCAAAAAATAATAATTGCCCGTAATATTCTCAACATACTCTTTTTTTTTAAAGTTCCAATTAATAACTTGAACCACTTTCAATCTTATTCAAATTTATTCTCACAAGTCGATCACCAGCCTATCATCACCTCTGGCATCTGCATAAAACATCTGCTCAAGATTGCTCCAATTTTTAATGGGACCAGTTAGTCTCAAGCAAATGGCATCATTTGAGCATTAGAAACATGGGGATAGGCTGCTAAAGTTTTGCTATAAGGTAATATGTGTTTTGATAAGAATGTCTCAAACACTAAAAGTAAGAATCTGGTACCATTAAAGCAAAACTTGAACAAAATCAGAAATTGGTTAGGGGCACAAGAACTGAACATGGCACCCCTAACTTATGCTCACCATAATCAGTTCATCATACGCCAGAACTGCATGGTAAACTGATTATGGCAAGCATCGACTAAAGGGTCATTCCACCTCAGATCACCCAAAACTTTTTTAATTTTTAACCTAAAATCTCCCATTTGCATAAAATTTGGTTTGCTTGTAGAGTTTATATAACAAAGCCAATATTTTCAATTTTATTGAAATCGGAGCAGTAGTTTTGGAGATATGCCTCATCAAAAATTGGGGTTTTTGCAAAAAAAGGGGTACTTGCCGAATTTCAAATTGCAATATCTCCGCAACCCCTTGGGAGATTTGAACAAATTTGGTGTTATTTTGAAGGAAATTGCTCAAGGATTCCATTTCTGTTAAAAATTTTTCAGAATATGCATGTTTAGGGCCAATGACCATTTGACCTTTACTTTGACCCCGAATTTAACTTTGTGGATCACATGACCCATTATTTTTTTGAAATGGAAAAAAATCCCTGCTTTCCTTCTAATAACATATAAAAATTTCAGAGACGTAATATTTGTAGTATAACCATGATTTAAGTTTCATTTTGGGGTAATTAGCCGAATATCAGCAAATTAATTGTACATACTGGAGTAAAGTTTATAATCTAGTCACCTCGAAACCATACATGTGTTTAAAAGTTTTCATTGTTCAAGAAATGTAGTCTTTATAGCATAGAGAAGATATGAAATTAATGCTTGCCTGAGGCAACCTGAAATTGCCTTGGGCAACCTATTTTCTGGCTAATGATACACAGTATATGAAGTGAACAACATTGTACAAGATTATTAAGAAAAGCCATTACCGCTTTTGTGAAAATAAAATAAAATGCAAGTAGAGAAAGTGTATGCTTGCTTTATTTTAGCACAGTCACAATTAACACAGTATAATTGCAGGCACATCATTAATTACAATTAACACTTTTTAATTAACAATTACATGAAGATTCGTTCCATACTCGAATGCGCTTAGCAACTTTTTTGACACAAATGTTTTGTTCTTTTCCTGCAAAAATTTTTTGCGCTCTTGCTGCACTAACCACTCTTTCAGATATCACAAGTAATAGTAGACTTACGGCATTTTTTAGAAAGTGAAAAAACAAGTGAGATTTGTTCAAACTCATGTACGCTTTACAAATTTTTTGGCATGAAACGTTACATTCTTTTCCCGCATTTGCCGCATTAACTTCTCTTTTTGCAACTTTTTTGGCACGAAATGTAATGTTCTTTTTTCCAAGAGTTTTTCCCGCGTTTGCCGCATTAACAGTTCTTTCATACATCACAACTTCACAAGTAATAGCAGGCTTGCGACATTTTTTAGTAAGTGAAAAGTTGGGGTTTAAACAAAAAAAGTCTAAAGTTTAGAAAATTAAACATGCTAAAGTTGATTCTCAGCGTTAGTAACCCTGCAAAGAGTCTTGATTTTTTTCAATGTTGAACTTATTGTGTAAACTCAATGTTTTGCAATTACTTTAATATTTTTGCACATTTTTTGTTTGACAAATTTAAGCATACTTAAAATTCACTGTTCATATTTGTCTTGCGCAAGTTGAGATTTCCTTGAGCAAGTAGCATATGATTTCACTTGGCTGTTGGGCAACTTTTTCTTTATAGCTTTTAACAGTTCTATAAATATTCAAAATTTATGTGCATGTAGTGCGATGTTTTAATCTGTTTGAACGCATTTTATATTAGAAGTGACAATCTTAAAGAAAATTTCGAATGAAGAAGAATAAAACCCAAAACGTGAAATAGTCATCTGTGCATTTTTCATTTCATTTTTCAGGGGTTAAAATATAAACTAGCCAGAGTCATCATAGCAACACTTATTAGTGAACTGCGCAGGTTAATGTAATGGTTCCAAAACTGCAGGGCACAACTCCAGGTGATGCTGAAGAAAGTTATTTGGGGTCCCCAACTTTTTAATAAAAAAATTGATTAATATTTAACAAGTTAAATTATTCCTGAAGTGAAATAGGCAGAACTAATTTAATAGTTCACAGAGACATCACGTCTTACAATCCTACTTCATTTGACAACACCTTAATGCTGTCTCCGCGTCGAAATGGGTAATCATTTCAACCTCTAGTGACGCAGGTGAGGCGGAGCCCCCTATCACGGGAGCATTCCCGTGTTTCGAAGTCAACTGACTTCATCATCAGAGTGAAGAGGAGTCGACACAATGCAAAGAATTTTGATCTCTGAATTAGGCTAACTCAACCGGTAAATTTGAATAACCAAGCTATCGGTATAGGCTAACATCTTCATCTCGTAACTTCAGCTGCTAAAAAGGCAGACCCAATTTTTTTTCTCTCCCCACGCACTGCTCTGGACTCGAGTTTCGCGTAATACCAACGCTCATCGACAGAGCTGACGTTCAAACCGAAATTCAAAAACTAAACTAAGCTTGTCTGCAAACCGAAATTCAAAAACTAAACTAAGCTTGCCTGTAAACTGAAATTCAAAATCTGAGTAAACTAGCCCATAAAGTTAAAATCAAAATAGGATTGTGAAACAATCGCAATTGTGACCAAGGTAACCCGGAAAAAAAATAATTAACTCTGGACAGGGGACCAAGTGGGCTAATAGACAGGGATGAAAAATTAAGTACATAAAATGGGCAAGGGGACCAAGTGGATAAGGGGGGGGGGGAGAGTTAAAGGACAAAGATCAACAATTCACCCAGTGCGAATACATTTTTTTTTTATAGGCAGAACTAATTCAATAGTTCACAAGACATCGCGTCACATATCCTAAATGATATTGCACCCCTGCTGTATCTGCAGTGGACAATCTCTCAGCTGCAAACAACGATAATTTAACAAGTTAAATTATTCCTAAAGTGAAATAGGCAGAACTAATTTAATAGTTCACAGAGACATCACGTCTTACAATCCTACTTCATTTGACAACACCTTAATGCTGTCTCCGCGTCGAAATGGGTAATCATTTCAACCCCTAGTGACGCAGGTGAGGCGAAACCCCCTATCACGGGAGCATTCCCGTGTTTCTTTGTGGAAAAAATGATTAATATTTATTTTCACAGAGTTTTTGTAGGTTTCATGTAAATGCCATTAAACATTAAATATCCTCAACTAATTCCTTTCATAAGGAAACAATGAAGAAAGGATTGATAAGTAATATAACATGGTACATACTAACTTTTACTTTGAACTTGAAGCACATCTAGTTCATGACAATCAGCATTGTTACATCACTAACAAAGTGAGATTTCGTGTCTCACTGCTTACTGTTATAAGGCTAAGTTTAGCAGGTCACAAACTTTTTTTTTTGAGATCAGTGGTTTCTGACCTATTTCAGACTCCAGCCTAATACTACCAACCAATGCAAATTCGATATTTACAGATATGTGCGTATTGTTGTACAAGTTAATTTTTTAGTGTTCAACGGTGGGTGAAATTTAGTTTTTACGAAAACTGAGGTCACGGAGACGAAGTTACCGAA
The DNA here is from genome assembly GCA_963965965.1 of Trididemnum nubilum. Classification (NCBI taxonomy): domain Eukaryota; kingdom Metazoa; phylum Chordata; class Ascidiacea; order Aplousobranchia; family Didemnidae; genus Trididemnum; species Trididemnum nubilum. The sequence goes on along the minus strand of OZ014479.1, from coordinate 888,181 downwards.
CCATTGACATAAGTGCTTTGTTTACTTCAGCTATGAACTAATTACTGATGTTATTTTTATTTCAATGCACATTGCTCATGTGTTTTCATGTTAACTAAGTATAACCAACACAAATCATCGCATGATCCATTTCATTGTGATACAGTAATTAGTTTTTTTGCAAATTACTCAAATTCTGCAAAATGGCCCAAACTCGAATGCAGACTGTTTTAAAATTACAAATATTACGTCTCTGAAATATGAAATTTTTATGTTATTAGAAGGAAAGCAGGGATTTTTTTCCATTTCAAAAAAATAATGGGTCATGTGATCCACAAAGTTAAATTCGGGGTCAAAGTAAAGGTCAAATGGTCATTGGCCCTAAACATGCATATTCTGAAAAATTTTTAACAGAAATGGAATCCTTGAGCAATTTCCTTCAAAATAACACCAAATTTGTTCAAATCTCCCAAGGGGTTGCGGAGATATTGCAATTTGAAATTCGGCAAGTACCCCTTTTTTTGCAAAAACCCCAATTTTTGATGAGGCATATCTCCAAAACTACTGCTCCGATTTCAATAAAATTGAAAATATTGGCTTTGTTATATAAACTCTACAAGCAAACCAAATTTTATGCAAATGGGAGATTTTAGGTTAAAAATTAAAAAAGTTTTGGGTGATCTGAGGTGGAATGACCCCAAAACATCATTTCTTGTATCCACATAAACTTGCCAAAATGTAGAAAACATCTTGAACTTGCAAAAAATGTGGCAAAATCACATTCACAGGAGAATTGGGGCAATCGTAATGAAAAAAATTCTCTGGTCGACTTTGGTACATATCCAAGAAAGTGGTGGTTTAGGTGTTTTTAAACTAAAGGTGCATAATGACTTGAAGTGGCGAATGGTTGCAGCTTTTTATGAAGATGAAAACTTTATCAAGCGTGCCATTAAGAAACAACAATTGGAAAAACTGGTTTGCTGATTAAATGCAATTAATTGGCTTTTTCCAAAAAATAAAAATAAATCAAAAATTTTTATCTATTCACTTTGATTCTTGGAGTGAATTATCAGGCTTATTGATGGCAAACAGACAGTTAGTTCCGGAAATCCAAGTCCCAAATGCAACTACACAGGAATACGTCTGGCTAATTGAAATATGCGATAAAGATCAGCTTCAATTCCTCAGGCATTTTGCCACAAAGCATACCACATGGGCAAGATTTTTGCTAAGTTAGAAGAAACACAGTACACTATTTACTTGGCAACACGCAGTAAGTTGGGTTACAAACCGTACTTAAATTGTAAGGGTATGCGGGGGACAAGTCCCCCCATCAAGATTTAGACGTCCACCCATCAAGATTTGAGCGCTGAATGATGAAACGATCAAGAACCAGCCAACACAAGCAAATCTACAAATTCCAGCTGAATATAGTCCCAAATTGCAGTGAAGACCTTTTTTTGGTCTCCACCTGATTTTGGGGAAAAAACGCTTCAGTTCTTGGTGAAGACCTTTTTTTTTGGTCTTCATTCAATTGGGGGGACGGAATTACATAATTTCTACTGAAGTTTGATCAAGGCTGCAAAAGCATCCCCCTATGCAAAATTTTATAATTTAAGCACAGGTTACAACCATAATATTACTGCTGTGGTGTTTCACACCCTCCTGTTCTTTCTTTTTCTCCAACACTCTTTTCTCTCCGTCTCCCCTCTTTCATTCCGCTCTCGAGACCGTCATTTTTTTCCTTTTTTTGTGGTAGCAAATATCCGAGCTGTAAGTTGGGCCAGGCTTTTTTGGTCAAATGCGGGTTGACAAAAATTTTAGGCTTAATTCTGGCCTGAGACGTGCTTTTTGTCTTAGGTGCACAAAAATATAATCAAAATAACTTGGCAACATTGCTAAATTTTTCAGACCTAACTTAACTTTCGAGTTTTTTCTGGGCATGATATGGGCTTCAAATTAATTTTCGGGTTTGGGCCAGGTTCGGACTTATATTTTCAGGTTTGGGCCTGAACTAGTCGGCCCGTTTACAACTCTGGTATACATAAGCGAGTTCTCTCACACGTGTTTCTTTTTTCACTTTCGTTTGCTGTCTGAAGCATTAAAAGATGTTGTTCACATACATGTCGTCGCTAATACGCAGAACTGTCGTAAGTCCAAAATTTCCGAAATTGCTTTTTTATAATTTTTTGCTAATCAAATGATTCTCTACAAAACTAGCTAGGTTTTACGTTTATATCGTATTTAGTTTAAGAGATATAAATTTAGCTGAACAGTCGTAGTTTAACTTGCATTTTTCAGAACTGTCGTAAGTCCCACTTACGACAGTTTAGAAAAATTTTTAATGTTTTCGTTGTGGAGTTGCGACTGTTTAGTGTAAATAAAAAAAATGAGCACTTTTGATTAAATATGGTGTATTGCAATGTACCATAATATATTGATGGCACTTTGTTATCTTTTATACGCTAATTACTCGTAATTTTATTATCTTAGTAATCTCAGTAAGAAGTACCACCTGCTCACTTTTGTTGTGCAAGCAATTAATTGATCGTTTAATCACGCAACCATTCAATTAAATAGTGTTCTTTTTGTAAGACGTTTTGTTTGGCATGTAATTGTGCTATTAATTGATGTAATTTGCGATAAATCGCTGCAGATGGTACCGATACAATTTTTTTGTATAGTTTATCACCTTTAATGTGGCAACTGCAGCTGTATGTGAAAGATGCAAGGATATCGAAAAGATCTAATTACTGAAGTTTTGACGGAAGAGCTCCTTCCAGCAGCTTACTTAATAGCATTAAATTGTTTTACACCTTACAGCATAATGTGACAGGTTGATTTTCAGCTCACATCACGGAATTGAGGCACATCTTGATAGTTATAAACTGATGGTATTAGCAGCAGCAGTTTAAGAAGCTATGCGCAATTGCACACGCTGCATTATACAGAGACTTAAGTAGTGACAAGCGGCAGAAATAGATTTTCCCTAGTAGGCCTACTAATTACTATATTTTTGGATATTTTCAACAGAATATTGGTGCTACTAAAATATTTATTATTTCTTACTTGATAGTATTATGTCAAAAGATATATCTGCTAGTAAGGTTGCAGAAAAGATACTCTTTGGCAGTAGTGATGAACACGAAAGCTGGGATGATAGTGACTGCGATCCATCTTTTGCACCGGAAGAGGAAAATGAGCAAACAGAACATTCGTCATTTGATAATAATGAACAACCAAATGAAACATGCGAAAAAGAAACTGACCAAGAAGTTCAGAAAGAGAACAAATTTGAATCTGAAGAAAGACTTCCACATGCCCCGTTGCATGCGGAGTGCTCTTATGAAAACGAAACTCCTGTTCAAAATCGAGCAAAACGGGGCAGAAAACAAACAAGACAATTTCGGAAGCAAGAAAATGAAACAAGAAGAAATTCAGGATTATCATACCAAGATGAAAATGGAAGAGTTGTTTCGGCTAAAACTATGAAAAATAGTTGCAACTGCAAACGTTTAAAATGCAGTTTCAAAATCTCTGAAGAGAATCGCCAGATGCTCTTTGACTTATGTTGGAAATTGGGTAACATTAACCAACAACGGCAATACATTGTAAACACACTTACAACAGCAGAAAAACAACGTAAAAGAACAGAGGGCAGTCACTCACGAAGAAAGAATTCTCTAAAGTATTTTTTTGTAATTGATGGTACAAAGTTGGAGGTGTGCAAAACGTATTTTTTGAATACTCTTGCAATTAGCGAAAGAACGGTCACTACTGCGTTCGAGAAAAAAATTGGGGATGGAATTGTTTCACCAGATTTTCGAGGAAATAATAGAAAAGAAGATGATGCCATGCAACAGCGGAAAAATGAACTTAGAGAGCATATTTTATCGTTTCCACGAATGCCAAGTCACTACTGCACAGAAAGCAGTAATTTGCTTTATCTTTCTGCTGACTTGACGTTGGCAAAAATGTATGAGCTCTACACTAGCCATTGTCAAGAAAAGAAACTACAACCTTTAAGTTGCACGATTTATCGGAACACTTTCAAATCCATGAATTTAGCTTTCCACACTCCCAAAAAAGATAGATGTGAAACTTGCGAAAGATTTCGCAATTTAAGTCCCCAAGAGCAAGAAGAGGAGAAAGTTACTTATCAACAACATCGACAACGTGCCGAAAAACTTCGCGCCATAAAATCAGATTTGAAAAAAGAAGCAGACAAAAGCAAACTAAATGCAGTGTTTGATTTGCAAAAAGCGTTGCCCACTCCTAAGTCGGAAGTGTCATTATTTTATTATGCCAGAAAACTTTCGACTTACAATTTTTCTATCACAGACTTGACCAATGACGAAATAACCTGCTTTGTGTGGCATGAGAGTGTATCCGCACGAGGAAGCAACGAAATAGGAAGCTGCTTACTTTATATGCTACAAAAATGGGATAAACAGGGAGGCATCAAAGAAGTGAATTTCTTCAGCGACGCATGCCCTGGGCAAAATCGCAATTGGAACATTTTGGCTTTGCTTAGAAGCTTTCTGAGCTTCAAATCCAAGAATATTCTAAAAATAAACCATTACTTTTTTGAATCTGGGCACAGCCAAAATGAGAACGATGCAGTCCATTCCGTCATCGAACGTGCCGCTAAGAGAGTGGAGGTTTTCGTTCCCGATCAATGGTACATGCTGATCAAAACTGCCTCCAAAAAGCAACGATACAATGTTGTGGAACTGGACAACTCGCTAATTTATGATGTTGAAAATATTTTTCAACAAACAGTAGCACATAAGGGCAGTTCAAAAATTTCAAAAATGCAGGTTATGAAATATGAAGGAGGAAACGTTTTCTACAAAAATTCAGCGCTTGAGGAAGATTTATCGGCAGTAAACGCTCGATTCAAACGAATCACACGGTTGGTGATTAAAGCAGTGAATGAAGAAGTCGGGCGAGTCATTGCAAAAAAAAAGAAGGACGATTTATTAAAGCTGTGCATGAAACTTGCAATACCAAAAACTTATCACAATTTCTACCAAAACTTAAAAGTGCATGATGATGACCAAACTGAGCAAGACCAAACAGATTAGAAAGAGTATGAAGTGATACTTAAAAATAGTTTGGAACTTATTTTGCTTGTTTTCTGTATTTTTATTTTCATTTTGTGGTTTCTACCATTTAGCAACAAAAAAGCAAACTTAGAAAAATTAATAATCACCTTAGCACAAAAATTAAGAATGATAATTTTTGATTGAAATTTGGTTTGTAGTGTGTTTTTTTAAGCCTTATGTTTGGCTTGATTGACTTGTGATAGGCTATGTTGATTCTGAATTGCTTCTTCGTGATATTTTTGCATGAAAACATTGAAATTGAATTTATTAAAGCTACCTTACAACCTTCTACAGTTTTGGTAAAGTGTCGTAAGTGTTAGTAGACTCCAACTAAAAAAAGAAGTGTCGTAACTCCAAGTATGCATTACACACCGAAACATTTGCACCCTTTAATAAACTTGCATATTAGTAAATATGTGTTCGAAGTCTTCTGCAGTACATAGACCAACTGTAAATAAGCAATCAACGCCCTATCTGAAGAATTGCACAAGTCAGAAAAAAAACAAATCTTAAAATGCAATTTTCTCAAAAACACGATTTTGGAGTTACGACAGTTCTGCAAATTAGCGACGATGTGCATATTTAATTGTTTGTGGTGGATCAAAATGACGGTTTTCCCACACTGTTTTTGATCAACTAACACTCTGCAAACAGCAAAGCCGTTATCTTTGCAAAATTGGATATTTATGAAAAACTTTTCCGCCTTTGTGCAACCTCTAAATGTATTTCTATTTTAGAGATTTTTTACGCACAATGGTTTCAGCCTAAACAAAACACATTTACTTCGGTTCCCATGACAATGTTTGTTTAATTTTTGCTATGTATTTAAGGACCACCCTAGTGCGCACGCAACAATTCTGATTTGCGGTTTAAAATCCTAACCACTGCTCGTTCTCAGTTTCACTTGAGCCTGTTGGAAGCGGTTTATATTTCACGGAAAAAAACAGATTTGTGCAGGCAAAAGCAGTTTGTATTTACTCTTCAACTGCTTTGATAAGATTAGGGCCTGCTGTCACTGAATAGATTGCGTTTCTCTTTACTATAGTGCAATCACCTTAAAATGCATTTCTCCTTACTGTAGAGTAAATTTCTCCTTAATGTATTTGGTCTTTAAAAGATCCTGCTCACAACAAACCAAAACAGACAGAGATCGCAACTGAAGAATTCTGTCCTAAAAGCTTATTGAAAAAGCAAAATGAAATCGACTTTACTGAAAGTCCTATTCAAATTCTGCACCACCTCAAAACTGTTGATAAAATGATGCTTGCTTTAGTTTGTTTGTCAGCTCATTCCAAGCTTTGACTCCGAAAAATTTAATTGAGTTTTGCAACCGAGAAGTTTTGTGTCTGGGCGCATAATATTGCTTGAATTTGCTTTGAGTTTCTTGTTTCTTTGACTCTAACTATAGAAATTTCCTGAAAGTAATCATCAAATTTAGTTGGAAGTTGTTCATCAGTGAACTAAAATATAAATTTACAAATTTCAACCTGTTTCAATTTCTGAAGTTTCAAGACATTAAAATTTAGGTAGTAAGATTCCGCTTTCTCAAACCAGCTACCACCTGATGCAAGTTTTACAGCTTCCTTTTGCATTATTTGTAGTTTAGAGAGATGCATTTTATAGGTGGCACTCCATATTATCAGGACATATTGTAAATGCGAATGGACAAAGGCAAAATACACACATTTCAATACGTTCAATGGTACAAACGGTTTTAGTTAGGACATAATACCAATTGATCTGGAAACTTTTGATTCTATGTATTTGATGTGATCTTCAAAATTAAATTTGTTGTCGATATGCACACCCAAATATTTTGCCGCATTAACTGCTGGGCTTGACACATTGTTTATCATAAGATGCAACTGAAGACAATTTTCTTTCAATTTAGGAGAAATTATGAGGCATTGAAACTTTGAAGCATTAATTATTATCTTATTTTGCACTGTCTAGTTGTAGACAATTTTCAGTTCAGAATTTACTTTTGCTTCAACTACATTAAGATTGCTGTTCGATATTATCAAACAAGTTCGATATTATCAAAGTAGTGGTTCCCAAACTTTTTCTTTAAATTCACAACAGACCCCTTGCAACTTTTTTAATGTTTGACAGCCTTTTGTGCAAGGCTAAATAAAAACACAGGCACAAAAAGACCGAGCTTCAGCTAGGCCACAGAAGTAGCTAAATAGTTCAGTTCAGGATCAGTCAGAGTCAAAAAGAGTGTAGACAAAACTTGCCCACCAAAGTTATCAGTATTAGATGAGCTTGAGTGAATTATGTTGTATTTGTCAATGGGATCTGCAATACTTTGACCTACAATACAAAAATGTTTGTTCAATTTTTCAACAATTACTTTGGGATCATCAATAATATCACTATCAATTTCAAGTTTTTTTGCAAACAGAAGCTATGTTGACTTTCTAGTGTAGCAAAGAATTTACTGTTTGCCACAGTTTTGATTTATCTTTTTTCTCAGCTACAAATTCATCTCAATAGTAAGATTATATCAAAAGTAATTTTAGCTTTGTTAATTCATTCACATACTTCTATAGTTATTATTGAATAAGATACCCCTGATTCTATTTAAATAAGATACCCCTGATGATCCCAATTACAGGTGAAACAGACTATAGAGTTTAAAATTTCTAAATTTTTAATTTTTGACATGTTTTGTGTTATATTGTGATACTTCTATAGTAGTTTTTGCTCAGAAGTTCCTTCCAGAAAATGACTCTTATAAAGTTTTTGTTTACTTTTCATAGATTTAAAGATACCTTTTGTTATCCAAGGTTTTTGGATCAATTTTTGCTGCTTTTGAGAAGCTCATTTGAGTAAAACATGATTGTCTATCACACATCTAAATATCTTGATGAATTCAGCAAAAAAAAGAGCGATGTTATTATATGAAACAGATGCCGTTAATGAAGAAACGCAATGCAATGACCCCGAAATTTGGTCACATCGTATTGTTTGGCATCACAATAAAAGTACCAATTCATGGATGATTTCCTTTTCAGTTGGGTAGTTCAAATACAAAACACTGGGTAATAGTCGCTGATATCACAAGTTATTATTCCTGGAGTTATTGTTTTAATAATTGGGACTTCGTGCACGTGCATAGTTCCTATGTTCTTACTCGGCCATTTTGATAGATGAGCATTAAATTTTTTTTAATTTTATGATAAGTCAAAAACGGCAAAATGTGGAGAGCTGAAATTCGGACACAACATTACAAGTTTACAAAGCATTATGCATGCCAATTTTGGGGGTCGAAGATTACGTGATAATGATTTGGGAACCCTAAAACCGACAAAAAACGGCTATTTTTGAGCCGAAATTTTTTTATTTCGCTTTTAACAAAAAATAGGCTGAACGTGAAAAGTTGAAATTTGGACACAACATGGGTAGAGATAAACAGTGTATGCATACCAAGTTTGAGGGCTCCCAGTCACGTGACCAAAATTTCTGAGGCGGAAAATGGTCAAGTGGTATATCTCGGTAAGTAGTGATATTCTTTGAAAAAAATTTGTGGTTTTTGAAAACACTAATCAGTAGCTTTGTATTGGTCATGTTCATTTATTCCGTATTGGATATGATTTTTCCTTATTTTTTTCTTTTTTTTTTCTTTGTTTTTCTTCTATCACTATCTCCTTTTAAACCACAAAACGCAGGTAGATGATATTATGGAGTGGTATGGAGTTTAAAACAAACTGGTGTGTGCCTGAAAATGGGGGTGTCACGTTAAGGTGGGCGAAAAAATATATTTTGTTTTAGATTGAAAAAAGTACCTATGCCAGTAATTGTCTTTTGGACTAAATGTTACAAAAATAGCAAAAAAAAATTGTGGCCACTAGAGGGCGTTCAGCCACTCAAGATTTTATGATTTTTCCAAAAAGTTTATTTGTTATTATAAATGCTGAGATACATTTTGTCAATATACAAACCACATTATTAGTATTACCAAAATACAGTTACAAGGCACCAACAATAGATGTTTTAAGATATCAGAACAGGGAATTCAGTGCATTTTCATGAAATATTTCTCTAAAAGATGCAATAATGATACCACAAGTTGAACTATTTACTATTTTGATTCATGTTTTTGCATTAAACAACTTGCCGGTTTGCTTATTTCGAAATCACCGTTCCTGTTTTTTTCCCAAATCTAATTAGTCGCACAGACTGTTTCTTTATTACTGAATTCTCTGTGCTGATTGCTTGCAGTTAGCCAGAAATAGGCAGCAGACTTGATAATAAGCTATGATATAACCACACACAAGAAAATTAGCATTCTGTTGCGAGTCACTAAATCATTCAAATGAAGATGCATTAAAGCATTTTTTAGATATAAAACTTTTCATAAGCTTTCGTGACTTAATCTTGTTCCTTATATTTCCATCACTTCGATCATGACCACATACTGCAGCAGCTGCCTCAGTTACAGTTTTAACATGTCTCTCAATGTTTTGGCTGTGGCATTTAAAATCAAGTTTCAATGGTATTTGCTCTAGAGATCTAATAAAGCTATTGTTATATTCTTTTAAAACAGGAGGCTGGGTTCTCCATTCCGATGGAGTCATCTCATGATAAGATGAAGCTTTAAAATTTATGATAGGCTTTTTGAATACTCTTACTGACTTGTCCATTGGAGGGTACTGGCTCATGTTTAAAAAACTTTCAATCATCTCATCGCTGACATCAACATTATTGTTAACGTCTTCTGTTAACTCTCCTTCTGAAACTTGCTCACCATTTTCTCTCAATTTCATAATAATGTTTACCGCTTTTCTTCTCACAAATTCATCTGAATTACTCAACATTAAAACAAGAATATTTTCACCATGTGCAAAAAAAACTGTTGTTGTTGAGAACATTGTAGCAAATATCCTTGATTTGTTTATCTGATAAGCAATTTATTCTCACAATCATGTTGTACAAGTTTTTTGATCCATCAGTTAACTTTTTATTAGCTTTTATATCAAATCAGCTCTGAAAGTATACTTTGATCACAAATTCAGTAATCATGCATAAATTTCTAGTCGGGTTAAGTTATCTGATGTAGAATCGCAATATTCGACACGCAAATGTGAGCCAACGTGAATGATTCAGTGGTCCAATTTCAAGATGAGCCAAATCTTCATCCACCTCTCCATTTATAATCGCCCAACACATGCGATAGCCATAGTACTGATCAGTGGAAAGATCATTAATAACGTCATTGGGCAAAAATGGAAATGATAAGCATGAAATCGGCTTGAAATTCGCCACTTCCCATTAAGTAACTAAACCATGTAACATAGAACCTATTGGACCAGAAAAATTATGTGGGCTTTTTGTTGCTCCATCCAAAACAGTGAAAATGTGTCGCAATGGTAACCCATTTAAATGCAGCACACATATATCCCACTGAAGAAGTCATTGTGTAAACAGTTCCAGGTAGCCAATTGCTCCTCTATTGCAACCACTATTTGTATTAGTTTCATCAGCCTTTACAAGACAAAGTTTAGATTCCAAGTCTGATTCTTTGATGACTTGACAAAGACCGTGCACTGTATCGACGCCTCTACCAGTTGCAGGCGAAAAATGGTCGAGATGAAAATCATTTGGTTCTCCAGTAACAACATAGTGATCTTCTAATACTGTGGATTTGTAGTGCTTATGGTTTGTTTCTTCAACAGTTAAAGTGGCATCTTTACGACCATCAAACCCAATTCCTTTAACTTGCACAAATTGTTTTTCCTCATCCTTTTTAGTTTCTTTTTGAAGTCTGGTTATTGCTGCTCTTAATTTGTTTTTATCTATTACATTTTCTCTTTGATCAGCAGTTATTACTCCATAATCAACCAACACAGCAGAAGCAATAGCAGCACCAGCTCTATCGCTTACTTGAAATCTTTCACAAGCCAATGCAAGAGTTGGAAGGGGCATTCTGTTCTGAGGTGTGAAATTGCTCTCTGGAATAAATTTCTCATTCTCTGTAGCTTCACCTGAATCAGTTGTGCTGGAATCGTTTTGCAAAGCTTCATAGCTTTGTTTAGTACCAGGAGCATACTTCTCTGCTTCATAATTAGATTTAGCTTTCTTGACTTGGATAATGCGAGACTGAAATCTAATATCAGTTGAGGTGGATGGCACTGGATCTAATGTGCAGAAACCATTTCTGATTGTACGTTGATCTTCATAATACTGATAATCAGCTTCTGCTATTTTAAGAAGGATTTTTTTTTCCATCTTTGATCGCAGGTTTTTGTCCTTTTGGAAAACATCGAAGAGAATTTTAGTTTTTTCAAGAAACTTGTGAACATCACTGCTTTATTTTTTTTCTCGTTTCTTTTTATCATATCTGTACAGTCTGCTAAATTTAGTCATTTCGGTTTTCAATCTCCTCCAAATCCCGGCAATTGAAATTGGATACACATTGTACTTAATTCAAAGGTTAAAGATTTCTTCAGAAACAATTGTTAGAGTTTTATCAGTGAGGTAGTTCTTGTGATATAAACATCTGTTTAAAACATTCTTCAAAGTTGGCAATTTTCCAAGAGGAAACGCATCAATCGGAGTAAATTTTTCACTTCCTTTAACTTTGTCAGACTGCTTCCGAGTTCTATGCATGGGCATGACTCTTGAGTTCATTGCAACACACTACACTTAACTAACAAGTCTACCATATCTAAAGAATATAAAAATGTTAGCTTTAAAATCTGCAGTTCCCGGCTTAACTGCTTAGTTGTAACGCTATTTCACACTTTTCTGCCAAGTAGGCTTATTGTTGTACTATTGTGTTACTTGTAAGTGAATCTATCCGGATTGAAGCCATTTCAGCATGGCATTACTGGAACCAAAACCTTTGGCTAGTCTACTGATTTTTCAAGTTACCACAATGTATTAGCTAAGAGACACTGACTCAGTAAAGTAAATCCTAGTCAAGCTGCAATCTGCTACTGTTGTCCATAAGCCCTTATTAACCCTAATAAGGTTTTGGTGCAAGTTTAGCAAATTTGAAGCCCTGTGGAGATTGTATTCGGTCATACTTAGTCAAAATATTGTAGCTGGCGTTCCCTGGTATTAGCTACGGTGCACTTTATCAACTTAGTGGACTTACTCAAGACAGAAAGTTATATTTTGGAGAGCATTAATGATTCATGTAACACTTGATTGCTTTTACTGCTGTGAGAAATTCGTTAATATTAGCATTAAAATAATAAGGCTAGTGGCTGAAAGCACAAATCCTGCCACAATTTTTTTATTGGCTAAAAGTTATTTTCTAGTCTAAAGACAACTTTTTAGGGGGGTACTTTTCTGTAAAAAAAATTTCAACCCACCTTAGTGTCACGTTCGGGGATTCCCCCTAAAATGGGAGCTGGAAAATTTTGAACTTTTGAATTGTTCGACGTAGATAGCCCAAATTACCAGATTTGGTGGATATTGGTGGTGACTAAAACATATTAAAAATTGGGGGGGCTGCAATGGGGGAAATGGTTGAAATGCATCATACAAAATTCGGAAAAAATTTTTACTCAACTTAAGTAGATCAAATTTTTGGAATAGATTAATAAAATAAAAAGTAAATTGTTGGTAAAATTTTGGAAATAACAATTGGGGAATATTCCCTCAATGGGTTTTTCAAAATCCAAACCTTTGTAATGATTATTATTGATCAAGGCATGCCAACATCAGTTTCAGGATAGTTAAATATAGACAAAAGCATAAGATAATAATTTTTGTGGGGTTGCATTGCACCAATCTCCCCAAAATTTCCTTTTTTCAGTTTAAAACTTTAAGGTTTTTACAACATAGAAATGGAATTGTAAAATAAAAAAGTTCCTCAATTTTTCTGGCTACTCCAGTACTCCGCTTGATTAGTAGCTCACTTTGTTTGTTGTGGTACTGGCAAGGCTTTTACATGTGATGTTCATGAAAAAAATTAACACTACCAGTATTTTGTCATGAAAGGATACCATGAAAAATTTTGTTATGAAGTTTATAACGTAGTAATATTCCTGAGAGAAGATTCAGTTACGCAAAAGTCAATACTTACTTATGACAAAATGGTGTTGAATTTTTTCATTAACACCATTGCAAACTTTGTCTAAGAAGATTGTTTTATAAGTTTATGTATGGTAGTTTGATGAAATTGTAAAAGTTTTTATGCAAGCTCTCACAGAAATTAAAGCTTTTCATTTTAAGGCTGTTTAAGAAAACTTTTGAAGTTTTTAGTACCTCAATGGACGTATTAAGTAGGTCAGCCTATTCAGTGTATTATCATTTATATACCTATAGAAGTGGCTATTTTGCCTCTAGAGGCAAAATAGTGTTTTTCCTCTGTTTGGGTTAGGGTTAGGGCTAGGGTTGGGATTAGGGTTAGAGTTTGGGTTAGGATTAGGCTTTGGGCTATTTTGGCATTTGCATCAAAATAGCCGTTAGGACTAGGCCTATTTTGCCTCTACAGGCAAAATAGCCACTGCCTTTTTATATACTGCAATATTCGCAGTAAAGTTGGTTTTTAGGATAAGATAACCTATTTAAGTATTTCAGACTTAGAAAAGTTTGTGGCCTATTAGAGTGTCAACAAATGAATCTTTTTAGTTGGCTATCAGGCTATAGGCTAATCATACTGCTAATATAGCCTAACAGTATATACGTAGGTGTATTGTTACATACGGTACCTACCTACTAGGATAGCCTAGGTGTAATGTTAAATGTTATTGATTGTAGAACCAAGAATATGATTGTAAGGTGTTGACTAATATGCCTGGTGAAAATGCTTTTATGTACGTATTGGTAGTGTTTGTGCAATGACTTGAAATTTTGTTCAAAAAGTCCATTTTCCCAGTAGTGCCAAAATATTATCGTACTAAGTTGTATTTTGCAACCCCAGATTATGCGAGCAGGATCGTCATAAAAAAGCATGGCTTTACTCTTTGGACATGCTGCTGACTGGAAGTGGAATGATGGAGAAGGTAGGTTAGCATAATGCTGTTGATAATAGCATAAGCTGTTCCTTACGTGCAATAATATGACTCAAAGGCCTGGCACTGGCAGTAATGCCTGATGCTGTTAGGTACTCGATACTGGCAACTGCTGTCTTACAAACAAACAAATCGAGAAAATAGTTGGAGGTTACTAACCAAGTGAGTATAATGGTATACAGTATTTGTAATGTATATTGCCAAATTTTCCTAAACAGGTATACAGTTGGCTAGTAGGCCACAAGTATGTAGTGATACCGGTATGGCAATCCCAACCCTGCAACGCTTGTTTAAAACCCTAGTCAAGTTGTTAGAACTGTTGCCCATGATCTTGTTTCTTTAAATAACTTTTGCATTAAATACCAGTAAGGGTTTAGGCAAGACAGTTGTGGTAATGACATTGAATCAATAATTATTTCCTAGGTAGTGACTATTTCACCGCAAATTTTTAAGTTAAAAAGAATAAAACAAGAATGAGAAATATTCATCTGCACTTTTTTCAGTTGCTTTTTTAGGGGTTAGCATTAGGGTTTTAAGTTAGAGTTGGGGTTGGGGTTCGATTTGGGAATAGTTTTAGAGTAAGCATTTGAGTTTGGGTTAGATTTGAGTCAGAATTAATAAAAAACTAGATGAAAATTTTCAGTGAAATAAAGCTTTCCTATTTCCTATGATTGGCCTTTTTCTGCTGATGCTTTTACTAATGCTATAGTTGGTAGTATGTTGCCAGCTTCCAGATATGTCATCTTTCTCTATGCCCCTGAGGAATGGCATTTCAAACCAAATCAATTTAGAGTGTGTGATGAGAATCAAAATTTTTTTATGTAACTTTTCATTGCTTTGTTAGGCTTTTGTTTTGAGTTTTTTTTTTATCAATTCTCGTCCAATGTAAGGTTAACCTGTTGACCCAAATTCATGTAGTTGAAAAGTTTGGACTTGTTCTCTGTTTTCTCAGTTTCCAAGTGTTTGATGGACATTTGACAAGGAGCCAAAGGCTGTAGTAGTGTTTGGTTTTCAATTATTTTAAGTGAATTCAATTTACCACCAAAAGTTTTTGATTAAATTTTTGTTTCACGCCTCCTCAAAATGCATTTCCTTGGTAACACAACAGAAAATGAAAAAAAAATAGCCATAACTTTGGAACCGCTCATGCTAGATGCAAAAATTTTTTTCTAAAGATGCAGAATACCCAAGTTCCTATCTGCTCTCAATAAATTATAAGTCTTAACTGCTCAATTTTTCAAGTAAAATCAAGAAAACAGTTTTTTTACTAATTTTATTGAGTTTTCTATGATATATCTCATTGCGTAGAGGAGTTGTGGAACTTTTCTGGTAATGTAAAGTAACTTTTTATTGGCTATACTGTTATTAAAGTAAGTATTGTATTAGAACAAATATTGATTGGTTCTTAAAGTGTTCTCTGATAAGATGGATAGCATTGTAAAAGTGAAAAGCAGTAAAATCATCACAGAAATCTAATGTTTAACTTATTATCAATTACTGCTGCATTCCGTTATTTTCACATGTTATTTCTGTTGACTTTGAAATATGTTGAAATGTCAATAAAAATTTGGCTGCTTTCTGCCCATAAAAGAAAATGATTTTGACAGAACTGCATTTCTGAGTGCAAAATTTCTTTGCAAAAGACTTGCTCAACTGCTCATGAATTCTAAAAGTTAGCATGCTAAACTTCAAAAAGAAAGCAAAACGCTAATCAAAAGCAACAGGTGCTGCTAAAAAGACTGATTATTAAGGGTTTTAGATTGTCTAAAATTATTAAGGGTTTTAGTATTGCTTTGTGATAAAAATGAAGTCAGCTTATTGCGTATGTGATTGAAGTATTATTGGATTAAAGGGTAATTGACTCATGTTCAACACTCTTGATGATGTATTGCATATCTTGAAGCATTTTACAATTCCAATGCAGTAAAACAAAAAACTCTCAATGCTCAATGTAGAAGCAAGTTTAACAGCAATCTATTTCGGACTCTTTAATCGTTACACTTTTAGCAACCACTAATACTGCTGAAGCTCTTCGTTCTGCTCTTGGATGCTGGCTGACTAGGACATGTCAATTTAAACTTTTCTTTATCGTTTTTAGTGCTGATAACAATATTAGTTTTATTTCTCATATTTATACTTTTGGCTTTAGATCTTTTTGCTGTTAAACATTTATTCCTTTTTTCTACTCTCTACTCGTGAACTTTCAGAAATTTTTTTGGTTTTCACATCCTTTTTCATGGTGATGTCTTTTTAGGCTTTCATTGTTGTAAGCATTAGAAGTCTTCTACTTATGTCAAATTACTTGATACACATTGCTTTTAGTTTAAACTTTGCAGATGCGGCACAATGTATGTGTGTACACCTTTCTAGAAACAGTTGTTTTGACTCTTGAGTTTGCCTGGTTTTCCAAACATTTTAGTTAAGCATGGTTTGTATTATGCGATGCCAAGCCAAAATCAATTTTTATCCATGAATCCTGTACTTTGAAGCAGACTTCTCAACAGAACATGCTGCATTATTTTGTTTCTTTGTGGGCAGAAAGCAGCCAAATCTTACTAAAATTTTGAACATTTTTTCAGCAAGGAGAATTAGTTTGTTTTCCTAAATAGTAGCATGATGCCTACCAATAGCATGTTGGCTTGGGAGCATACTATACTATACCTATTTAGTAATAATTGCTAAATGTAGGCATAACAAGCTTGTTATTGTCCAAAGCCAAAATACTCTGTCTGTTTAGAACAATCGCAAATAATTAAGATGTGAAAATAACAAGAATACAGTCTGTGATTATAAATTAGTTGATACATTAAATTCTGTCGTTGTGATCTTGCGCTTTTCAACACTTACAGTTCTAGGTATCCTATCTGTGAACAGTCTGAAAATCAATTAACATGTTCTAATACAGCAATTACTCTACATTGACAGAATAGCTAATATAAAGTTACCATCTACACAAATTCCATAACGCTTCTATGCAATGAGATATAGGCTACCATAAAAAACTCAATAAAATTAGTAAAAAAAACTGTTTTCTTGATTTTACTTTAAAAATTGAGCAGTTAGACTAATATAATGCATTGAGGAAAGATAGGAACTTGGGTATTCTGTATCTTTAGAAAAAAAATTTTGCATCTAGCATGAGCAGTTGCGAAGTTATGGCCATTTTTATTTTTGTCCTGTTGCGATAGAAGCGCATTTTGAGGAGGCGTAAAACAAAAGTTTAATCAAAAACTTTTGGTGGTAAATTGAATTGGTGGTTGAACCACTTTTCAGAGAGTTCCCAAGAAATTGAAGGAAGTCACCAAAATTTGGTACGGCCTAATGCAGACCCACCAAAATGTACGAGAGAATACTGATATAGCTGCTGGCCAGGTGTTCCAAAAGCTTGTAATTTAGGTATTGCGTTACTTACTAACTTTTCTGGATCTTAAAGGTTTGGTTGATGGTAGTAAGCTATTGTTTGAATAAAATTTGGTTTTAGGGGTGAATCTGGAGGGCTGTTTGTTTGGGATGTTCGCTTTTGGTGTTACGTAATTGACAAGGTTTGTTTGGTTAAGGATTGTGCAAGCAGAATTCCTTGTTTTGTTTGACATTGCTGCTAAGTTGCTCTCTCTGGCTAATGTGGTATTTTCAGGGTTTTTTGATGAGAAGATGTGGTCGTTTGAAACTTCAAAAAGTAATTTTTTGTCAAGTCTTAGGTATCAGTTGAGAGTTGTTGAAGTTGACGTAAAAAAGAATTGGATAAAGTGGGTTGTGGTCTTGCACAATTGGATGGAGGTTAAGTGTGATCCATAAGCTGAATTTTATAAGTGGGCTGGCGTTTTTATTGGGAATGGACAATTTGCACATATTTGGAAAATGTATTGGCAGGCTATGCAACCAATCAAAGGGAGTTTTTTGTTTTGTTTGAGTGTAATGAAATGAAGATGAGGAATGGTGGCATTTTTTGTTAAGTTTTTTCACGGTCAATGTTAAATCTGAATTTAGGATTTGCGTTTGATGCAAGGTTAGGTTTAGTCTTAAGAGTTAATGTTAGAGGTAATAAAACTTTTAGACTTGTATATGTTTCCCGGTTGCCGAACTGCTAGATTGGCATTGGCCAAACCTGTAGTGACATTTTGAATTGCTTTTATTACTTTCAATTGTGCTATGAAGTTTCTGCATTGTTGAAAAAGTGTAAGCAAATTTTTGTGTGCAAGGTTGCTTGAATGCTGGATGCAGTCCTAGTAAAAATGAAGTAAGGTTAGTTTCTAAAAACTCTTTTCAAACTTTAATCATTAGCAGTGCTGCCAACGGCTTGTTACTGCGAAGGAATTCCTGGAAAGAAAGTTTTTTGTGGGTGAATGATGTGGAGATGAGACTTGACAACTTCTTAAATGCTTTGTCATCAAGTAGATATATAAAGAAGGTTTTGGTTTTGTAATATTCATAATGTTTATTTGTTTATACATGTTGCATCTGAGAATATAGCCCAATAAAATTGATGCTTGCATTGAATCTTTTCCTATCAAAATGTAGCATAGGCGTAGCCAAGATTTTTGATTGGGGGGGTGGCATATCACAAATCACATAGGTGAAGACCAAAAAAAAGTCTTCAGAGTCCGATTTAGGATTTTTGATTGTGGGGAACCGAAATTTAGTTGGAGACCAATTCAGGATTGGGGGTAGCCCAAGTAACAACCTTTAAGCAAAAACCAAAACAATAAAACAACAAAAAAAGATCTTCACATACTAAAGGGCCGATTTTGTCCCAAAAATCAGGTGAAGACCAAAAAAAAAGGTCTTCACGGACTGAAGTCAGGTTTGAAGCAAAACAACTAACGCAACTAAAGGAAGATTAGTCTCTTTTGCCACAGATTTATCATGATTGGCACTGCAATTGGGAGGGTTCTGGGCACCCTGGGCCCTGCCCCTGGCCACGCCTATGAAATGCAGTTTAGTTACTGTAAATGATGTTATCATAGATTTTGTTCATTGTTTTTTACACTGGTAAACTCTTAAATGCCTTTGTAAAATATTAAACTTTAGTAACTGAAACAAATTAAACGTCTAAACATTAAAAGTCTGACCTGTAAATCAGAGGTGGAGTCGAGGACACAAGGCTCGAGGTATAGGCCAAGGACAGAAAAAAAATCCAAGGCCAAGGACAGTCTTTTCAAGGACAGACCCTCTCGAGGCCAAGGACAGGAATGCTTGAGTAAGTGATTAGGTTAAATTTTAGATGTAAGTGATTTGGTCCAGGTAGGGGGAAGTAAGGTGCATTGTCTCTTGCAACATTTTAGCAGTAAATAATAATCCACTCGAAGATTTGTTTCAGAGATTTTTGTTTTGTCATGAAAGTAACTAGTTATAGGAGTACATGTTCTGCCAGGGGGCCCAGGCCCAGTCTTTAGGGGGCCCATGGGCTTGAAGGAGCCACAAGAGGGCCCAATCGACTTCATAAGGCTCATCGAAATGAAACACCAAAGACCTTTTTGTTTGTTTTTGTTTTAGATGTTTAATTTCGATGATGACCTTTTTTTTTCTGGACAGAAAAACCGTTTCAATTTCAGTGAAGACCTTTTTTTTTCTTTTTTTTTAGAGATCACTTGAAAATCCGGAGAAAAGTGCGTCATTTTCCTTGCTTGTTTTGGGCTGCACAAAACCAGAGACGCGTTATATTTGAGTTGTCCCCGGGCGCACTCTCGGCTCTTGGCACCCCTGGATGAATTACCGAACTGTTATTGAAAAATGGTACAATAGATGGTAACATCTTCTTAACCATGTCATTGCCAGGCCGGATTTACATCGCGCTAGGCCCCAGGCACTTTAGAGATTTTTGGAACATCTTCCTGCCAAATATAGGTGAAGACCAAAAAAAGTCTTACGATTTCAGCTCGGGGCCCCTAGCTGGTACTACATCATATTATGGTAAATCCAGACCTGATTAATGCATTACGTCTGTAAAAAGGCTAGATGTGGGCCTAAAACAGCAACTTTTAGGACAAAAACTCTCCATCTCCTCTGGGTTATACGTTTAAATTGGCTGGCAAAATTGAATTGAGGGGGCCCGGTGCCCGGTGCCCCTAGTCTTCAATATTGTAGTTAGTTACTGTTGTAGGTGAAAAATGCTAAAAAGAAACTGAAACTAAAAAAACAATATGCTTTTTTGTCACATTTTTGTCATTGGTGAAATTTCAATCGGGGGGGAGGGGCAGACCCCAATATGTAATGGATACGTCTATGCTCCAAGTGAGGAAAACAAAAAAGGGTTGCAAATTTTCCGCGAGGTTTCTGGCGTTTTCCTATGAAATTTCAACTGCTCAAAAAACAGTGCTGTCCTCCAGCCGAGGACAGGCCAGTTTTTGAGGACTTAAAGCTTCGAGGCCAAGGACTTGACCTTCGCGGCCAAGGACTTCAAAATGTGTCCTCGAGGACTTCACCCCCTCTGTAAATGTCAAAACATTGCAATTAAATTATTATTGAAAAATGATTTGGATAATTCAACAAACTTGGAAATCTTATCAGTTTTTTTTTGTCTGATATGGTTAAGCGGGTGCAGTGTTTTGCTTAGCCCACCATGGCTTGGTTGGTTTTGGGGCGGCTCTGAGGCTTCATTGTTTGATTTTTTTTAATGTTTTGAGTTGAAAAAAAGCAATTTTTCAACACATTATTTGAACTTCCAGTCATGTCATGTTTTAAAGGTAATTTTTGGTCTCGTATGCTGAACACTGTTTCTTGTGGATCTTTGGATGTTGAAATGTATTTTGGTTGCATTGTAAAAAGTATTATTTACATTGCAGTGTCGTCAATGGAAACTTCTGTGCAGTTGGTGTTCCTCGGTGCAGATTGCATGGTGACAGATCGCAAACAGATTCATACACAAAGATTACATTATTTTTCAAGGTTAAATTTGTTTTTTGGAAAGTTTTTGATTTTCTGTTATTTCTGTTTTTTTTGTTGGGGGGAGTTGCTGTTATTTGATTTCTTGTTGTAAAGCATTTTTGTGTTATTGTAGACACTTATGTCGCTTAAGAGGGGGTGTTTTAAGAGTTAAAATCTAACTCACAGATTAGTACAAAGTTTAAAAAATCGCCAAAAGTAAGCAATAAAATTTGATCGCTTGTTGAAGCGTGTTAACAGGTTTCATAGAAGAATTATATACGTATTAGGAAGTTTCAAAATAGTACCACTTTTAAATTTCATAGCAGCTCAGCAAATTTCTGGTGAAATTTTTGCAGCTAATTACGAATTTGATATTATTTTTGATTATGACGTCATATTGAGGGTTCAGGACTCCATTTTTTACGTCATTTTTCAACTTCTGCGTTTTCTCAAAAACTATACATCGTGGAACCTTGATATTTACATCAAACGACACAGAATACATGATTTGCTATCAGTGTTCAATAGATAAAAATGGTGTATCTTCAACAGAAAATAAGCTATTTACAGTAGAAAAAAGGGATTTTCACAAGTTGCTGGATATGATGTCACAAGCATGAAAAAACTTTGACGCAATGAAGTTTACTTGTTTCCAATCGCTATTTCGACTGAAAACCAGCATTTATGCGTTGTAGATGACTGGAACTGGGTTGGTGTTTTGATTTAGAGGGGATAGGTAAAGGCAGGATGGGGAAACTCCCAGAATTGACTTTATTAAAGCGTTTTCATGCAGATGGACCAGCAAAGTGATTATTTTATTATCATGATTTTTTTTTGCCATATTGTCAGTAGATAGGTTAAGTCAAAGTCTGTCCTATGAGCTCTCCATGTGGTTATCACATAACTGCTTCTCAGCTATTCTTGAAGTATAGAGTCTCCAATTTATTTTTTGATGTTTGATTTTATCGTTGCGGGAAAACTTAGGCATTTTTAAATTTATAATTCCTACACTTCTTTTAGCTCCAAGATATCTCAACTATTACTACTCTTGTTTGGGGCAATGACTTGGGGCAATGACTTGTTTGGGGCAATGACTATCATTACTCTTGTTTGGGGCAATGACAAAAAACGAGATGGTTTCCCTACATAGCTGTTATATATACTGAATATTCTTTCAGGCTTAATTGGTGTACAAATTTCTTGAAAGCTCCCTCAGCAAGGCCTGTGGAGCCGTGGTGTAACAACGAAGCCATTGCATCTTTGAATTTGTATGAAACTTCAATATCATAAAAAATATGGTGCTGGTACAAAGTAGTTTTTAAAAAAATTCTCCTTCAGTGTTACATTACTCCTAACTGGCCGTAGGCATATCATCCTACGGATATCTTGGAAGGGAAAGAATATACAGTGTTTATTGTTTTGTGAACTTTTTATCTTTTGCATTTTTACATGTTTAGCATTGAGCATTACACAATTTTTAGCTGCATTTTTTTTTCGGAAATGATTTAAAAGGCAGTTGCAATTGCATGTTGGACTAAGTTGTAGCCCTTCAAAATATGTTTAAAAAATGCTACGAGATTAGAACACACAAATTTATGCCGCAGCATGAAAATCAGCCATGCAAATTTTGTCCGCATGAAACCAGGAAAACCCTGCTATCTGCTTGTGCTAATGGTTGAAAATGTAACTATTTGTTGTACAACTTTTAGTGCCGGTGTGTCACTTCAAAGAGGCAGCAAGGTCAACGTTATTGTCATTTATTGTAAACTTTGTAACCTACAGTATGTTTTTTCTATGAGCATGCTATAAAAGAACAAGATTACAGCGCTGGTTTACCCATGGTACTGGTATGAAATTCGTTTATAGCAGTGCAGTACTGTTAAAAAAATGAAAAGTCAAATTGTACATAAAAAAATCTGAAATTGCATGCAACGTTAGTTGAGAAGTACCAATGTTGTCACTATACCGACACCTGGGCCCGAAAAAATATCCAGTATTTCTAACAGCTATACTGCAAAACCAACTCGTTTTTGTTTAAGTTATTGCCCCAAACAATAGTAATAATAGTTGAGATATCTTGGAGTAAAAAGAAGGGTATAGGAATTATAAATTTAAAAGTTATAAGTTTCCCCGCAAAGGTAAAATCGAACATCAAAATTGCCATCAAAAAAAAAACATTGCCCATTTCATGTTTTTGCACTGCTGATTTCTATGCTGCATTTCAAAATTAAGTTTACAAATTTTTATCGAAATAGGCCTAAATTTAAGTTATTTGCAAAACCATACAAAACTTTGGAGTGCTAGGAGCGGAGCTCTCAGGCCCCCGAACACAGCCCCCCCAATTGCAGATTTTGGGTTACACGACTTATTGTAAACGAGTACTACTACGTTTTCAAGTTTTATAATCTTCCAATGAAAAGTTATTGAGCTGGGCAAATAACAACCGCTATCTACTACAATGAAGTAGTATCATTATCTTTAAAATATAACCTTTTGCAGCTTTCTATACATTATAAAAGGCGTTATCACGAAATTCCACCCCGGGTGTCACCATCCTCAGCGACGCCACTGATTGTTAACAGGCAGTGTGAGGCGCTAAATAGTGGATGATACACACAGTTTTGATTACAACGGCTTCTGCGTCGTTTGGGGTGTCTGGTTTTGGCTTGAGGTGGTGCAATGTTTCTGTGTATTTGTTGGAATTGTACATTCAGTTTGCTGCCTGTTCAGAAGCACCAAGTACCCTAGAGACAGTACTTAAACTGTAGGGGGGACGCAAGGGATGCTTCCCCCTTCGAGAGTTAACGTCCCCCCATAGAGGTTTAGCGTCCCCCCATCGAGATTTCAGCGCTGGTTGATCAGACAAAAAAGGGCCCACCAGCACAAATAAATCCCAGAAACTCAGGCTGAATTTAGTCCCAAATCGCTGTGATGACCTTTTTTTTTTGGTCTTCACTTGATTTCGGGGACGAAAAGACATAATTTCCACTAAAGTACTTTCGCATTCCGAATGCGTTTGGTCAAGGCTGCAAAAGCGTCCCACCAAGCAAAATTTTTGCTGTTTAAGTAATGCCTAGATAATCATTATTTGGCGTGTTACGCAAGAACGAAACAATGGTGCGGTAAAAGTGAAATCATTCTGTTATGGTCGGTAGGGTGTTGCAGGCGCCCCGACCATCTCAGATTTTGCTCACCTCTTTTTTCAAACTGCGTTTAGTCCAGTAGAACATGAATATGAAGTTTCGAAAAATTTCATCAACGTTTACCCTACCCGCCCGGGCATTTTCCGGACCCACTTTTTGAAAAAAATAAACTTTTTCGTCACTGGAGGGCGCCATGTAAAATATACATAACTGGAAGTGGTTTTAAAAGATGCCCCTTCTTGTTCCACACATATTAAAAAAAAGAATGTTTGAATTGGACCATTAGGTCCAAAGATATAGGTCATTTTATGGTCATATTTTTACTCATTACTGCCTCTAGTGGTAGAAAGTTAAGTTGCCTTAATTTAAAAACTGCTCAACCAATTGACACAGAATTTGGTGCACCCCCGCATTTTCAGGGGTGAGGATTTCATTTATGTCCTTGGTTTGAGTTGGAACTACCACTGGAGGGCAGTAATCTATCTTTTTTTCATCGATTGTTGCTTTTCCATTGCTTCATGTTTATGTGATGCAATTTTATTTTGGTTAAACGAACTATACATGACAATACAGTATGCAGTTAAGTGTACTGACATAAATCACAAGCAATGAAAGTAAAAACGATACAATATGGAACCTAAGAAGTTGATTAGGAATATTCATCTTTCGCCCTAAATTTTATCTCGAAAAAATCAGGTTTTGGCCATTTTCGACACCTAAATTGACTAGACAATGGGATCTGTGATGAATGAACAGTTGAACATATATGCAAGAATTTTAACAATCAAAATAATACATATAGTTTTTTTGAATTAAAGGAATAGTTATTATTTGCATACTGTAAGGTAAAAGGTAAACATTAGTTCGAACGCCACCAATATTCTCATACAATTATAGCCAAATTTTAATATCTTGTAAGTAACTTATTACACATTTGAAGCATTTGGCATTTTTTATTGCAATTTCCCCAGGGTTATGGAGGACATAACCAAAGCAAGCTATTTCCTTACGTAGTGTCAGAACTTGATCCATGTGTCGAAAGTTTGCTTGAAAACATGTTGGAACTAACCACATTGTTTAGGACAATTAAGAAATCGGTAGTGAAAATTTTCGTTTACTGTCTGAACGTTTTCTTGTCAAATTAATGTCTCAAATAATTTTTGTTCTGTGATTTCATAACTCTCTCCAACTTTCCGGTTCTTAAAGTGTGGGTTGTGGAAGGTGGTGGTGTTAGACTCTTTCTTGAGGGATGCTGGGTGAGGGAGCGCAGGAACTCTGCAGACTCCCAACAGTCAGGCCACACCTTACGGTCTGGATCAAAAGTCAAAAATAGAAAGTGTAGCAAAGAGCCGAAGATAGATTTGCATAGAGGCTCTGAGGTAAGACAGTGAAGAACGAGATGGTGGAAATCTTGAGGATGTTGTCAACAGGCAATGCTGGAAGAGTTCTAATGACTATCCTACATAGGTATGATAATAGTAAGAGGCTGCAACCATGGCAGCAAAAGCAGCAAAGCTCACAGCATAAAGGGCGTGGTAGAACCAATTCCCCTCAGCACTGAAAAACCTGGAGGAATTTTAGTTTTAATGGGAGTAGGAAATAAGACGTTTCCATTTGTGGCACTGGTGTAATGGGTTTCAGCAATGGTTGGGGAGAGAGAACAAGGAACCATTGCAGTGGGCACTGGGTATTAAGGCTCAAGCTTTAGCAAGAAAATCAGCATGCTCATCGTTAAATCAATGCTGGCATAATTGAAGCTTCAAATTTGGACTTTTTTTTCATCTTTCTCTGCTCTTTTGACATTTCGAGTATAATTACTAATGTCTCTCTAGTGGAAACTATTTAATTCAGTGCTGACGCCCTCTACAATTTAAAACATCCTCCTGCAGCTTTTCCCCAACAAATCTTTGTTGAAAATATTGATATGGCTACTTCTTCCATCGACTTTAACTTTGATGGATTCGTATATCGACAAATCGGCGAACTGTCATAGGATCAATCTTTTTGCTGGCTACTACGAATCTAAAGTTTTCCATACCACGTTCCAGCTATTACCGCTATATGGATGACACTTTCGTCATATTCGGCAACAGAGTTAAGTGCAATTTTTTTCTTACATAGCCCAACTCGCTTCACACTTCTCTTCGCTTTACTTTTCCAAAAGAATCTAACCTGGCTTTCCCTTTACTGAACTTGCTGGTTGAAAAATCCCCTTCGAAGTTCATCACCATCATTTACCTGAAACCCCCACTCACCGATCAATATCTGTGCTGGAATTCCTTCAGTCCATAAGAAACGCAAAACTAACTTATTCTGACCTTAACTCATCAGGCTCTAGCCATATGTTCCACTGAAAGGACTTGTTCCATCAAATATGTTCCACTTGTTCCATCGGAACTAGACAAAACCAACTTCATTCTACAGACTAATAGATACCACAGCACAGTGGTACACTCAAGGGTGGTTTGGGGGTCGAACCTCCCTTTTGGAACTTCAAAAACAACATAATTTTGTTGATATAACGCGGCTTCTAACACTTTTCTCTATTTACTTTTCACTAACTAATCCCATTAGTTGTTGTTTTAGGTCGTAATTTTTTCTCGCACCATATTTACCCAGCAATTGAAATTTTTGCATTTGTCTCACCTACAATATTGCTGGCAGAAAGATTGCATATATTTAATATATCCATGGATGTTAAATAATGGATGTATTATACATACCTGATCAAAAATTTCTGAGCAGAGCTTGACACTAACAAAAGACAGACAGCCATTTAGTGAAAAAAAGTCGCCCTTGTTTAAAACAAAACTACTCAGAAAAATGAAAAAAAAAAAGCAAACAAATCTGCTGAAAGTCACAAAATTATATTCAAATGTTGAGATTTTATTCTGCAACCGTATTCAAGAATTGAAAACACAGCTTTAACAGCATAGGAACTATCATTTCCAAATATTTTTTCGATATTTTTGCATTAACTTTACACTATTTAGGTGATTTTTGCAGCATCATACATCTTAGTAACAACCCATTGTCTATTTCAACGTAATCAACCTGTATGTATACCATCGCATTTTAATTTTTCTTTATTCCAGCATAGAGACATGAAGAGAGCTGGACGAAAACGTACAGCCAGCCTTTTTCAAGGCTACCCAGTGCTCAAAAAGTGGAATTGATCTCTCATATGCTATTAAGAGCTATTGTGAAATTAGGTACCACTAATGAGCTTTTTGAATTTAAAAACGCATTTACTAAAAAGGTTTAAGCCAACTACGCAATTTTTCAGCATTTAAACATATTTTGGACTTGATCAGAAAGTGTGAGGGGGCTGATTGAATTGAGCAAAATAAATTTTTTCAAACTCTTCGTAATCTTGGTAATTTAGATTTCTTCTAATTGCTCTAAAAACGATCAAAATGTCACCTAAATGGGGCTAAAATGGTTATTTTTTTATTGTGGCAATTGAGATTGTACATAGGAGAGAAAAAAATATTCTCTTGTACACAACCTTCACAACCAACAATTTTCAAAATCGTTATTACAGAGTTTCAGAATAAACTAATGTTGTAATAAAATGCAACCATTGGAAATTATTTTGAATTGAACTATTACATCTCTTGAAATACTGTGATTACTTTAAAAAAAAAATTATTGCTATGATCTGGTAAATTTGCGATTCTTTGGCTTTTTATGCCTATGTTCATACCTGTAGTGCAAACTGTATTGACGAAGAATAAGACGGATATCAATTTTGAAACAGTATGTCTAAGGCTGTTAATCAAAGGTTTGATTGTGCCTGTTTTCATTAATTTTTTCAGTACCTTGTTCTGAATAAATTGTCATTGTTGAGTCACTGAACATAATACTACAAGTCACTGGTTTTAGTTTTGGGTCGTCTCAGCCCTGCCGGAGACATAGCCATTTTAGGCGAGCTACAAGGAGAGTAGAAGGTATTGATTGCGTTTCATTTCTAAAGACTGTTAACTTAGTTTAGCTCTAGCTCTGAATTCTGGCACTAGTTTTGAGCCTTTCAGCCTACTGGAGATGTAGCCTATTAAGGCAAGCTATGAGGAGAGTAGAGAGTTAACTAGCCAATCGTTCCTCTGCGAGATGTAAGGTAAGATTTGCACATTAGTCGGCAAAGATTGGATTTATAGCCAATAGTTTCATTCGATAAAGATTCAATAAATAGCTTTGTTTTCATTGAGCGAAGATTTTTCGATTAAGATTTACTTAGTTTGGCTAACATTGACAGGTAAAGATTTAGGCAATATAAACATAGTTGATAAGATTGCCTTGATAAATTCGTAAACATGCATGTTTTGAAGATTTTTGTCACTGGTGATATTTGTCATTTTGGCCTTGCTAGTCTTACAGAAGAGCCTTGAGGTTGGAAGAAACAGTTGTCTAAGGCATGCTATTAAAAATACCTTTTGAATTGAATTACTATATATTTTGTAATACTGTGATTACTTAAGATTTTCGGAAAAAAAAATATTCTGCTTTGATCTGGTTAATTTGCGATTCTTTGGCTTTCTACACTCGTGTTCACACCTGTAGTTTTAGCTGTACTGGCAAGGAATAAAAGACAAATGTTGATTCCAAAACAGTATGCCTAAGACTCTGACTATTGTCAAAAACTTATCATTAAAATGCAACTATTACCGCGAAACCCTGTTTGATTATAATAGCGTGCATTTTAATCAACGATAAAAATAAATAAACCACAATTGGGTAGTGGTTGGTTTTTGAAAAGCGAAAAACCCGTTTAAAAATTTTTAAGTGCACCCCTGCCGAAGCATGTCAACAGGTCGTTTATGGCGAAGAAGATGAAGCAAATTCATGCTCTAAAATTGAACCAGAATGATGTTCCATCTGTACGTCATACATCTCCCATAACTTGATTCTGTTTCAACCTGGTTTGAAAAGCAAGTAAAATCTTATGTCAAACAGTGCTTTTCCACTGTGGAACCAGGCATTGTTTATTCTACCAACAACTTTCTCTCCACCACCAACAAGGATGCTCTGCCAACTTTATAGAAAAGGAACATGATTTATCAGCTCTCATGGCACTGCGACAGTCGATTTGTAGCTTGTACTTCCCACAGTTTTTTCAGTCACAGTCTTTGCAGTCAATGATGGAAGACAGACGTGCTTGAAAAAGCTGCAATTTCGTGTAAAAAGCACAATTTTGAAGTTGTTAGCAGCACTACTCAGACAGAAAACAAACTTTGCTGTTGCAGCTAATTAAACAGCTTACAATGGAACTCCAGTTGAACAAAATTCCAACATCTTTGCAAATTATAACAACTAGGATTGACGCTTTAGATCCTAAAATAAATGGATTTAATAAAAGGCTAAATGCAGTTGAAGTTAAATTTTCAAACCGCTACGATGAGCTTGAAAAAAAACTTTACTAAATCAAAAAACGAAATGGATGATATGAAAGTAACTATAGACGATTTAATAAGATTCAGAGATCAGCAAGAACGAACCACCCTTCAAAACGAATCTTACTGCAAGCACCAGAACATTCTCATTCACGCCATAGAAGAAGATGAGAAATCAGTTTGGGAAAATCGTGATATAACCAATCAGAAATTAAAAACTTTTATGAAAGATGGATTAGAGATGGATTTTGATAAAGTACCAATTGTAGATTTCCATCGACTTCCTCAACAGCCCCTTTTTAAACTAGGCAAACGAATCAAAGACCAATAATTGTTAAATTGGCTTACATGGAAGACAAAACAGCTATTTATAAAGCAGCAAAAAATTTGAAAAAGTATAATCGGACTAGGAGCGAAATGAAGCAAAGTTCACCTTATGCATACATTACTGATCATTTACCGTGCGCTTTTCAAGAACAGAGGAAGAAACTACTCCCCTCCTTTAATAAAGCACAAGCTGACAAGCAAAAAACTAAATGGCAAATTGAAAACGGTGAATACTGTCTTTACATAGATAATGAAAAGGTCAATTTAAACTAATAGTACTACAACGACAATGCTACTATATGCTGATTGTACTAAAATGTACCATAGTGCAGTAACAGTATGTAGTTATGAATACAACCATTGATTGTCGAAATTACTTTAATATTCAAAACCCTTCTACAGAACAGTGTCTAGTTTTAGTTAAATATTAATAGTGACTATTGAGGTGAACTTGAATTAGCATTTATTTAAATGATGATAAAAATATTTTTAAGCCAACATCAAATGATCAACACTTTCAGTGAAATTTGTTAATAATGCTGTATGACTTAATTATGCATTACTTGATGTTTACTTTACTTAATTCTTAGAAATAGATGCAAAGAAATGACCTCCCTCCCTTTATTATCAATTGTGTTTATTTGCATTAAATAATTTGTTTGTCTAATAACGTCCAGTTATACAAATATTATATCCCCACTAATATAAAACGCGGTGTAGTTACCTATGCTTACCTAGTCTATGTCTGATAGACTTTGCTGTGAAGATGATTATTTTATTATGTGCTACGCGATTGAATGACAGTGCTATAAGCGTTTTTGATTTTTCCGCTCTGTGCTCTGTAACTGCTGATTTTAGTCTTTATTCAGCAGATTTTGGTGATTATGGTGCCCTTGGCAGACAGGGAGTTGGCTGACTTTTTGGAGCAGAGTATAGCAGACTCACCACAGAAACAAAATTGCTTTTTTGATGAACAGCAACAGTGTGATGCCATCATTAATTCAATATTCGATAACTTCAAGAAATGTACCTATATATCACCAAATTCAAGTATGCCCAATTGCAATAACTCCTTGACAATTTAGCATCTCAACATTAGATTCTTCAACAAAAACTTCGATCAGCTCCACGAATTTCTTGTTTCTATCAGAATTAGACCTGACGTAATTTGCCTAACTGAAACCCGAATAAAAAATGACCCTTTTGTAAACATTACGAGTCCACAATACAAGTTTTATCATGTCGACTCCCAAACTTCAGCTGGCAGAGTAGCGGTATATGTGTCTGATAACTTTACATCTAAATTATGCCCCAATCAATTCGTAATGCCCAATTCTGAAAGCTTATGGCTCGAATTATCTTACACCCAATTTAAATGAAAAATTTACTGTTGAAACAGTATACCGACATCCCGATCATTCTACTGTAAATAATTTTTTTGATAGATTTTCTGATTGCTTAAACGACTTGTCGAACTCAAAAAAAACTTACTACATTCTTGGAGACTTTAATATCAATACTCAAAAGTTTAATCGCACCAATGCTGCTCCTAACAATATTAATTTGATTGTAACTAACGGCGCTATACCAATAATCACCAAACCCACAAAAGTAACCCCTGAATTATCTACTATAATAGATTACATAATCACAAACGATTCAAATCATCAAATAAAATCTTTCATCTTTGAAGTGGATGTTACTGATCATTATCCGATTTTATGTAAAATAGACAAAAAATCAAATTTCTCAAAAAACCATTCAGATGCATATTTTAGAAATAAATTAAAATTTACTCCCGAAATATTTTGTGAAGATTTGAAAAATAATCTACACTTTTTCTTTTTTAACCTACCGCTATTAACTAAGGATAACTTTAATGAGAATTTTAAAAAATTCACTAACATAGTATCTTCTACAATTGATAAACATGCACCATTAACAAAACTTTCGAGACGTCAGCTGAAACTCTACAGTAAACCTAGGCTAACTAAAGGCATTATAAACTCTATCAAGAATAAACGCAAAATGTTCAAATCACATTACATATTAGGAGCTAAACGTGAAAAGTCGTATTTCAAAAAAATACATTAGGGTATTAACTAAAATTAAAACTATTTCTAAAAAAAGGTGTCACGAAACTAAATTAGAATATAGCAAAAGTGAGTTACGTCAAATATGGAACACTATAAGATCAGTACTACCAACCAACCGTAAGAATGTAACCGCTACCTTGCCATGCCTACTGAAAATAAATGATTGCTCTGTTTCTGCACCACATGACATTGCAAATTATCTGAATGCTTTTTTTTCAACAATTGGTTCTAAATTGGCTGATAGGATTGATAATTCATCCAAAAGAGATCATTTCAGTTATTTGACTAGTTGTATTTCGTCAAGTATATTTCTAGACATTCCTAGTATGACAGAAATTAATAATGCCATCTCCTTTCTTAACAATAAATCTTATGGTCATGACCAAATAAATAAATCAACTGAGGATTTACAACTCAACGAACTTAATAAGAATGGAGATGTGAGGGTGACTGGGAAGTGAGATCGCGCTCTTCGAGTCTCCAGCCACCCGCATATATGTCCGGCAGCTGTAATCAAACTCGAGTCACAGTATTGCTTACACAATAATCAGCACTCAGTTCCGCTCAGCCATGCTGCTGACAACTTTTTGCGAATTGCCTCCCCCGTCGTTACTCCTGTTCTTCACCTATTTGTTCAATTTTCTTTTACAAATGGTATCTTTCCGAAAAATTGTACCATTAATAAAATCATTCTTATATTCAAAAAAGGTGATCGTCAAAGCCCAACTAACTATCGGCCCATTTCAATTTTGACTTGTTTTTCTAAAATCTTCGAAAAACTTATACACACTTGACTAACTAAATTCTGGACCAAACACAAAGTATTAAGTACTACCCAATATGGATTTCAAGTCAAACTATCAACTACCCATGCTCTCTAGATGTAATAACTTCCTCCTTCGAAAACATTAAAGATAATTTGTTTACTGGATTGATCCTCTTAGACCTTGCAAAAGCACATGATACGGTCTCCCACGATATTTTGCTCTCCAAATTAGATCACTATGGAATTCGTAGGATGCTAAAGATCTTTTGCAAACATTTTTGAAAAGAAAACAATTTGTATTTGTGAATGGATGCAAATCTAGTATGGAAAATAATATCTACGGCGTAGCGCAAGGCTCAACCCTTGGCCCTTTGTTGTTTTTGATATATGTAAACAATTTACCGTCATCCGTCACTTGCAACCCCAGAGTTTTCGCTGATGATACTTGTTTAGTATATAGCGGAAAAAAACAGAAAAGATTGCCTGAAATCATTAATGCTGACCAGCAGAAAATCTCCGAATGGTTTAAAGCTAACAAATTAACAGTCAATCCCTCCAAATCAAATATTATTATCATTCCTCCAAAACTAAACCAGCTTCCTGTAACTATTAAAACTTATTTAAATAACACTTTAATTTCGCAAACTTCAGTAGCAAACTATCTGGGAATTACAATAGACACTGACTTGAAATTTCACAATCATATTGTATTATTAGAACACAAAATATCGAGGACAATCGGAATCCTTTCTAAACTTTGCCATTTTTTTGCCTCAAAGCGCCCTTCTCAAAATATATTATGCCCTCATGCACAGTCAACTTATGTATGGTCTACCTATCTGGGGCTCTACTTTTCCTTCTTACATTAATAAACTAAAATCCCTCCAAAATAAAGCTGTAAAAACGATCGGAGGTGGCTCTTCACTTGAAAGTCCAACTAAATTTTTTAATAAGTTCTCTATATTAAAACTCAATGATCTTTTCAAGATGGAAGTAGCTAAAATAGTCCACTCTCACTTAATGAATAACCTTCCAACCAAATTATCCAAACTTTTTACACTAACAAAAAACATCTCCTCACGTGCAACCAGAGCAATCGAATCACCACGCAATACCTTATACATTCTACAATATTCAACTATACGACTGCAACGATGCATTAAATATCAAGGAGATAAAATTTGGAATAATATCCCACCAGAAATTAAAAATTCATCAGCAAGATTATATAAAAACAAATACAAAAAATATCTATTACATAGTTATAATTAAAATTTACACAGCGGCACTGCCTTCTTTTTGTTTCAAATAAGAAGCAATCTTAAATGAATTACTTTTTCTCAATTCAACTTGGGGGCTGCAGACTTGGAGACCGAAAGGTCAATTTGTTGCCTCCCTCTTGTCAAGAATTATTAATATTTAGAATGTCTCTAACTAATTTTCATCTTATACTTTTTTGACAGTGTAAATAAATCATTGATTGATTGATTGATTCCCAAACACTGCAGGACAGAACTAAGCAACACATTTCCAAATCTATCTGCTCTTGCTCTTCTTTCCAGAAATGTTTACTTTCTGCCCTCAAATGTAAATCTTCCACCCAGCCTAATACCCAGTCTTTTGCTCCTGATTCAGCCATTAGACTTCATCTTTCACAATATGCTGTCTAGGCTCAATATTATGATGAAAGTGTTCTCTCTATTCTTTCCCAAGGCTGCTCCCTTTTCATGTATCTGCTTTGAAGCCACTTTCATCAAAACTTTTAACCTCGCATTCTGCCAGCAACAAGAATTTGTGAACAATTTAAAGATTGCGTACTAATAATGTTCTCTCTTTGGTTTTTTTCCAGCCAATTACCACTGCTGGGTTTTCTAATATAAATAGGCCCTCTTTTTCTTGCACTCTTCATTCTGATGATTTTTCTTGACAAGTGTTAGATAAAAAGCTTTGAAGACATGAACATTTTAACCAAAACAACTTGAAATTAAGAAGTTAAAATTTGATGAGAATATGTTCTAGGCAAATCCAAACATTTTATTGAACTATATTTTGCTCAGAGATGGAGTCGAGGACACAAGGTTTGAGGCCAAGAACGCAAAAAATTTCGAGGCCAAGGACAGCTCTTCCGAGAACAGACCCTCTTAAGGTCAAGGACAGGAATGCTCAAGGCCAAGAACCAAGGACACAAGCGCAAGTGTTCTCAAAAAAAAGTCTTCAAAATTTTTTTTCAGGCAATCTCTAAAAAAAAAAGGTCTTTAAAAAATTTTACTGATTATCGACAAGTTTTCAGTGCTCAACTTCAAACGCATTGCCATTCACGTTTGCATTGAAAACAAGCCAGATGAAGTTTAAATTTATGTATATTTGCACTTTTAGTGAACCATGCTGCGTTATCAACTTAATGAAATAGTTTCTTTAATGGCAATTAGCCTTACACAACTGGGCAATGTCCAGCATAGTATAGTAACAAATATGGAACGTTTCATGTCATAGCATTATCCAGTATTGGTTGGCTCTTGCATCATCATTTTTTCTATGTTGAACTTGAGGAATTATATTTAGTAAATTCAAAAACAGTTTAGATTGTGCAGCTCAATTCAAAAGCACTGAAAGATGCAAAATAGAAAAATAAGAATTAAAAAAGCAATTAGTAATTAGAAAAGCTGCAGGTCTAAACGGAAGAAAATTTGGCAATATATTGAACGAAAAATTTGATACCATTGTATTTTGATACCATAAAAATTTGATATCATACAGTATATACTGTACTCGCTGGCATAAATTTTGTTATTTTTAAAGCAGCATGCTAGCTAAAAAAAGATCCAAGTCTAATGTTGCAAAAAGTTGTACGATGGAGAAATTTTTTAAAGGTCTGATAATTTTGCTCCAGGGTTGCTGCCAACCAAGAGACAAGTGATTTGGGGGCTTGCTCAAGTTAATCACTTCAGGAAGTTGGATACAGTTCGAATAAACTTTTTGATATTTTTTGCCATGAAAATAAATGGCTCAAGAATGACATTTAATGATCATGCTTTTTTTGAAGATCAAAAAGCAGAGCCCAAGGCTACATGTTTGGCAGAAATATCAAAACTTTGAAAAATTTCTTCACCATACAACTTTTCACAAGTAACATTCAACTTGAATCGTTTTCTAGTTAGCATGCTACTTTAAAAACAACAAAATTTATGCCAGCGAGTACAGGGTATACTGTATCTACAAGGGTATCAAATTTTTCGTTCAATATATTGCCAAATTTTCTTCCTTTCAAAACTGCAGCTTTTCTAATTACTAATTGCTTTTTTAATTCTTATTTTTCTATTTTGCATCTTTTAGTGCTTTTGAATCGAACTGCACAATCTAAACTTTTTTTGAATTTACTAAATATAATTCCTCAAGTTCAACATAGAAAAAATGATGATGCAAGAGCCAACCAATACTGGATAATGCTATGACATGAAACGTTCCATATTTGTTACTATACTATGCTGGACATTGCCCAGTTGTGTAAGGCTAATTGCCATTAAAGAAACTATTTCATTAAGTTGATAACGCAACATGGCTCACTAAAAGTGCAAATATACATAAATTTAAACTTCATCTGGCTTGTTTTCAATGCAAACGTAAATGGCAATTCGTTTGAAGTTGAGCACTGAAAACTTATTTAATCAGTAAATCTGTCATCAACAATTTGGCGACAACTTTTTTCTGTACGTTTTTATGGCAAAGCTCTTTTTAATGGAGATATAAATGTACTGTTTCTGCAACTTTTAAGTAAAAAGGAGCTTCTAGCATATAAGATTAGTGAGACTGACAAAACTGGCTATTTTAAGCCTGTTCGATCAAATTGCACGACCCCTACAGGGTGCAAGAACTCAAAATTGCGATAAAAGTATTTCATATGGTTGTTATAGACTGAAGACTGTGTCCTAGGCGGAATGCCTAGGTCTTCACTGTGTGGTCCTTGCATTTAAGAAGCTCACAAAGGAGATTCCAAAAAACAAACTTGTAATAATAAAAAGGCAAATAAAAAAGACCAGTCCAGCATAAATTTATCGAAAATTACCCGGCTGGGCGGAAAACACTTTAAACTGAAAGAGTGAATTTAACAGCATAAAATAAGAAAAAAACTCTTGACGCTACTGTTTAAAAATAAAACTGATTTAACTACTGTGCTAGAATTAAAACGTTGCTACAAAAAAATGATCAGCAAACGGCAAAACAGCACGTCTTTCAGGCAACTTTGCAGAGTTTCTACTGAGCAAATTATGAAAGACGCGCAACACAAAAATAATATGCAAATAAGGTAATGGACGTGTTAACAACAGAACATAAAAACCTATTTTCGAATCCAACTATAAACGATCGTGCTGTAACAGTGGTATGTGGGGCCATATACCAAAACCACTTTTTTTAATTCAAAAATTTTTATTTTTTACTCCACCCTACTTCTTGTTTCTTTTTTTAACCAATTTGTGCTGCGACTTCTGTTTGAGGGCAGTTTCTGTTCAAGAAAATCCAGTGATCTTTAGGACATATTACATTAATTAATGTTAACGTACTCGTTTATTTAAAACATACCTTTTCACAACCTGTAACAGGTGGTAGTAGCTTTGTTTCATACTTTTTCACAACATTAGAAGCAGAAGATAACGCCCTGAAAAAAAAAATACAATAATCATTTGTATTGGAACTAGAAACATTTACAAAACTTACATTGATTACACATTACAAGTAAATGGTTCAAAAGTTCAAAACACATTTAATACATTCTTAAGCATAATATATAGAACAATTGTAATAACACCTGCCTAGTCACACACTAAACTTAGACTGATATGACTTCTAAAATTTTTATTAATAATTTCATGATGCAGGAAGTTCAGTTAAAAATTAAAATCATACAAAAATTTTCAAAAAACCCAGTACAGTCTGTTTCACAAATAAGTTTCTTACCCCACCTGACAAACTTATTAGGGTGAAACATACTGTAGTGGGTTTTTTTAATTGTTAAAATGATTTTAATTTTTAACTGAACTTCTTGCATCATTAAGTGGCTCTGGCCCATTGCCTATTGAGAACTCTGAAAACTGGGAAAACGGTGTACAAGTTATTATTAATTTCATATTTTTGACCCAAAAGACACATTATACTTATTTAATATTCAAACAATATCCTCAACTTTACAAATAAATGGAAACTATCCTGTTCTTATACACTCGCATATAAGCTGATCTTGCATTTAAGTCAAACCATAAAAAAAGCCACAAAACGGGGATTGCTTTTCTAAACCGAGGATTTGCTTTTTTTAAGACAGACAGTACATCCTTGCTTCTCTCCACAACCAACAAGGATGTCCTGCCTGTTTTACAAAAAATCACTGTGATTTATCAATTCTCATGCCACTGCGACAGTCGGTATGTAGGCTGTAACTTCTAAAGGTTGCAGGACAGAATTAAATAACAAGTTTCCAAATCTATCCACTCTTGCTCTTGTTCCCAGAAACATATACCTTCTGCAAGTCAGTGCAAATCTTCCACCCAGCATAATGCCCGATCATTGGATATTCAATTGTAGTTTGCAGTCATGGGAGTGTCAGTGACAAGAAGATTTTGAGCAAAAGCAATTTAACAGAGATTGGCAGCTGCAGCTGTAATGCTTATCAAAACAAAGCAAAAAGTTGAGTCGGTGATAGGTGTTGGCAGTAAAAAATCACAAAAAGCTCAAATAATTTGACAAAACTGACTGTACTGATTGCATTATTGCTACCGGAACTCTTAGTAACTACTGGTTTTATTAAAAATGAAAGATATGACCAGAACCTTTGAGAAAATTACTGAACAAAAAGTGACGAAGTGCCTTGACATACTTTAAGAAAACAATTACTGCTTATCACACA
The DNA here is from genome assembly GCA_963965965.1 of Trididemnum nubilum. Classification (NCBI taxonomy): domain Eukaryota; kingdom Metazoa; phylum Chordata; class Ascidiacea; order Aplousobranchia; family Didemnidae; genus Trididemnum; species Trididemnum nubilum. Next base: position 849,643 of record OZ014479.1, on the reverse strand, counting down.
GAGATTTTGTCATTGGATGTAAAATTTACAAAAAGATGTGAAGCCATTGAAGAAATTCTTGATAATAAGGCTGATGCCAGTGAAGTTGATGAACAAAAAGTACAATTGACAAATATGAGAAGAAAATAGATAAAAATCGCTGAAAAAAAGGATGACGTCAGTGAACTTAAAGACCTTAAAGAATGATGTAATGAACTGGAATACAAAATTGCCGAAATAACTGATGAAACTAAAAATTATTTTGAGGCCATTAAACGTGAACAACTTAGTTGTGACACTTACAACAAACGATTTAACTTGTTAGTTCACGACTTAGAAGAAAACTCGAACAACAACTGGGAGACTCATGCTCAAAAGAATAGTATATTTTGAAACTTCGTAATTGAAGCCCTCTAGTTAGAGAAAGCGAATCACTTAAAACTGGTTGACTTACACAGACTGCCAAAACATCCTCTTAACCTATCAGTGTCAATATCAACCGCCCGATCATACTTAAACTGGCAAACAACGATGATAAACAAATGATTATGCAGCACCCAAAATTTCTGAAAACTTACAATCATGACCACAAGAAAGGCTAAAAGAGCCAAGTGTCTGTGACAGAACACTTGCCAAACGAGCTGTACCAACAAAAAAATAAGTTACTTTCTCTCTACAAAGAAGCCCGGAGCAAAAGAAAACAGACAACTTGGTTGACTAAGAATGGTGAATATTGTCTCTTCATTAAAGGTAAACAAGCTTATGACTAAACTGCGTTTGCCAGTGCCCAACTCAGAGATGGCATACTAAGTTAGTGTTCTAGTGTTCTTCTCATGTAATATTCATTTTACCACAGGATTAGCCCCAATAATAATCAACTTTAATTTTTCATTTAAGTCGAAAACATACAGTACTGTACCTTGTTCCTCTGTTAATGCTACTGCTGGTACACGTAATGTATTTCAAATATGTCTGGGTTAGTTATCGTTTCTCTTGTACTTAATACTTTCACTTATACTCAATGCTGGGTTATTCTTGTTTAATTCAAACATCAGGATGTAAGACCTGGCTCTGCTTCCTATTAATGAAAAGCAAATTTTGTTCAGTCAGCTAGAATTCAATTTTTTGCAATTAATTCAGGGTTCATGTATTATTGTGTTTCAGTGCTGTTAGCTGAAGTTGATGATTTTGTATTTTCATGTGCTAATGTTGTTCATAATGAGTCTTGACAATTCTTCTAACCCTATGCAACTTGACTGCTCCCCTGCAACCAATGACATGGCTTTTGGTACTTCGAATGACGAGGATCTACTCAACTTTGTCTGTCCGAGTCAAGCAGTCAGAAATATTCATGTTGATCAGTTCGACTTGTGCGACAGCATGTTTGGTTCACTAACAAAAAAACATTAAAAAATGAAAGTATCGTGATGCTAATTTTACCTTTCAAGATTTTAACAACCATGATACCTTAATGCCATTACATGTGAATGCAAGATCTTTGCATAAAAATTTCGACTCTCTGTCTGATTTTTTAGAACCTCCTGAAACATAAACCTCATGTTACATGTATCTCAGAATCCTAAATTATATCTCAACCCCTTCTAAAACTTGACATTGAAAATTACAGCTTTGCCCTCATGAGTCCTGTACTTTATAAGGCCGGCAGTGTGGCAGTGTATGTTTATGATGAGATATGTTTTAAAACATCTTAATATAACATAGTACTCACCAAAAATTAAATTTAAAGCCCTACAGTCTCGTGACGGTAATCGAGATCATCAGGGGTATCTGCCAAAAGTACTACAAAAATCTAAAAATTAAAAAGTTAAAATTTAAAAAATTGTTCCTCATTCCAGTATCGAGGCTATATCTCGGAGCATAGGCATAGCCAGGATTTTTGATTGGGGAAGGGGCCCAAACCACAAATCACATGCAATGACATTATCAGAAATTTTCAAAAAAGGAACTTTTTGTACGGCAAAGATATCAAAGAACGGAAGATCTGAAGCTGTAGTCTGTTGGCACTTAACCAGAATTTTGGTAAAGAAAGAGAGCGAAAACTAATAGTTAGAAAGTGCAAATGCTCAACTTAAGAGACATGTGTTGAGTACGCTAGTGTACTTAAACGTACCACAGGCGAGGGTCTGGGGGAGGAGCCCCCAGCCGCCGGTGGCTATGAGGGTCTGGGCGCAAAGCCCAGAGCCGCTGGGTGATTTTTGTAAGTTTTTGAAAAAAAATCTATTTTAATCCTTTGGAAAAAAAAGCTATTTTAATTTTTAATTACTGTACGCGTGTACTGTTGTATGCAAAGATGCTAAAACAAACTAAAAATGAAGAAACAAGGCTTTTTGGTGAAATTTCAATCAAAGGGGCCCGGGCCTCCTAAGCCACCCCTGGCTACAACTATGATTTTGAGATAAGATCGCACCCTTATGTTTTTTCATAAAAAAAAAAAAAAAACGTTTAAACCAAAATTAAAATAACTTTTTTTTCCAAAACGTGGAGGACTCGAGTCATGTCACTTAACAGTTTTTTTACACCTCCAAGAATTGTATGACATTATTACGAAGGAATACCTGGGCCCATATTACGATTTCTTCTCGGTTAGCTTCTCGAATTAAAAAATGTTGAGTCATTCCGCTAAGTCAATTCGAGCTATTATGAAGTTTATTTAACGATAAAACTCGCTCGCAAAACGTCAAAACTTTCCGAGCGCTTAATTGTGCTTGTTAAACGTCTCGAGTTGCTAAAAACAAGGAAAAAGAATAGCAGCACTTTAATTTTGGTCGAGAATGGCAGCATATTTTGCTTTTGCGAAACAACTAAGATTGCAAAGATTGAAAATTTCGTTTTAAGCCGTGCTAAAAATTTCCGAAAGCGGCAAAAAGTAGTCCACAAGCAGTGCTGTAAAAAGTATTCGAAAAGAGTAATCTAGTAAAAGTTTTGTTACTTGAACGAAAAAATGCTTGAAGTAAAGAACAAAGCATTGACCAAAAAAAAATTTGAATAAAAGTAAAAGGCAGTGGTTTTAGAAGTACTCAAGTACTAGAATTTCTGAAAGTAATTAAGCAAAATAAACCAATTATTCAATCGATAAACCGTTGTACGACGACTACCTTCACATCAGGGCCATATAGTGCTTGGTCTTTTAACCCTCACACTCTCAAGAAGTCATGAATTACTAATTGATACAAGTTTTTGTTATTATATTCATATCAAAAAGAACAACAACAAAACTTTGAGATTTGAAAATCATGTCGCGCAGAATTTACTTGGAATCATTTCAAAAAATTTTTGCCAACTTAAATTAATTGAATTGCCGGAAAAAAAACACCACCATTCCGACAAATCTGTGCTTCAAATTGAAAACTTTGTACTCTTCTGAAGCAAAATGGTACTTAAGTAGCGTTACTTCACTCTAAAACTAAGCAAGTGAAAACAGAAAGTATCCAAAAATATAATTACTTTAACCAATATAATTTACTTTAAAAGTAGAACTACTTCGTTACTTTACACCTCTGTGCACAAGAATGTCAAATCAAGACCTCGTGGTTTGCGGCTAGCATCTAATGTTGCAAGATTGTTGCCGCCTAGACTTGTCCCGCAAAAAATTCATTAAAATTGTTAATATTTCAAATTTCCCACCAGAAATTCGAAGCATTCCTTAAAAATCAAACGTATTTCCACGTGTTACCACTAGAAGTTACATACATCCTTGAAAAATGTGAGGCAAGCTATGCATTTTTATGTTAATTGGGCGTGTCTGGAGCGGTGTTGAGTGTATACAAGCTTGCTCAAGTATTGCTGCACCGAGACGAAATCATAATAGCATTTTGCATTTCAAGCGATCTCGCTCGAAAACAGCTCGCCAATTCAAGTCGAGAAGTCTTGTTATCTCTAAACTTTGTAATACAGGCCCTGGTCATCATTATGATTACTTACTTTTGTACATGCAAATCCTAAATCAAAGAAAACCGCAATTCCGGACAAGGACAACATACTGGCTTTGCTCTCATTATATTTATCATTGGTATTACTTCAACTGGGTGGTTTGTATTACCGCCTGTGTTATAGCATTAAGTTCATAATAACGTCAAACAAGGACCAGGGGTTGCAAATTTTAGAACTAAATTCTTAGATTTGTCACAAGTTTTACATAAAAATTGTTAAAAATTTGAATCAAAGAGATCCTGGCCCTGGACCCTTGGTCATCAGTCACCGGCACCGAGGGTCCCTGGTTGTCAGTTAGGAGTCCTAAAGCCTCCTGGTAATCGATTAGGTGCCCTCGAGCCCCAGGGTTGTTAGTTAGGGAAACTGGGGGTCCCTGGTTGTCAGTTAGGGGCCCCAGGGCCCCCTGTTCATCAGCTAAGGGCCCAGGGACCCCCTGGTTGTTGGTTAAAGGGCGCCATGGCTGTTAGTTAGGGGCCCCTGATTGTCAGTTAGAGGGCCCAGAGTCCCCTGGTTGTCAGTTAGGGACCTCGGGGGCCCCCTGGTTGTCGGTTAGAGGCTCTGGAGCCCCCTGATTGTTGCTTAGAGGTGCCAGAGCCCCCTTGTTGTTATTTAGGGGTCCCAGGGCTCCCTTGTCATCATTAATATTATTGGTAATTACTGTTACGTGCATAATTACTGAAAAAACTGCAACTAAACATCGCTAGGCTATGTCGCCATAATTTTTTGTCATTGATGGTATTTTAATGGAGGGGTGGGCCTCCTAGACCCCCTCTGGCTACGTCTACATCCAGGAGCACAAGATTCAGTCTTCTCTGTTAGTTGGGTGCACTTTAGGCCCATCTGGAGCCGGATATGGCCTCGATACCAAAACAAACAGCAATTTAATTTTTTTGATTTTTACCTTTTTAATTTTTACATTTTAAACTCTGTGTTTACTTTTGGCAGATACCCCTGATGATCCCAATTATGGGTGAAATAGACTGTAGGGTTTTAAATTTTAACTTTTGACAAGTACTGTGTTGCGTTGCTTTGACGACTTCTTTGAATTGGTTGAATTCAAACTCCACTCATCGTAAGTTTTAGAATATGCCAAAACCAATTTTCGCTGGCAAATTCTGAATCATTATATGGATAGACTTAAACAATAATATGGGCTGGACCCTTACCATAGCCATTGTTTACCATCACCTTGATGCTTCTAAGGTAGACAATTATAATTAGCACCTTGGAATCTTTTATTGCCTGATATTTCTTTCCTTTTTCCACCAACACTCATTTAACTTAGAAATATTTCAAGTTTTTTTTTTTCAAGATGACCAGAGATGGCTACTGACTCAAAGACCTTAAGGTCCCTAGGTAGCTCATTTATCACAGCTCTAGTCAATACTGTATAGTTATTGCCTATATGATTTTTACTTGCCGTATATTCCGACATATAAGACGACCCTTAAAAAGCAAAAAACCACCCTTAAAATTTGGGGTCGTCTTATACAACCAATATAAACGTCATATCTTAATTTTCACATAAAGATTTTTTTACATAAAAAATGCGTTAGTGTGTAAAAATAAAGAATGTGCGAGAAAAGTATTTTTATTTAACATCATCAATAGCGTATTTTCTGATTAATAAGCAAATTTTCTGGGCCTAATTTTTTAACCTAATTTTCTAACACTTTACACTATTTTGCACTTTGAACTACCTATTTACACTTTGCATTACCGTATTTTGCACTTCACGCCAGGGCATGGTATGGAATGGAATGGAAAATGGAATGGAAATTTCGGTATGGAATATGGAAGATGCCAGAATGGAATGGAATGGAAGATTTCAAAAATGGAATGGAAGAAAATCTTCCATACTTGCATACCAATTCCGTACTAGATTTCGTGCATTGTATTCACAGAAAAATACATACTGATGTTGGGTAGTGATAAATACAGGGTTCCCACGCATTTGTCAACAAAAAATTTCCTACTTTTTCCATACCTAAATTTGCTCAAAACAAACTAAGCTCTAGTCATCTGAAATACACAAAACTGCAGTTATTTTAACACAATCCAAAAACTAACTCAACAAAACTCAATTATTACATGGATGAAGACGAAAAAGTAGCCTATAATAACGGACATTTCTTAATTGCAAAGTGATTGTTCATGGTGTTTAGATTGATACAAGATGGAAGCAATGCAGCATAGTGCTTAGGCCATAGGCTCAATGGTTGTATCCAAGCGGCTGCTATCAGGCGCATAGCCAGAAATTCTTAATGAGAGGGCTGTTTGGCGGTTCTGGGGGGCGAAGGTCCCAGCCGACGGAGGCTAATGGGGATCTGGGGTTGAAGCCCCCAGCTGCTGAAGGCACTGGGGTGGAGCCCCAAACGCTTGAAAATTTTGAATTTTTTTGCAAAAATAACTTCATTTTTAGGACTATAAAAAAATGACACTTTTAAAATGTGGCATAGAAATTGGCAGTAGAAACATGATTAAACTAGTTGCATAAATGAGCTATTTGGGAGGTGGTTAATGGTCAAATTTTAGTTCTCTTATTTAGATGCTGGTAAATTATAAAATCATATTGTTCAATAAAATTTATATTGAGTAATCCATTTTGTCTACAGTTTACAAAGAAAAATACTTGGGAGGGGGGCTAATGAAATGAGATTTGAAAGGAATGATTGGTAATTAACTAATACTGAATAGCCCCCCCCCCCCCCCCTATTTCTAAGTTTATACTATCTTTGCTGAGGACACCTATGTTTAGCATTTTTACACTAGCGATTAAATTTGATTGCTTAGTTTTGGCCATTTTTCAAAGTTTTCATTTGACTGTGATTTTTAATTTTGACAAATTAGCCCCCACTCCCTGAATGTATGTTTCAAAAGATGTTTCAAATACTATTTAGTCCATTCCAGTGCATAAAACAGTCTCAGAAGAGCTGAAAACGTGGCATTTTTCTTATGCATTTTGTTCGACATGCCAATGAGGGGGCTATAACTTCCCGCCCTCCCTGGCTACGCTACTGGCTGCTATATCCACTACTACAGAACTAGAAATCTTGATTTGGCAATGATAAGCACTGATACACTGGGCAACACAAATTTCTTGCACATTGTAGGCAATCTGGTCAGCTTCGTTGTCAGCTACTAAAAGAAACCAAGCAGTAGGCAACCGATACTAAGGCTCCTTTTTATTTGTAGGCTGGTAAACATAGAATAACCTAACCAAACTACTGGCTAAAGCGTAAGCTCACTAATCTTTTATGCGTAGGGTGAACCGAGATACATACAGTAGGCCTATACCAGACTAACTGCCGGGATCTGCAGAGCCTACTGCTATTTGCAGTGTTTGTGCCAAAGACATATGATAGAAGTACAAGTATAGTCTAGTGAATATATTCTCAGTAGCTCAACTGCTGGAACCAGTATGCTTTGCTACAACGGAGCTTTTTCTTACAGCTAACTATAGGTTTAAGCAGAGTGCCTACTGCAGGCTAATACTTCTGTGGGTTATTAGCACATTATTAGCGCGTAAGCTAGTAAATCTTTCAGCTTTAACTTCAAAGTCAAACATGGCCAAGGCAGACTGCCTACTGTACGTTATCAGTGCATTATTAACATGTAGTAGGTTAATATTCTCTGAACTTCAATGGGATGCAGCAGCTGTTGAAATAGCCTTCTTCTGTTTTCTGCTAACCTTTTGCCTGCTGTCTGCGTATGCCACGCTATTCCTCCTTTAGTACTAATAGGATACCGGTACTAGAATTCTTCCGTTTGCTTAATTGCCATTGATGTAATAATACTCTTTAACTACAGCATAATGATACTCTTAAATTAAAGTTTTGTTGAACTTGTATTGTGACGAAATAAATCGGCATGACCACCGTTCCTGAAGCTGTAACACAACACATCCAGGCGTGTTATTACTATTTTTATGCGCTTAATAGAAGTATTAGAAAGACAAACAAGATATTTAATATTTATCCGCTACAATCGCATTAGTTTCTTCAAGGTGCAGTGCACTATTTTTGCCAAACAGTTTTCCATTCTTATTCTATACAAGCACGAGATTTTCCCGACTTTTTCGCGGTTGGGAAATGCCTATACAAAATTTCCGATTTTTTCCCGACTTTTCCCGATTGTGGGAACCTTGTATATAATATTGTCACAGAAGTATTCAACTTCAATATCTACGCATATTATTTGTTGACAAATCGCAGTACTTCGATTGTGTACATTGCACAAACAGTGTACGTATTGCATTATCGTAAGTAAATTGTAATTTAATTGCAGCATTGATGTTACAGTTGACGACCTCGATAGATTTGACTTGTTGTTCTTTTTTATTTTGAGGGTGACTATTTGCTCAGTCATAAATTTTGTTTTCTTACATCGTCACGAAAACTCGTATTTGCTATTTCATCCAGCTTAATTTTATTTATATTTTTAGTTTTTAAGCTTATAGTAATTTTTTTTGGTGCTAAAGCTTGGTATTTTTATTATGGTAAATGTTCTAGTTGATGTGAGGGCTAACTTGTATGGTAATCACTAAACCATAGGCATAGCCAGAAGCACCGGGCCCTCTGCCTCCCCCCCCCTCATTGAAAAGCTACATATGATAAAAATGATGACACAAAGCCTATTTATTCAGTTTCTTTTAGCATTTTTTGAGTGCAACAGTACATGCGTACAACGGCAATTAGCAATAGCTTAATATTGATATTGACAACCAGGGGGCCCATGCTCTCTCAATTTAAATTTTTACCAACCAATTTAAATGTACAAGCCGGGAGAAATTCAGTGTTTTTGTTCTAAAAAGTGCAATCTCAGGCACTCATCTAACTTGTTTATGCAATAATATGTTTTAGGCCCCCAGCTAATTTTTATATTACACTAACCTGATTAGTAACCATTTATGGCATCTAATGTATCAACTTTAAATGACTTTAAATTACCAACTATAAATAACAATCCATCTCCATCTTGTCAGTTTTCAAGCGACAAAATGCTTTTGAAAAAAACTAGTTAGGGGAAATGCTTATTGAACAAATTATTGAACTTGAATCAAGGGTGCCTGGGTGGTCGTACATAAATTCGTAAAACTGGTTATTTTCATGACAAAACAAAAACCTTCAAAAGCAAATCTTCAAGTGCATTATTTAATGCTAAAATCTTGCAGAAAGCGATGTACCTTTATTTCCCGGACTTCGGCCAAGTCACAAAATTTAACCCCAAAGTGCAAGATTTTAAACGTGTTTTGGACTTGACCTGAAGTAAAGGAAGTGATTTTTTTTAATTGGCTTTCAAACATCAAAAATTTTGTTCTTTCAAATGGCTCTGAAAACGTGCGAAGTATGATCCGAATCGCATTTAAACAGCCATTTTTTTCCACCAAATTACAAAAAATCGCCCAGTGGCTGGGGGCTCTGCCCCCATGCCCCCTCTATGACATCTTTGAGTTGCACTAATTTACTCACCACGTCTCCCAATTTTGATAGGATAGAAAGATTTTGAACTTGCTGTTCTAGTCCTTCCTCTATAGCAAATCCAGGTTACGAGCCACATCCGATGCCCAGCTTTTGATCTTTCATTCTTTGTCCCATAAAAAGTCCCTCTTTTGAACAACTTCCGATGACGTCATTGCATGATTTGCGGTTTAACCCCCCCCAATTCAAAATCCAAGCTATGCCTATGCATTAAACTATGTGCAATATGCATACCAGATACCGGTCGTTGCATCTTTAGTATTGTTGGCACACCTTCACGAGCGATTGCTTACAACATTGCAAAGGTGCAAAGTAACAAAATATACGTTGCATTGCTTCCAGTCTAAAATTTCTTTGGTATGGAAGAATGGAATGGAATATGGAAGGAAATTCTAGTATGGAATGGAATATGGAATGGAAGATTTTTGGTATGGAATGAAAATGGAATGGAAGAAAATTGCCAGTATGGAATATGGAAAAATTATCTTCCATTCCATACCATGCCCTGCTTCACGCTATCGGTACCGTATTTGCATGTGTGATTAAAACAGATAAAATTTGCCTTTTCTGCTTCAAATTGGGACAAAATTTTGTAATGCCGGACGCCAGATTAGTCTGGCGCTGCATTGCGGCAATCAAATTTTCCGCCTCAGCTAATTTGGAGGTAATATGGCAAAACGTGCATTGATGCATAAATCAGAAAAACAGCAAGAGAATAGTATCGACATTAGGAAAAAAGTGTGCGTCGGTGCGCGAGAAATGTAACTTTTGAAAAAAAACATGCAGGAATTTAGCAGCCATCTCATACAACCAATATATGATAAATGTACAAAATTTTATTCAAATTTTATTCAATACAATTTTATTCAAATTTAATACAAATATTCAAATTTTATTCAATACAATTTTATTTAATACAATTTAGAAGTAAGTAAATAGGTTTACTGATACTGCGGCAAATTTCATATGGTACTTCAATTACATAATATACAGTAAAATTGATCTGTAAAAGAATAAAGAAACGTAAAATGTCAGTGAATTGTTAAATTTGCCCACATGTCATAACAGCTACATTTTCAGTGTGCTAACTTACGATAGGCCTGTGTTGCAGAGGTATTCAGTACATGGTACTATTGTACTGCAGTACTTTTAGTATCGGTAAGGTTGTTACTTTTTAAAAATTACATCAAAGTACCAGTAATGCAGTGCTTTTTTCAGCTCAATTTGGTACTTTTACATGGTACTTTCAGTTCCAGAAGGAAACAATAATGCATAACTCCATTGTGAATGAGGCGTCTGCAAGTGTCTCGCTTAACCTCGATTCTGTTTAACTTGACCGCTAGGTTGCTCAATTGCAACTTTCCTGGCTCACTGAACAATGCCAACTTGAGCAGCAAAGAAACAAGAATTGACTAACCAGGTAATCACTTTATTATTCCAGAACAGGGCAAAACAAATGCAGCTCATCCAGTCAGAACCCAATCAGTCAATGCCTAACTCTAACTTGTGGTTTAGCCTTATGATTAGTGATTAATGATTAGTGTTGCAATCGAATGGATTGCAGTTTAAGAAACCGTACAACAAAAGACAGTTAGTCCGGATTACAGTAATACTAAGGCAAAGCAAAAAAACACACCCCCTTACTTTCAGTGGGAAATTGATACGAGGTCGCAGTACTATACAGTACAGTATTACATGCTCAATGCTAAGACTGCAAAAATAATCACTCACTAAAATAAAGGCATAGTCAATCAGCCATCATTTAATTTGAACACATCCTTAAATCCTATCCTTTAACTACTGCAATATGTGAACAGCACAAGAAGGGTTTCTCAACAAGGCAGCTAAATTACCACCCAATAAAAAGTAAATCACGCTTTGGCTATACAAACAGCCTCCCAAGGCAACCGATAGCTACTGAAAACTGCAACTTAAACAATCTGCAGTAGGCCAACCTAAAATAACCAAACCAGCCAGTGATAGCTGCCCGAAGGCTAAACCAGCTTTAGGCTCCACTTTAGCAAGACTGCTAAACTAAACACTGGCAAACTTAAATTACACTGTAGGCCTACACCATATGCAACACTAACAAGTACATAACTGCCAATACTAACACCTCACAAGACTGAATCGTGATTAGTGGCACGAAACACAACAAAGACCTTGCAGGAAATTCCCAAAGTCACAACTTAACACTATCCGTTATGGAGAAAACATTCCATTTCAAAAAAAAAAATGCTTGCCATAACAGGTCCCACACAAATCTCTAAACAATGTTTCTATAAATTAAAGTCTGAGGTATTGTATTACAAAAAGCAATATTATAAATAATACGACACGACTATCCTACATCCTTATAAAGTTGGATTGCATGATAATGGTAGCTTGAACCAAAAAACTTAACTGCTTTTAACCATTTGTGTCAGTGGCCACTTTTGCAAACTCGAACTCACAGAACTCTTGTCTTTTTCACCAAGCTCAAAAAAGCTGGCATAACCTTTTCAGCAAACAAGCTATCATAACTTTTAGAAAAAAGTTGAGTACAACCTAGTTTTTCCAGTACCATATTGAGTACCGCAGGCTACGTGGTAGCCTTCTTTTTGTAAAAAGTATTGGTACCACTTAAATAGACTTAAAATCACCTTAAAATCAGAGTGAAGTTAAGAATATGCTTTAACAGGTATAAAAGTAAAGGGCAATGACACAAGAGGTTGCCACAAAAATGTAATGGAGAGTATAGGTTAACTAAGTTAAATCATGAGGCTGTAGTCCCAACAATACAACCCATAGCAAACAAAATAAACTTAGCTCATTGTGAATAAACGCAGAATGCAACTTACATTAATAATTTTTTAAGACAGCATTGCATTTTATCACTTTTTTTATGATTTTTTGAAATTTTTTAATTTTTTCATGAAATTTTATGACTTTATGATACGTGGCAGCCATGAAATTGAACAAAATGACTAAGTAAATAAACCATACTAGAAAGAGATGATGCCAATAGATAAATATCAAGTCGATCTTCATTTATTAACTGTTACCAGTAACATGAACTGCTCAGGCAAAGCAAAAATGCAGTTGAGCGTCAGACATAATCCATTGCCCGTATAAACACAAAAGAACCCCTAATTCAATATAAAAATGTACTTAGAAATAGACTAGCATCTTGAAGTTTTTATTGGAAGGTGGCCTGCAAATTAGGTTTGTACAATCGTGGTATAGCCTGGATAAATAATAGCAGAACTCGCAAAAAGGAAACAAATAACTCGCTATCCCTAATAAATTTAAAATTTAGTAGCACCCCCCAGAAATACGACTTATCTTAAACGTAACAGCCCTTGTAGGTCCCTATCAGACATTATATACTCGGTTTCAGTAATCAGTAAATGCCCCCCATTTAAAAAATAAGAAAATGCCAATATAGGGGTCAAGTCATTATGAGAAATTTGAAAAGCACCAAAAAGAGAGGTGAATTGAAAAAATCTTAAAAGATACTTGCGCAAGTACTTGAAGGACAATTTGTACCAGTCCAAGTTCATGCAAACCGGCCAAACTCCTCACTGAATTTCTTGTCTATAACTGGGTAAATACTCTTAGTCATAAAATGACTCACACAATACGATTTTTGTGACGATCGATTTTTGGGATAGTCAATTTTTGCGACAGTTGATTTTTTGTCGATAGGACAAGAAATTTTGTGAGGAGTTTAGCCGGTTTGCATGAACTTGGGACTCGCACAATAGTCGTTCAAGTACTTGGGCATGTACCTTTTAAGATTTTTTCTATTCTCACATTTTTGGTGTTTTTAAATTTTTTTTTTTAATGGGGGGCGTTCACTGATTACTAAAATTGAGTATATAATGTCTGATAGGAACCTGCAAGGGTTATTAAGTTCAAGATAGGTCTGTATTTCTAGGAAGTGCTACTAAATTTTATATTCATGAGGGATTACGGGTCATTTATTCACTTTGTTCTGCAACTATTTATCCAGGTTGTATGACAATTGTACGAATCTAATTTTCAGGCTACATTCTAATAAAGACTTCAAGATGTTAGTTTATTTCTATGTTTCCTCATTCTCACTTTTATTCAGAATTAGGTGTTACTTCATGTTAAACAGGCTATGGTTTATGTCTGTGACGCCTTAAACTGCATTTTCGCCTTGCTCGAGCCATTCACTTCACTATTAACAGTTAACAAATCTAGATTGACTTGATATTTTTCAATTGGCTTCATCTTTTTATAGAATGAAATAATTACTTGGTCATTTTATTGAATTTGTTTCGTTCAGAGTATATTAAATTCTAGCCCCCTAAAGAGCTCACAACAGCGAAACAGACTGTTGGGGCACATCAAATTGTGGTGGCCTGTAACTAGTTAAATTAACAAGTGGATAAATTAACATATTTTCTTTTATTTGTTGAAACTTTAACGCCCAGTTACCATGGCAATTTTTAAGCATTGATTGTGTACAAGTGGTGTCCATAACCATGTTACATGCTGACTTAAGCAATGTCACTCTTTCGTCTTCTAATATTTAAGAGCCCACATTGTTAACTACTAGGAATTCAGTTTTCTTATCGTCTAAAGATAATTTGTTAGTGTTAATGGTCAATCATCTACTTTGCTTAACTCTTAATTGTTGGACATTGTTAAACTAGCATGATCATCAAATAGTTGAATGTGAAGATTACAAGTGCTCCTAAAAGTAGTTCGCCTTTGGTCAAGCCCTAATCGACACTACAAACTCACTGACTTTACAGAAAAATCTGCTGATAAACAACAGTATAAATTGCTATTACTTTGCTGTCTGTTAAGTAAAACACACGGACTACAACTTTTAGGCAAGAAGTCAGGGACATTTGGGCTGAGGATGTTTATACACTGCCGACTATACCCTGACAATTAGGCTCCATGACTGCAAGGAACCTTAGCCAAATATTTAATTTTTGCAAAAAAGCTTTTTTCCAATTTTTGCATTATATTTTTATGCTTTTTTTATATCTTTATTTTTTCTTTCGTTTTTGTGCTATAAAATTTGCAACAAACTAACTTCTTTTCATTGTGATCAAACCCAGCGCTTTAATTTGATGTTATTCGCATGCTGTACTTTGATTCGGCTTCAAGAGTTTAAAGGCAAGCTTTTAATCACAAGCTTTTTAATCGGAACAGGCTTGCACAAGTGAGCGCTTTGCTTTTGTTCAAATAACAGTTACGTTAGATTGTTAAGACTGAGAACCATCAGTTTGGTACATGTTAAAGTCTGTAGACCATAGTTTGAGAATGACTTAATTTTAATTTAGTATGCACCTATAATTAGAAAGCTAACTGTGCGTTAATTGCAGAGTACTGTACTGTAACTGCAGCTAAGTTTTTGTGAATTAAAGCCTGATTTCCGTTGCAAGAAATTAATGTATTCAAGACTGCAGGTCACGACATTTTGCTTATGCACAAACATTTTTTTTAGATCATTTTGTACAGTTTAGTATACATTTTATAGAATTTTGCTTGGGTACTTCTGCTTTTTGAAGTTTTGAAAGTTACATTTTTGAGGTTATACTTCATTTCAATTTGAAAGTTACACATCTAGATTTGACTTTCACAGAATTTGCGGAATGCAAGCCGCACAATTACAACAATAGAGCATCAGCCATTCAATTTCACCAGTTTTTTTGTGGACTGCATCAAAACTATACGACTTTGAGAGTTCATTGTTTTTGTAAAAACTTTCTAATTTTGTAGGGTATTTAATGATATATAGCCTGGCTAAGCTAGAGTTCTCCTTTGACAAAATGAATGAAAAATGAGTGGAAGAATACTCCTTATTTTTGTTTTTTTCTCTTTTAACCTAAAAATTTTTTTGAAATAATCAGTCCCATAAAAATTTTACTGTTTTAAATACGACTTTATTATACTGTTTTCAATTATTTAGTACTGGCACTCATATTTTTCTCAAAATTCAAAGTTATAAAAGTTGTAGTGAACTTAGAGTGCTAAATGTGTGAAAAGATCCAGCCATTACTGATACAGTACAGTACTGTAGTTTATTTTTCGGACTGTCTTATGGTTTGAAATAACAGTAATTTTCTGTGTGTATTAGTTGCACCCATCCCATATCGTACTCCATTACTAATTATATTCCTTCATATTTATTCCTTCAGTTAACAGGAATACAAAGAATGCAACTTTCAACAAAAAGAAATAAAGCACAGGTATTGGTTCCGATTATTCTTTGCAATGCTTTATTGTTAAACAACTTGCATTTCTAGTTTGATAAAAAATTTAAAATTTCAACTTACTTCTTTGCTGCTGACAAATTGTCTTCGCCTCCCTTTAAAAATGCAACCATAGTGTTTGGAAGATTGCTTGAAGTCAAGTCAACAAAATCACCAGTAGCAGTTTCAGCACCAATACTAAAAACAAAAAATATTTCGTATACACAATACGAATAGCAACTGAAGCCAAAGTAGACTACTTTTCCCTCAAATGAGCATCTGCTCCATATTGACATGAAACTGCATTAAAGCTCACAATCATTGTAATATCATCTGAAGATAAAAACAAGCTCGCAAAAAAAATTTTGAGTAGTTTACTTCGTAATAAATGCTTAATTAACATATCGTTTAAAATAAAATATGTTTGTAATTAATGATTACCAATAACGACTCAAAAACTATAATAATACTATGCTTAACAACACTGTATCTTATGCTACAGCAGAACCACTTTATACAAAAAAATAAATAAAAAAAATTTGCACAGTTTTGTACCCCGATTGTACGAGTGGCCATGGAAATTTTAGGTGAAAAGTGGATACTTGAACTCAAATGGTTGTTGCACCTCATTTATCATAAATAAAAACTTATTGTGGTACCGGTTACACTGTTCAGTGTGCATACTGCATAAACATGAGTGAAAAAAGCGAATGTGTTTTTCGTACATAGAAAAATCATATGAAAAACGGATATCGTGTAAACCCACATTTGCATTTTTTTTCCAAAATAAATGAGTTGCTTTCGTTTCGAGCAACCTCAGATTTCCTCATGCAAGTAAACATTAGATGTTTCTTTACTGATGGACAAGTTGTTGAAAAAGTTAATATCAACCCCTGCACCAGTATTTTTTGCATTGTGGAATCACAATGTTATAAGACTTACCAGTACTATGATTTGTATAATATGGTTAGTAGACCTGTTCATATTTTAATCTTGTTTGATTTTGATATGGCCTCGCAGTGTTTTTGAAACAGATTTTCATACTGATCTTAAAACTAAAAAAAAAATTTGATGATGAATGATGATGAAACACTAGCCCAATGGCGTAACAGATATGTGAGGAAGTGCTACCTCACAGTTGTGATAAAATAAGTCCCAAATCTGCTATGTTACTTCTAACTTTTTTTATTTTGATATGGCTTTGTTTTTTTTTGTTTTTTTTTAGACAGATTTTCATACTGATCCCAAGACTAAAAAAAATTTTCTTTGGTTGAATGGTTTCCATGTTACGCGATGATTTCCGACCCCCACTTTTGAAAAAAAGTGAGCTTTTTTACACTAGAAAGCAATACTTTCAAAATAAGCTTAAAGTAGTAATTCAACTACATGCCCCTCTGCATTTTGTCTCAAAAAAAAAAACAGGCAAATTGGGCTTCTGGTTCATTATTTGCAAAACTCCCTCTAGTGGCCAAAATGTACTTTCTTTATTTTTTATTAATTTTTTTAAAAATTTGTGTCTATTTAGTGAAAGAGACTTCAAGTTTGAAGTTGAGATTTTGCTGCAGTGCCACTACAGGGAGTATTTTGCTATTTATTTTAACTTTGCATATTGATTACAGTTATACATGCCACTTTAGTAAATGCTACTGCAAAATTTGAATGAATTATGATGCGGTGCGATTTTTTATAGTTTGTTTTTAAATATCAATCTAGATCATTTGAAAAAGCTAGCATTTAATGCAAAAATGCAGAAACAACACATACTGTTTGCAGCATTAAAATAATTACAGTATCATTGAACACTTGTATAGTACAGTACTGTAATATTTTGACGTAAATTTACAATGATCGCTCCAGCAATTTCAATAAAGTTGAAAAGCTCCTTTGATTAACAAAAAAATACAAATCAAACCAATATTTGCAGATTATTATATTAGAACGAAATAGAGTTACCAAACTTCAGCAAATTTCAAAAGTTTCTGAACTAATTGAAAACAAAAAAAATCAGACATTTTTTGAAAAGGTTTGTTGTGTTAGTAAAAGCCCTGCGTGTTTGTTTTACATACATTCCAACGAATGCTTGGTCGTTGTTGTTACAATTTCATTACAGTCACTGTCAAATTAAGCTGAATGCTCAGCTGCATTATTGGTAACTTCCAATCCTGAAATAAACTGGTTGATTTGTTGAGAAGAATTTGCTTTCCAGCATACTACAGAATCCATTCTTAAAAACGTTGATACAATTTCAATTTCTGGTTGATCAAAAAATAGCCACAATTCATTATAGATGAATTCTTGGAGAGTGCTGGTCTTCATATACTTTTGCAATTCCGGCTTAGCTATTCAGAAATCTGTTTTGGGATATTTCAACATGATAGTAGCAGTGGCTCTCTTGGTTTTATCACCAACTAAATTTGAAAATAGCGCAAGTGGTATGTACCTTGGTGACAGATACCAGGTATGCAAGTCCACTTTGCGATTGCAAGCTGAACATTAGGGGTGTTCATATTTGGGTCATTTTGGAAAAGTTAATGTGGTGGTGGTTTTTCCCGTAGTTTGGACCTTAAAAACAACTTCTGCAAAAAAATCTTTTCAAAATTCCGACTCTTTGCTTTCGCGCACGAGCGTTGAAAATTTCCTATCAAAAACGTACAGAGGGAATTCCCCTATGATGTCATAAATTGTTCGAAGCTGAATAACTCCTATTGTAAAACAGCTAGAAAGTTGAAACCACTCGTAACTAATTTATTTAAACTCCTGCATGACATTGACCACATATATCTAATGACGTCATTGCTTGATGACGTCATAATTGAGAAACTAAAATTTTCATTTTGCTATCGTTTAGTTGGATAATGATGCAATTTGCTTCCCACATTTTATTATCTTACATATCTGTGTTTTTTATTTACATTTGCATTCGAATTTGGAATGTTTCCAAATTGCCTTAAAATTGCTCGAGTTGTTCCTATCCACAAAGCTTCCCACATATCTGTGTTTTTTATTTACATTTGCATTCGAATTTGGAATGTTTCCAAATTGCCTTAAAATTGCTCGAGTTGTTCCTATCCACAAAGCAGGATCCAAAAAAGAAGTTACAAATTACCGACCAATATCATCACTTACCTGTTTTTCCAAAATTTTAGAGAGGCTAATCCAAAACCAACTACTGAAGTTTTGCCATAAGAACAATATATTTTACAATCGACAGTTTGGCTTTAGAGAAAATCACTCAACCATTCAAGCTATAAATGACATTGTTTCCCAATGTTATGATAATCTCAACTGCAAGAAAGACACTTGCCTAATTCTATTAGACATTCGTAAAGCTTTCGATATTGTAAATCATAACATTTTACTAAGCAAATTGAATCATTACGGTATTTGTGGGGTGGCTAATGACCTACTTCATAGCTACCTTTCAAATCGCACCCAATTTGTTGATATTTCTGATTCCATTTCTTCTACTAGGTTAGTTGCTAACGGAGTCCCCCAAGGATCGATCCTAGGGCCAATACTTTTCTTGATTTTTATTAATGATCTGGCTAATGCTCTAAAAACGTGCCCCCAATTATTCGCAGATGATACTTGTCTTTTGACTAGTGATACTAGTCTAGATGGATTGGAACAACTCTGTAACAGTGAATTACTACTTGTATGCGAGTGGATGACTTCAAATCGTTTGTCTCTTAATCCTTACAAAACTCAAGCTTTGCTAATTTCCCACCGTAAAATTAATTCTAAGACTTTCAGCTTGGCTATAAACAATATCCCGATTAATATCACCCCAACAGCCAAGTATTTGGGCATAGAAATAGATTCAAGTTTGTCATTTACAAATCAAATTAACAAAATTGAGGCCAAAATATCAACAGCATTGGGTATTCTGTTTCGGCTTCAACATTTTGCCCCTAAACAAACATTGATCTCGGTTTACTAATCTTTAGTCTACCCTCATTTATGCTATGGAATAATTGTTTGGGGTTCTACATCTAACTATCTTCTAAACAGACTTCAAGTACTGCAAAACAAATGTCTTCGAGTTATTGAAGGTTGGCAATTCAAACAAAAAATTAAACCATTGTATGAAAAGTATGATTTTCTCAATATTAACCAAATTCATTTCTTCGAAGTAGCCAAATTTATGTATTAGGGTGTGCATCGCCTACAGCCTGCGATATTTGATGATTACTTCAAATTTGTGAGTAGTGTTAGTAGACATCGCTTGAGAAGCGTGAATGACGACAAACTTTATCTACCCTTTTTCAAAAACAAATCTGGTCAAAATTCAATAAAATTTAAACGGGTTAAAATCTGGAATTCTCTACCAAAAAACGTTAGAACTCTTCCCTTAGTTAAATTCAAAAAGAGCTGCCATCAATACGCGAAAAACTACATCGAATAAGTAATGCTTGCAAAACTTTCCATAACTTGTAATCTAATCGGGTGTAAAACAGTGACTTCACAAACCACAACTCTTAATTTAGCCAATTGCATATGCCAACAGAAGTTTGTTGACCCGAAGACTGAAAAGTCCCTTCCAGACTCCTGGTCGCTAAGTGTTTGTTTTATTTTCATTTGTTGATTATGTAAATTTATTATTTGGAGTTGCACTTTTGTGACAAAATAAATATCTCTGTCTGTCTGTCCACAAAACTTTTCGATTGTTTGTGATCATTGCACACAAAGCGACAACAGACAATATAGATGGATTTATTACTTGATAAGAATCATTATTTTGTCTCCTTTCTGTAAGTAGAAAGAGCAACCGTACTCCCGTTGAACTTTGTTTGATCTTTACACAAACGTGCGTGGTAGTGAAAATATGGCGAGCAAAAGTACAAATGAAAAAGTGAATTTTAGAACTAATGTTATTGAAGTTAAAGCTGAATAATTGTAGTTTCAGGAAAGTAGACTGATGTAAGGCATAGCATGCAAAAAAATTGCAAACGTAAGAATAGGCCTACTAGGCCTACTAGGCCTAAAGGTTTGATGTTCACCGGGCATAAGTAAAATAGCTCTAATTCTTGCGTTCTTCTGGTGAAGTCATTGTCACAGCAAGCTTGATCTTAAAAGCTTTGTTTTTATTGACGTTTCGTTGGTCATGACGACCAACATCATCAGAATACGAGCAACGATAAACAACTACGACTGAAGCTACGTAGCATCAATATGAATGGTAAGATTTTTATAGTTTTCGAAATCCGAAAGTTAATTATTACGTCACAACAATAAAAAACAAATTTGTAAAAAAGCAGAGAGTGTTAAAACTTTGGTCACAAAAAACTACAGTATAAACTAAAATGATATCAAAGCATAAGGACATTAAAGCAAAGAACGATAAACTATTGGAAAAGATTCACCATCTGAACGATTAATTACTTTTGGCCTAGAAAGAATAAACCAAGATTCGGCGATTAATCTTTTAGAAAAATTACTTTCAGTTTTCAAAATTCGTGAGTTGGCCCAATCAATTACGTGATCAAATAATATTACATGTTCACACAAGGTGGAATTTTCTGGTTTTTGTTGCTTAATGGCTCTTTGGTGCTCTTTTAATCGAGAGTTTAGGTCTCGTTTGGTCTGGCCAACATAAACAAAGTAACAGTCTTTGCAAGGAACTTCATATTCAACGCAGGTAATTTCATCAGTGGGGATAGGATCCTTAGGGGAAGGTAGATATAGGCCAATGGTCCGAATAGGTTTCATTGCAACTTTGACGCCAACTTCATTTAAAATTCTCCTAATCTTTTCTGTAGTTCCTTGAATGTATGGAAGTGATGTGAATTTGGTGAACGTAGGTAATTCACGTTGTGATCTGGGTTTTGGGGGGTAGTGTACTTACAGGGATAACCATTTGTTCTGAGGATCTGGCGTACTTCCCTTCTAGCTATCTGTCGCTCCGTCTGGTCTGTGATGTGAGAGGATATCCTGCTGTGCAGGGAATGGGTTATAGCCAACTTCTGGTGTTTTGTGTGGTGCGAAGTATAGGGAAGATAACGGTCGGTGTGGGTAGGTTTTTATGAATTTGAGTGAAGATATTGTTGCCAGATCGAGAAACAAGAACATCAACAAAAGGTAGGGAGGATTCAAATTCTACTTCTTTCGTAAACTGGATGTGCTTGCAAACTGAATTCAAGTGTTGATGAAAACTTTCCGTTTGTGATTTATCCAAGATACAGAAAGTATCGTCCACATATCTGCACCAAAGAATAGGGGGAGTGGAAAAGGTTGAAATGGCCAATTGTTCAACGTGTTCCATAAAGATATTACTTAGCACAGGCGAAATGCACGAGCCCATAGGAAGACCAAAAATTTGGCGGTAATTAGTGTGATCATAAGTAAAAATTGCAGCATTAAAACAAATCTCTAAGCCAACTTTTATGTCTGATATATCGAGAGAGGTACGGTCATGCAAAGAGTTGTCAGTAGCTAGTAACTGTAAAACGAGATCAAGAGCTTGGTCAGTAGGAACAGAGGTGAAGAGACTCACAACATCAAAAGACACAAAAATGTCATTAGGGCCTACACATTGGCTACGAATTAAATTAGCAAATTCATTCGAGTTTTTTACACTGTACGAATTTTTCAAAAGAGGCGAAACAATTTTGCACAAAAATTTGGAAAGATTATAAGTAGGCGAATTCACAAACGACACAATGGATCTAAGTGGCAAATTAGCTTTATGTATTTTGGGCAAACCATAAAATCTAAGCATTACACCTTTATTACTTCGAAGATCAAAATAATCTGATTGACTAATTTTATCATTTTTACGCAGTTGCCACACGAATTTATTGACCCTCTGCACCACCGCCTTTAAAGGATTGGGTTTATCTGGTAGCTGATTGTAGACAGAATCATTTGTTAAAAGCTTTTTAACTTTAAAGTCATAAACTGAACTGTCCATTACAACAGCAGAGTTTCCTTTATCTACTTTCAAAATTTTAATCGTAGTATCCGATTTTAGTTGTTGAAGAGCGATTTCTTCATCTTTGGTTAGATTGCTTTTGGGAGGTTTGGCCGATTTCAAAATTTTCGTAACCTTTGATCTCGCAGTCATCATCTGAGCAAGATCCTCTACTTGACGTAAACCAAATTCAACTCCACTCACAAAGTCAAGGGTAGGGATTTGAGATGAAGCTATGGCAAATTTGAATCCTTTTTGGAGCACATTAAGTTGAGATTCAGAAAGGGTTTTTGAACTTAAATTATGCACCCACCTTTGTTTGTTGTTGGTCGTTGAAGATGGACGAAAAGGCTTGTTTTGTTTTTTTCTCAATTTGTCTAATTTCTCCTGATGTCTTGTTGATGTTACATTTTTTGTTCGAATTTCAGATTGTTTCAAGTGATCTGTTAAACTTAGCATATCGTCTTCACTTAGGCTATTTTGCAGAGGTGGGCACAAATAACATTATATCAAAAGCGCAGCGCAACAAAGCGCAACGATCTTTTTAACCAGTGAAAGCGCAGCGCAAAATGCGCAATTTAATTTTTTTGCTTTCTGAAGCGCAGCGCAACTTCCGCATTGAACTTTTTGATTCAGTTGAAGCGCAACGCAATTCCGCAATTGTGGAACGGCGTTTTTGTACCAAGTTAAAGCGCAACCCAACTTGCGCAATTAAAATTTCACAACACAATGCAAATACCGCATTTTTTGCAATTTTGGACTAAAAAAGAGTAAAGAATTTGCTAAACAAGCCCGACATTTATCAATATTATGATCGAAATGGAGCAAAATTAAGTTCAATGTATAGAATTGCGCTTTTACCCGAAAAAAATTTTGAAAGCGCATCGCAATTAAAGCGCAACAAATTTTAAAGGCTATATTCCGCAACGCAACTTACGCAATGATTCCAGATAAAAAATTAAAGCGCAACGCAACTTACGCAATTGCGGAGGTTGCGGAAGTTGCGCTTTGCGCTTCTAATTGCGCTTTGCCCACCTCTGCTATTTTGTATATCTTGCACTAATTTGCATTTTTCGGATTTAAGCCCAAGAATTTTGAGATGGCATTCCGTGATTCTTAGTCTTAAAAACTCAAAATCTTGTTTCCTGATCAGCTTATAACCTCGACTAGTTTGAATGGGTGAAGAAAATTGTAGGCTTACAGATTACAGGGCTTCATCTTTACAGCTGTGGTTAAATCTCAAATGGAAGTAAGTTCTTGCGATTGAAAGGCTGGCTGTCTCTAGCCTCCTGCATTTACGCAATATTTCGTAGATGTATTTTCTTCTAATCAAATTAAAAATTGCAAACGTAGGTATAGGCCAACTAGGCCTACTAGGCCTAAAGGTTTGATGTTCACCGGGCATAAGTAAAATAGCTCTAATTCTTGCGTTCCTCTGGTGAAGTCATTGTCACAGCAAGCTTGATCTTAAAAGCTTTGTTTTTATTGACGTTTCGTTGGTCATGACGACCACCATCATCAGAATACGAGCAACGATAAAGAACTATGACTGAAGCTATGTAGCATCAATATGAATGGTAAGATTTTTATAGTTTTCGAAATCCGAAAGTTAATTATTACGTCACAACAATAAAAAACAAATTTGTAGAAAAGCGGAGAGTGTTACAAATTTGTTTTTTATTGTTGTGACGTAATAATTAACTTTCGGATTTCAATAACTATAAAAATCTTACCATTCATATTGATGCTACGTAGCTTCAGTCGTAGTTGTTTATCGTTGCTCGTATTCTGATGATGTTGGTCGTCATGATCAACGAAACGTCAATAAAAACAAAGCTTTTAAGATCAAGCTTGCTGTGACAATGACTTCACCGGAAGAACGCAAGAATTAGAGCATAGCATGTACTTACACAACACTTAGAGCAGTTCATTTAGAAATACAAAAGGAAAAATCACATAATCTCGCCCCCGGTTGGCATGTGACAGTGACTGTTGTAGTTTTATGGCCAATAAATGACTATGTCTCAGAAGTTAGCATATCAGGGTCTAAATTAATCTTCGAAATATATGGTTGTTTAGAGTAGGATTACTGTACTATCATTTTGCAGATTATTTTGAGTTTACTATAGCTATATGAGATCGGTAATATATGTAGTTCGATAATGGCTGAACCTGCAAGGAAGAAGATTAGAACGCGTTCTACTACAGACTATTTTCTGATTGGTAAAAGCGAATCGCGAATTAGTGGAAGAAAGTTGCCCACATTAGGACAAATTCTAAGATATTTGCTACATTTGAAAGAAATGTCTTCTGAAACCTCTCTGTTGAGCGTTCACATTTCGACTGTTGTGGATCAAGTACTGCCTTTTTGGAAGATGGCTAGGGTTGAAACAATTACTAACCGTTCTGCAGAAGAGCGTCTAAAAAAGGATTTTAATACTTGGACAAGCCTTTGCAAAAGTAAAAACCGCACATCTGATCCGGGAGACAAACGAGAAATATTTAGAAATTCCTTAGAAAAATTGTGGGATATAGGATCTCCCAATGCTATACAAACCATACTACAAAACAGGCTCCTCTCCTCTGACAAAAAGAATGAAGATATCGACTTTTACGAAGACCAGCGGGGTGAAAGAAAAGCATTTATGAGTGGAATGGACAAGGTGTTTCAGAGGGCACTGCAAAAGCAGCAAAAGCGTCGTAATCAACCTGAAAGACTTGAAACTGTAACAAGTAGCCAATTTTGCAATTACGATTTTGAATCAGTATCATGCAGCCAAAATAGTACATCTTCAAGTTCAAGTACATTAACAGATTATGGTGAAGCCGAAACAAGTCACTGCTCCACAAGCAGTATTGTTTCTTTAACTGCACCCAAAAATCTTATTGATAATGAAGAAATAACGAAAGTGTTGGACAGATTGAAAAAAAGTGATAATGCTGCCACCATGCTAGCTTCAGCATTTATTAAAGCATGCCAAGGAAAAGTAGAGGATTTTTGCATATCTCGATCAACTACACGTAGAACTCGCATTGCCAAAAGATTTCGTATTTCAGAAAATATTGTCAATGAATTCAAGGAATCGCCACCCAAATTTTTGGCACTTCATTGGGATGGAAAGTAAACCAAGGATCGTTACGGGAACACATTTGATGCCCTGTCTGTGCTAGTATCCAGTCCACTAAATCACGAAGAAGGCAAACTCTTAGGTGTGCAGCAACTTGAAAGAGGAAGTGGCAAAGCTTAAGCAAAAGCAACGTATGATCTGTTGGAGGTATGGAATCTGGAAGAAAAGATTCAAGCACTGGTATTTGACACTACAGCCGCTAATACTGGGTGGAATAGGGGGGCTGCAAAAATTTTAGAAAGTTTGCTAGGTCGTAAGCTTTTTTACAATGCATGCCGCCATCACGTGTATGAGCTAGTCATCAGAGCGGTGTATAAGAGCTTATTTGGTGAATCGTCTGCTCCTGAAAATCCTCATTTCAAAAGTTTAAAATCTATTTGGCCGCTTGTTGACACTTCTAAGAACTACAACCAATTAAAGTTATCGTCGGACTGGTTAAAGAATAGAGCCATCACCGTGATTCAAGAATTGCAGAAGCTTATTAGCAAAGAGCGAATGACAAAAGAAGTTTTGATCAGAAATGATTATAGACAGTGCGCAGAAAACATACTTGCTCTCTTGGACGCTGCTCCTTCAAACTTGTTTCATCACACACTAGGTGCTACTACCAGTGCCAGATGGATGGGCCAGGGTTTATACTGCCAAAAAATGTTCATGTGGTCTGATCAGCTGTCTTACGAACGTCAATTTATTGACAATTTGCATCGAATCAACCTATTCATTGCACTCTTTTACATGCCAGCCTGGCTCAAATGTAGCATTGGAATTGATGCTCCAGTGAATGATTTGGAATTCTTACAAAACATGCTGATATATCAAAAAGAAGACGCTGTTGTCGCTGATACTGCATATCAAAAGCTGTTAAATCATAGGTGGTACCTGAATGAAGACACTGTTGCCTTTTCATTTTTCAGTGACCATCATTTGGTAACTGTTGAAGTAAAAGAATCAATGGCATTGCGATTGCTTTCTACATCATTGCCTGACAAATTTCATCGTGGTATACCAGTGTTTAGAGGGAAAATAGATGAACAAACACAACTTGCAGATTTGATTGGGCCGGAAACTTGGTTTCTGTTTCGCACGCTTAACTTGAGTCACGATTGGCTCTATCTTTCTCCCAACCTGTGGTCAAGCAACGAATCCTTTCAGGAAGGCAAAGACTTTGTCAGCAACCTTAAAGTTGTTAACGACGCGGCGGAAAGGGGAGTAAAATTAAATCAGGACTATGCTGCCATTTTAACTGAGAACGAAGAGCAGCATAGAAGTTTGCTCCAAAATGTTGAAAAACATCGAAAAGAATTTCCTAACTTTAGAAAGTCCACATTGAGCCAAAACTGATAACAGCACTGTCAAATGCACTCATTATTATCTGCCTTTATCCTATGGTATATCCCTTTTTAAAAGGTACGATATTTTTTATAATTTTTTTTGGCAACCGTTATTTCCAAGCTTCAATAGTCATTTTCATTCATGACAAAAATAAGCTTTTATAAGTATAAACAGTTAATTATTTGTTGAGTATATTTTATTGTCATTATATTGTCATTATCAGTTTCATTTTGATCGTATAAGTGATGGTCTAACCAAGGTCGGAAAAGCATGCATGATTTATTGCAAAACTGCTCCAGTGCTCCTCTCTATTAAAATAAGTTGTCACTTGTCAATTGCTTGTTTACCGTCAAACAGCTTCTCTCCAAATACGAAAAACCAAGACCATCGCTAGATTGCGATACTTTGTATTGTAATGATTTGCTTCTTGCTGAACTGTTAATTATGATATTGCATTTTTACTGTTCTTTTTTAACAATGTTATGCGTAATGTGGAATGTCACTTTTTAATGAATCAATTTCATGTTTTAAGATTGATTCATTAGAATCGATTTTGATAAATTAAAAGTAATTTTAAAATTTGAATTTCCCAATGATGACGTCATCAAGCAATGACGTCATCAAAAATATGTGGTCAATGTCATGCAGGAGTTTAAAAAAATTAGTTACAAGTGGTTTCAACTTCCTATCTGTCTTACAATAGGAGTTATTCAGCTTTAAACAATTTATGACATCATAGGGGAATCCCCTCTGTACGTTTTTGATAGGAAATTTTCAACGCTCATGCGCGAAAGCAAAGAGTCGGAATTTTGAAAAGATTTTTTTGCAGAAGTTGTTTTTAAGGTCCAAACCACGGGAAAAACCACCACCACATTAACTTTTCCAAAATGACCTAAATATGAACATCCCTACTGAACATAGAGCTTTATCTCTCACCAACCACTCATTTACAACTTCCCAAAACATTAGTGTGGAATAAGAAGCATCTGCAACAACCGATGAGGCAAACCAATATCATGCATTAATCACCAGTGCACATGCCACTTGCACTATCTTGAAATTTAATTAGTGATGAAATCAAGAAAGCCATCGCTTAGTTGAAATATGAGCCAAGTCAACTGACCGTGACAAACTGACTGCGAACAAACTGACCGCGAACCAACGGTTTTGTTACATTGATTTCGTCACAGTCACTTCGTCACAAAGTGAGGGTTTGGGCAAAATTGCTCTGGGGATAGTAAAAATATATTTAGGATCACCCTTCTCAGCCAATCGGCGGCGTTGCTCACGGTCAGTTTGTCTGCAGTCAGTTGTCGTGGACCCGTTGAAATATCCCAAAACAGATGTAGATAAGCCAAAACAATCAAAAGTATATGAAGACAGTACTCTGCATCGATTCATTAATAATGAATCATGGACATATAATTTTTTGATCCAATTGAAATCAAACCAATGATAAGAAATACTGTACTGCTTGAAATCGGTTTTACTGAAGAATTGAAAACTTCTTAAGCTAATAAATAGAAGCCCCAAACCTTCTTCCACAATCAGAGGTGGACAAAGTAGTCGAAAAATCTACTTAAGTAGAAGTATTGTTACTTACTCAAAAATGCCTTTCAAGTAAAAGTAGAAGTATGGCGAAGCATTTCCACTTAAGTAAAAGTAGGAAAGTAGTCAAAATTAATTCTACTTAAGTAATGAAAGTAGAAAGTAATTTCGAATTTCACGTGTTTGTTTATTCTTTGAAGGTTTGCTGTTGTGACGCTTCTGATCAGTGTTCAAGCAAAGCCATACTTACGGTAGCATATCAAAAAATCAAAGTTTTATTATTCTCTTGAAATTACACCGAAGCGTGTTACGAATACGATTTAGTAGGGACTCTGGGCTCATCTCCGCGCCTGGACAACACAGCTTGAGAAGAAATGTCGCAGCGATGGCGAGTCATTAGCAACACTGTTCGTTAACCGGCTAGGGAATTGAACCCCAGACGGGCCGCAGCAAACGCAACGCCGCTAACCGCTAATCTGTTTTGTATGAACCAGGAGTAATGCGCATGTCTAGTTTGTCTACTGTACCATGCTAATCAGGGTTCGGTATGTTTTTTTTTTAGTGAGACTGAGTCAACAACTGGTATTTGATGCAACGCAAAAACACACTACCCTAGATGACCTGTAAATGAATCTAAATCTTATAATTTATCAATGCTGGTACTACGGTAGTAGCCCAAATGCTTACTGGTATATACTGGCAGCTATAGGCCTAAGTGAAGGCTTTCAACTACCGGTATCTATCTGCAATACTTCTTTGGAAAACCTAACAAACAATAAAGTACACAATAATACTGCGCCTACACCTAAAACAAAGAAATTCCAGAAAACCTTGCCAAACCTCAAAATTGTGGCTCATTACCGGTACATAGACTGTAATCACAGCGTTCCAGACTTCTGTTTCGCGTCCTGTACGAACATGTTTTCGATAAGCAGAGTTGCCAGATATAATGAGACAAACAAAAAAACTTCAAATCGTGGTCATTGGTCAAATCATTATCAAAAAGGATTGGCTAGGTGTTTACTTCTACTTTACATAAAAGTCATTACTACTGAAGTAGCGTTACTTCGAGAGGATTTTACTTGAAGTAAAAGTAGAAGTATCAGAAATGAAAAATACTTAAGTAAGTCGCTCGTTACCGAAAATACTACTTAAGTAGTCTACTTAAGTAGAACTACTTCGTTACTGACCACCTCTGTCCACAATTTCCTTCTTTCAATAAAATACAATTTAATCCATTTGACTCCGCACCATTGGTAACCCTGCATTTTGCAGTTTTGTGACATTACAAAAGACATATTTTTGCAAAAATTCAGAAACGCGATTGCCATCTGGTAGCAGTGAGTAGCCTATAATCAAATCTGAAAACTTGGCTGCTACTCCTGAAATATGTAGACCTAGGCTACCAGTACTGCTCTGCAGAACGTCTTTCGTGATGTCACAAAATTGTAAAATGCAGAGTTGCCTATGGTATTGAGTCAAACAGATTAAAACATTTTTTGCAAACACTGGAAATTGTGGAAGATATTTGGAGGCACCACTTCGTTACCTCAAGTAGTTCTCATTTCTTCAATAAAACCAATTTCGAGCAGCTATTTTTTAGTAGTATACTGCAAAGAAGATTCTTCTTTTCAACAAATCAACCAGTTTATTTCAGGACTGGAAGTTATCAATGATGCAGCTGGGCGTTCAGTTTAATTTGGCAGTAACTCTAATGAAATTTTAACAACAAAAGAGCAACAACTACAAAGCTTACTTCAGCTTGTATGACAAACACGCAAAACTTTTGCCACATCAAAACAAACCTTTTCAAAATGCCTGATTTCTTTTTTGTTTTTGATAAGTTTAGAAAGTTTTGAAATTTGCTGAAGTTAGGCAACTCTATTTTGTTTTAATATGATAATCTGCAAATACTGGTTTGAATTGTATTTTTTTGTTAATCAAAGGAG
This sequence comes from Trididemnum nubilum, assembly GCA_963965965.1. Lineage (NCBI taxonomy): Eukaryota > Metazoa > Chordata > Ascidiacea > Aplousobranchia > Didemnidae > Trididemnum > Trididemnum nubilum. Next base: position 819,148 of record OZ014479.1, on the reverse strand, counting down.
CTTTTCAACTTTATTGAAATTGCTGGAGCGATCATTGAAAATTTACGTCAAAATATTACAGTACTGTACTATACAAGTGTTCAGCGATACTGTAATTGAAGGGCTTGGCGCATAACTATGTTAACTCAGTTTTTTACGATTTTGAGTTAAATACACATGAGTGAGTTTTTACTTAAGATCTATTTTTTGCGCTTGGTTTTATTTAGCTAGCACGCACAGTTTTTGAGATAGGCAATGCATTACTATGTTAACTCACGTAAAAATTCCATTTTTGCATGCAAGACAATGCTAACTCAATGAGTTAACATAGTCTTGCAGGAAAAGGTGGAGTTAACACAGTTTTGCACAAAATTATTTGCGACTTTGCAAAATAAATGCCAGTTAACATTTTAATTTACCGGCACAGTAACAGTTTAATCTTGTTCTGAATGGTACGTGAAAATCAGAGTGGGCATTGCACAATTTTAAACAAAAAGTATTGACTGAGATGCATTAGTAAGTAGTACTGCAACAGCAATAATGATGCAATATTTCCCTTACTTTTTGTTGGCAGAGCCCCCACAGCACTCTAAAGCCGATTTATTGCCAGCAACGACATGATTGTCAGCTGCAGCACATAATGCTTTGAAAATAGGACCCAGCAGCGTCTATCTTGACTTCCAGCAATATTAATCACTAACTCAATATAAGTATTGTCAGCTGCCGCATACAATGCTTTCAAATATAGTACCAACTTTCGACTAATTTGACCTACAACAGGGAAATTAATTACTTACTCCGAAAAGAAAACGGTCTCATCAACAAACCTTTATTGTTGCAAGTGAGCTTTGAAAAGTAAGGACCAAAAAACCGGACGTTCCACGGCCCATTCATGCAAAAAAAAGTGCAGGATATTAAAAAATAAACTCAATTTATTCCAGGACCTCATCGCCATTTTTGTTAAACTTAATGGGAAAAAAGTGGTGCAGATTCCGAGCCGGAAAATTATTGATTCAAACTGTTGTGTTTGGCAGTATTTGTTATCATAAATAAAACAAAAATAACAAGTTAATGATACTTAACATGTTAATGCAGAGAGAATATTAATTTCATTAAAAAAATTGTGTGCATAAGTATGTTAACTACTGGTTCCACCTGTTTGACGAACCAAAGCAATGCGTTCTAATTAAATAATTATGTTGGTTGTTAGCTTAAAAAAATTCCGTGATCACATGTTTGATGATTTTTTTATCAAAATTTAAAAACATTCTGATTTAATACCGCAAAAAAATTGAAAACTTTAAAGCCCAATATCTCAAAACTTCAAAAAATGAGTTAACATAGTTATGCACTAAGCCCTTCAATTGTATTAATGCTGCAAACAGTATGTGTTGTTTCTGCATTTTTACATTAAATGCTAGCTTTTTCAAATGATCTAGATTGATATTTAAAAACAAACTATAAAAAATCGTGCCGCCCCTTAATTTATTCAAATTTTGCAGTAGCATTTACTAACGTGGCATATATAACTGTAATCAATACACAATGTTAAATAGCAAATTACTCCCTGGAGTGGCATTGCAGCAAAATCTCAACTTCAAAATTGAAGTCTCTTTCACTAAATAGACACAAATTTTTAAAAATTATTGAAAATAAAAAAAATCACATTTTGGCCACTAGAGGGAGTTTTGCAAATAATATCACTAAAATGGTCATAACTACTGAACCAGAAGTCCAATTCGCCTGTTTGTTTGTTTTTAACATGTAAACTGCAGAGGGGCATGTAGTTAAATTACTGCTTTAAGTATACTTTGAAAGTAGTGCCCTCTAGTGTAAAAAAGCTCACTTTTTTTCAAAAGTGGGGGTCGGAAATCATCACGTAACATGGAAACCATTCAACCAAAGAAAAATTTTTTAGTCTTGGGATCAGTATGAAAATCTGTCTAAAAAATAAAAAAAAAACAAAGCCATATCAAAATAAAAAAAGTTAGAAGTAACATAGCAGATTTGGGACTTATTTTATCACAACTGTGAGGTAGCACTTCCTCACATATCTGTTACGCCATTGGGCTAGTGTTTCATCATCATTCATCAGAAAGCCTGATGATAACAAACAAGCTTGAAATATGCATATAGCGTACTATTGTGGTAAATTGCTAATGTGATGTCATATATGGTGTCCATGCTTAGTGATGCTAGCGCAATGCGGTTGAGCTAAAAGGAGTGCCAGTGTGATACTGGTCGAGAATCCTCTTTCTGGTGACCTTGTTGTCAGACTTTGATCAGAGTAATCTGAGAAGAGGGTACGATGGCAACTGCAGAAATTGCCCTTGTGTAAGGTTTGAAGGTTCGAGTGGGCTGCCAGGATAGGCTATGTGTGAATTCAGATGTTGGTAAAACACAGGCCTAATGGGATAGCAGATAATATGTGAGGAAGTGCTACCTCAGAGTTGTGAAAAAAAGTTAAAATATAAACAGGTCTAATGGCTAGGCTTCATTAGCCTGTCATTGCAGCCTAGTCACCATTTTTTACAATCTAGTGCATCAAACTTTTGCAAACCTCTGGCAATCATGTCACATCCCAGCACTTCTTTTCATTTCTTTTTCGGTCTTCCTTTTTTTGTCCCATCAACTTTTAAGTGTAGTACCTTTACTGGACCCCTTCCTTCATCTACTCTCTCCACATGCCCCAACTATTGCTCTCTCAGAAACTCATCCAATCTCGAGAATAGTCATTTCACGAATCTTTTGAATGTTTATTTTATCTTTCAAAGTTTTCCCACATATCATTTGCAACATTTTTATTTCTGTGGTCTTCATCTTCCATTTTCAATGCCAAAACATTCAGCACCATAAGTTAAAGCACTTCTCAGACAGCTTTAGCCTCTAACTTTCAATGATTTGCTTCTTCCACATATAACATTTGAAACCTCTTTAATTTTTTTCCATGCCAATCTAATCCTTGATGTTACAGAAACCCTCTAATGTTACAAAACATCAAAACTTGAATGTGTGAATCTTTTTTTTAAATATGACAAAAAAGTGAATGCTTGATCGATCATTATGTGCAGAGAAATATTTTTTAAGGCTTGTGGTTCATCTAGATCCGGGACAGCCCCCACTCTTATCAACTCAAACATGAACCATGTACCTAACCAACTAATTTTAAAATTATAAGTGTTCAAAATTCTCCATTTTTGTCCTAAAATTTTAAGATTTTCTAAAAATACTTTTAAATGGGGCTTTGTCCATTTTGGGGGGCCAAACTTGTGTAAACAAGAGCTGGGGTCATACTCGAATAAAACAGCTTTCACCAACATAAACAAAGTTTCCAGTTCAAGCATTTTAATTTCTTCCTCTGCGATAATATATTCTTGAAAAGCAAACAGAGGACAGCATCATATCGTCTCTCAAACAAAGTTTAATATTGTTTCATTTTCAAACATGATGTCATAAAACTTGTCATAATTATCGCTAAGTACCGGTTCTGTTTGCAACAAGAATTATTTTAGTACCGGTATGGTACTGTTTTTTATTTTGCTGTTCCAAAAATACAAGTTGCTAGCAAAAATTTGGAGACAAACACATGCACAAACAAGTTATTAAAAAAAAGCAAAATTCTGCAAATGTGGAAGCTTTTAGACCAGGGTGCTCATTCTATTGCTATGCTCTTCGTGCAAACAACACTCCTCATTTTTTGCTTGTTCACATCCACCAATTTTCTTCGCGATTTTCTCAAAAGTCTTTGTCATTTGACAAAGGCGAATGCAAATACAAAGGTACGCAATCGGTATGCTATGCTTTGTTTGTATTTGCAATTTTCAAACTTTATTTCTCCGTAATATTGATCCATACACATAACAATACTTTTGACGTCATAAACAACCAACTCTTAGCTACATTTTCTCTACACAAAGAAGTATAGCTTGTGTATATCAAACTGTATTAGGAGTATACAGTTAAGCATAATCCTATACCTCCAATATTGATAGAAATAGTATCTAAAGAAATTGGCCAAAGATGGACTCAAAAGGAGGTGCAGCTATTAGTTGATTTAGTGAAGGATATTTATATGGTTTTGACCAGGGCATTAACAAATGCAAAACCAAAGTCAAGACATAGCCAGTGGTATCAACAGTATGGCTAAAAGAACCCCATTTTCAAGCGAAAAAATCAAGAAAAAATGGTTCAATGTTAAAAGCCAAGCGAAATCAAGAAAAAATATTGCAGTATTAAGAAACAAGCAAGTTGCACATGAGGGGGTCCAAACACAATTCCAAAACCAACAAAGCTTCAATTTAAAAATTTCAAACATTTTCGGAAGCATATGCACTGAAGGTATACCCGACACCAATTTTTGCAATACTGGTGACAACCAACGAGAAAATAATGCAAGTAATAGTATGATTTACATAATTAGTGCAAATGTTTGTAATGCCCAACCACAATTTCAGAGCTATACCTTCTTGTATTGTAAACACAAAGCACCCATCCATTTGCTTGCACAAGCTAAGATAATTCTTTGCTGCCAAGCAAACGTCTTCGAACTACAGCAGCGAAACTTGAATCACAAGGTAAAGAAATGCTGAAAATTTAAAAAAATATAGAAGCTGTGCTCCTCATGACTAGTCAAATGAGTCCACAAATGAAATACTTAGAAATTTGGTGAAAGAATTTCAGTGAACAAAAAACATGCTTCAAGTTTTCCAAAAACAACTGGGAGCAATGAGCAAACATATCAACTCCCATTTTATGAACAATAGTAATTGCATCATAAAAGCCAAAATGGGTTACAAAGTCGTAGTTTAGTGAAAATTCGTTGTTTAATAAAAAATTGCGGAGTATAATTTTTTGTTGTCTGTTACAGTATAGCATACTGCACAGTAGAATGTAAATATTACGGCATAAAAAACTAACATATCATTGAAAGCTTCAGTAAAGTATTACATGACAGCAATAGGACTGCAGGAGTACGCAATACGCATGTTATACAAAAGTAACAAAAAAATGAAAGAACCTGAGCAGCAATAAAACCATATCTGCAAAAACTAGAAACTTGGGGTTGTGAGTAAAAGCAAAATTTAATTTAAAAATTAAAGACCTGTTAAAGCATTTTGATTGCCAGTATAGTACCACAAAAACCAAAACTGGACACACCTCTTATGTCAGGAAGTACGAGTATAACCAGCTATTGCAAAATGTCTACGATTATTGAGCGATTTCGGAAGTGTTAAATTGTGTTTGGGTGAATCACCATCCTCTATAACCAGTGGTGGTATGAAACAATCTTCTCCAATAATCAGTAAACCAGTGCAACGGCAAATATTGTCGAGCACACAACAAGTAATAGCCATTTTCAAAACTTTAGCTGGAGAGTAACAAAGACTCCCTCCAGTGTGATCCAATATGCTCTATCTACTTTTGAGAACTCCAAATGACTATTCTATCACACACTGCATTTTTCAGTGCAGCAAATTAATTCTTTTTTCACCTGCACTAAACGCTATTACCTCTGTCTCCAAGTAACCAACAGCTGTCACCAAATTAGTTATTTGCAAAGCGATCACTCAAGGATGAAATTTCCATAATCAACAAATTGTGATGGGATCCTGACCATTGAGCAACAACAGCACAAAAAAAAATTCAAGACGTAAATCGCTTGAATATTAATGGAATGAAAGCAATTGCGGTTAATCAATACAAATACAGGGTGATTCAAAAGTCTCCATACACAGAAAATGTTGTTTTTATTTGTATAAAACAATTTCATTAAATGACAGACTCGATGTGGCCACCATTGTTTTGAATACACATCATGATACGCTTAACCCACTCACTGTGAACTCGCAATAGTACATCTGGGGATATTTGTGCAAATGAATTGATAATGCGGTCCTTCAAATGGTTTACGTTTCTTATACTTTCTTGATACACCATAGCTTTCAAATGACCCCAAAGATAGAAATCAAGAGGGGTCAAATCAGGGGATCGAGGAGGCCACTCAACTGGTCCACGTCTACCAATCCACGCATCTGGAAGTAATTGATTCAAGTATTGTCGCACTTGAATACCATAATGGGGTGGGGCACCATCTTGTTGGAAATATGCTGGAAGGTTACCATTTGCGCTTAACAGTGATGGAAAAATTTCTTCTTGTAACATGTTTAAATACTTATTGGCATTAAGATTTCCATCAATGAAAATTGCCAATTTTCATTGATGGAAATCTTAATGCCAATAAGTATTTAAACATGTTACAAGAAGAAATTTTTCCATCACTGTTAAGCGCAAATGGTAACCTTCCAGCATATTTCCAACAAGATGGTGCCCCACCCCATTATGGTATTCAAGTGCGACAATACTTGAATCAATTACTTCCAGATGCGTGGATTGGTAGACGTGGACCAGTTGAGTGGCCTCCTCGATCCCCTGATTTGACCCCTCTTGATTTCTATCTTTGGGGTCATTTGAAAGCTATGGTGTATCAAGAAAGTATAAGAAACGTAAACCATTTGAAGGACCGCATTATCAATTCATTTGCACAAATATCCCCAGATGTACTATTGCGAGTTCACAGTGAGTGGGTTAAGCGTATCATGATGTGTATTCAAAACAATGGTGGCCACATCGAGTCTGTCATTTAATGAAATTGTTTTATACAAATAAAAACAACATTTTCTGTGTATGGAGACTTTTGAATCACCCTGTACATCTCCATGAGGTGCAACTACAGGAATGTGCAAACCAATCACGCTTGGAAATCAAGCAAGCTCATAAAAATCATTTTTTGTCTCTGCAACTTCCTCTCTGTTTCTTGGCATAAAATAAACCTAGAAGCTTTTGGAGTAATGCTATTAACAAACAGAGTTAGCACTTTGCCGACAGTTGGTTTAGTTACTTAAAGAAAACCTTTACTAGCTGATTGAAAACTTTCACTTGAAAGCATTTTCAGGCACAATAGCACGTTTTGTTTGAGGCTCAAATCCATCATTATACTACCAACTGGCAGCATCTAGTCTTTGATGAGCTCACGAATTTCTTCAATTTCTTTACAGTCCATTCAAAATTCTTTGATTAATTCAGTATTACCTATGCTTAACGTGCGATCTGCCACTGCTTGGCGAGAATTTCTAGCTCTGTTTTCTTGCAACACTGCAAAAAATGTTCATGGAACTTTACGAGTGGTCAAGACCACTCGCAGAATTCTACAAACATTTTGCCAAATTGGCAAAGATTTTCAGAGAACAAAAAAACGTTCTAGTAAATATTTCTGAATTTATTCGAACAAAGAAAGCATAGCATACCAAATCTTCATACTTTTTTCTTCATCAATTTTGTAGAGATTCTGATTCGTATAAAGAGCATAGCATTTACCCCCAGGGTTACCTAATTATAGCCAAGTAAAGATTCCATTTCCAGACCCCAAATGATCGCACATTACTTTTAAACCTCTGGGTGAACGTTCAAAGAAATTCGCATCAGCTGAAACATTATAAACCAGCTAGTTGGTCGAGCAGTATTGGTTCGTCTCTGCAGTATAAGGTCTAAAGTCTAAATCGACCAAATTGAACGCAGTGTTGCCAATGGCTCACCACCTCTGAGACATTTCTTCAAAAGAAGCTGAGTAGCCTGGGTGCAGAGATGAACCCCGCGAACTCGTTACACGCTTCGGAATATTATAGCAAGTATAACAAATCAGCAAAGATTTGATTTGAAACATACTGACCATGTGATTAATCGATTAACTGGACCAGGGCCGCTACAAATCCCAATTCCAAACTATGCCCATGCGCATATCCTAGCAATGACACACCACTGAATACAATGTACTTTGGTTCTATATGATTTTAAAATGATGATAGCAGAGCTGTTTTATTTTTGACTTACCTGGAAAAAAATTTTGTCAACAAATTTTAAGATCAAAAAATTTTAAGCAAAAATCATCAAGGGGTGGAAGTACAAGTGATGGAAGCGAAAGCGATTCAGAAATTGCCACTTTCACATCTCTGACCCAAACTTATCTTTTTTTATACAATGCAAACAAATTAGGTTAATACTTGCAAGTTTTTTTGAATTATATATAGGATTTAATGATATTATTGGATTGTAATAAAAAGAATGAAATTTTACATATAAGTTAGCCAAGCCCACAAAGCCTATACTTATGCCCCAGTTTAATCATGCTTTTGCAGTCAAAGCTAATTTCTACAAGCATTAATTTTATCAAAACAGGCTTAAAATTAGGACATTTTTGCAAAAAATTGCAAAATATTCGCATGCTGAGGGTTTTGCTCCCAGATATCCCCAAACATCCCCCAATTACAGATTTCTGGTTTTGCTACTGGCTGTTGCTATTTATGGGTGATAAACTGAAAATTGAGTGATAATTACAAAAAATTAACTTTATGGCCCTATAAAAAGAATATTTACCGAATGGTAAAAAATTGTCTTTTTATTGACAAATCAAATTAAAAATATGAAACTGACTTTTTCTATTCAGAGTTCTTGCAAAAAATCACATCATTCTTACATACATTAACATAACTGAAAAAACTTGTCAGACAAATTAAACTAGTTTTCTTTCTGTGCAAACAAACCAATGGAAATCAGGATTTAATGGTTAACAGCCTACATTTATTGTAGGAATAATTTCATTAATTTACCAAGGTTTCAGGTTTTACACTACGGCTCAGCACAGGATTGCAGCAAGAAATTTCTAAAGTGGGGGTTTCAGTTTTTCAAAAACCAACCCAAACCCCATTGCAATTAATTTCTTTCAACCATTAATGAAAATGCACTCTTATATAGTCCAACAGGGTTTTGTGGTAATAGTTGCTTTTTGTTACAACATTTGTTTATTTGTTCAGAAACCCTGTAACAACAATTTTAAAACTTGTTGCTTGTGAAGATATGCATGTGTACGCTGTATAACAATAACAAATTCTAATCATAATGTTTATTTATTTTTTCGTGATCAGTAATATCATTCTTGTTATGTTGAGAATTTCAGGTAGAATGCTCAATGTAGGACTCCAAAAACTTGAAGATACTTGATTATAGCACGGTATGATCAATTCAAAAACCTTTTTTCTCCTGTGCTATCATCATGTATCTAGCAAAAGAAATTCTTACCGAAATGGATACGTAAATTAGCATTGATTACCAAAATTATATTTGCACTTCGAATTTTTATATGCAAGATCAAAATGAAGCACATGAAGCAGGCTTTCACCTCATTTAAATCACTCAACATAAGTAAAAACCAAGCTATGCGACTAGAGCATATAAGCGACATTATGATACAGGAATATAATGTTCCGAAAGAGGTGTACCCCAAGTGCCCACCACTGGATGTGAACTCAAAGCCACTAACCGAGTTTGTGTGAAATTTAACTTTGATGTCAAAAATACAACTTTGCCTGTTGAGGTAGTTATTTCTCAAAGGAAAATGGTTCAAAAGTCCATGTAAAAATTTTGCCTCTTCTAAGAGGAAAAAATCAAGTGTGTATAATTCATGTAAACTCAAAGCTACTTGGTGAGTTCATCTGAAATTTAATGCAGATTTCAAAAAATATAGGCTGAGAAAAAAGGAGTTCAAATAAGCATATACAGTTGGCTCCACTTAACTGGATCACTTTAGACCAAGGGCTATTGAGTATTGATTGAGTTAGCCAAAAAGATACAGAACTGTATTTAAAAAAGGTCAAGTTTTTTTTAGTCAACAAAGAACAATAAAATCAATATCAGTACTTTAGTAAGTAATAACACAATGCATAGTACTTTATTAGCTCTGCTAAAAAAAAAACGCAATATAGCAATCTGTTTCAAGCGAGATGTAAGTGCTTGACTTGGCGCTTTTTCCAACTTTGCCAACAGATTGTCATGGTCTGCAAAACCTCATCCCAGCAGACCCTGTTTGAGAGCATTCAAAGCGTTACAGATCTCTGTAACTGTTGGAATAGGTGTTTGAGCACGTGATCAGTGATTGAGCCGAGTGTCATCTGAAATGAGGAATTTTACTGTGAGCTTTCATGCAAAGTGATCCAGCAACACAAAAAATTGATCCAGTGATCTAGAAAAGCAGCGTACTTTTGCATTGAAAATGCTTAAAATGTAATTTGGAACTTAGAAAAGTAATCCAGATAACCAAATGATCCAGTTACCTGTGAGGCAGTTAAGCAGAGCCAACTGTGTCAACACCAACTTTAAAGACAAGACAAATTTTATTTAGTCGCTAAGTAACAATGCAATGGCAGTCACTAAAATTGATTAGAATTGCCACAGGGAAGTTGCGAAGGGACCTCGTGGTCATCAAGTCAAGCAACCACCCTAAATGTCAAGAGAATTTACTGATTTAGCCAGTAATATTAAGATTTGAATATTTTTTGGTAAAATTTACCTTTATTAAATTTTATTGTTTTACTAGCATGTCATCAACCAAACCACATAAACCTACCGAAGAATCAAAAGATTCAAATAGTTATTGCGAGACATGCACGTGAAACTAATTGCTACTGATTTGGCAGAAAATTTTTGTACTGAATTTTAAATCTACTATAAGATAGCACCCTATGGAATTCCAGATCTTGACTCCCTGATATTTAATGCACCTTTGCAATTTATTTGTTTGGTAGCGTGGAATATAAAGATTCAAATTATCACTTGATTGTCTTGTAACTCGGCTCAAATATTCAGCAGTTTTGCAAAAATAATTGCAAAACAAATTCGGAGTTTTGTTGGTTATATTGCAATGAACAAATTTAGCAATTTCATACTTTAATAGATCATCAATTTGCAAAATCCTAAATTGATTGTAAAATAGTTTTAGTTCATCTTGGTAATGACATCTGGCGACTGCTTATATTGCTCGATTCTGTAAAGATTTCAATCTTTTAATGTAGGTGGGATAAGTGGCTCCCCAGATAATAATACCGTAGGATAAGAACGGATGCACTAATGCATAATAAAGTTGCAACATAATGTTTTGAGAAAACAAGTGCTTTAATTTGGATAATATTTCAACGGAGCGAGCCACTTTTCCTTCTATAATCTCAATGTGCTGTTTAAAATTGTCTTTGTTATTGACCACAACTCCTAAATATTTAGCGCTATCAACAATATTTATCGCGGATCCATTACTTGTCAAGTGAAAATGAGGAATTGTTGCATTTGTTTGTTTAGGAGGAATAATTATGATGTTGGTTTTGAAAGGGTTAATCGAAAGTTTATTTACGCAACACCATTGACGGAGGTTTTGTAATTCCGAATTAATTTAGATTTGCAATTGTTCAGGATTTAAGCCTTTCACAATTAAACAGGTGTCATCAGCAAAAAGTCTAGGTTGGCTTTTTAAAGCAAAATTTACGTCATTGATGTAAACGAGAAAAAAACAAGGGGCCAAGCGACGAACAGTGGGGTCTCCACAATGAGTTAATTTTAGGTCGGATTTTGATTGTTTGTTAGATACAAACTGTTGTCTATTATGAAGATACGAGTGAATCACATCATAAGCCACACCCCTAATACCATAGTTGATCAGTTTGATCAAAAGTGTTTCATGTGACACTGTATCGAAAGCTTTTCTTAAATCGACAAAAGATAGAGCTGTATAACAGGATTCGTTAATATGATTGTAACAGGAGGTCACAACATCAAGCATTGCATGCACAGTAGAAACATTACTTGAAAATCCATATTGATTTTCGTTGATAAAGTGCTTGCCTACTGTCAATAAAATTGCTTAGCAGGTTTTAAGAAGGAGTTCTGTAGTATATTAAAAGTATTCTGCAACTAAGCTTTCCCATCATGAGAACTCAAAGGTACTACTGAGTTTGTGTAAAATTTTACATAGATTCAAGAAAATTCAGAATTATGGTCACGGGTTTTTGAGAAAAATTCACAAAAACTATATTTCTAAGGGTAAAAGAGTTCATTATAGCAGGAACATCAACTTCACTATTTTGTGGGTCAAAGTGTTGTACATTAAAACCGCAGCACAAGGTTTAACTTTTTGGCTAATCAGCAAGTGCCCGAATTTTCTCAAAACAATAGTCCCCAAAGCAGTAAAAATACATTGATGTGCCCCACATTTTGCACCTATCCATTATTGAAGTATATCAAATGCCATATTTCCACAAATTTCCAGACTTTTTTAAGCGTGTTTATCATATATTGCTGAAATTTATTTGCCCTTGATTCAACAAATCACTGATTTGTTGACAATAATCAACCTAGTGGAAACACTGCTGCAGTGCTCACGCTGCGACTGCAAATGTAGTACACTACATGTCATTTGTGGTAGTAGTTTTTTTTTTTGCTACTAGAATGCAACATCAAATCACATGTTTGCAGGTGCACTATCTTCCCTGCACTAAAGTGGTTACTAATTTTTTTGGCCTGTGGCAGCTTTGGTTTGAGTCTACCACAGCAGCAACAGACTCCCGATCACTCAACCACATAACATTTGCTACTTAACAACACAGACTAACAGCATTGAACATACAAAACACAGGACAAGATAAAAGATTACTTAATAATAATCTGTAATTGAGAACCATTTTTAGTTCAAAAATATTTCCTGTTCTTCACTTACCAGTACTTTTGACTTCCAGCTCTTTGAAATTGTACCAAACGCATGTTTGACTATAATATTATTAACCTGTACAACATAACATCTAATGTTACTAATGCTAAATTATCTTTGATCTTAACTGTCTCAAAATAGTGGAGACTAATGAATGGAGGAAAACTGAATGATTGTGGGCTCAGTCTCATACTGGTAGCTTAAAATTAGTCTTGTGACGGAGTAATTATTTGTAAGCTGCATGATTTTGTAAAGAGGCTAAATATTTTCTTAATTAGCTGGAAATTCAAATTTCTACAAACTAGTTTTCAAACAATCTGTTAATTTTGTAATCGTTTTTTGAAAATCATTGAATTGCAGGATACTGAAAACAAAACATTATTCTTGAAAAGGACAGTAAAATCAAGTATTTCACAGTTGATCAAAACGTAGGTAAAAGCCTAATTTAATGCATTCTAACCAATTTCAAACTTTCTATGCCTTACCATTTTCAAGATATTACAGTTTACTTCAGTGTTGCAATTTTGTAGGAGTTGTGACAGATTAACTTTTGGAAAGCTGGCCTACGTTTGCTTGAACAGCAGCAAATTAACAATTCTGATTCTCTGCTTTGTTTTGAGAACTACTCGACTTCAAACCACCTATTGAGCATTAGAAACATGCAGTCAGCTTTTATAAATTTTGTTTTAACTTGGCAACCCAGACAAAATTTTTTAGGGAAAATCTATGCCATTACAACACATCTGTACAAACAGCAAAGCTTAAATTTGGTGAAACTAGACTTCAGATCTGTTCAAACCTTTTTGAGAGAAAACTAAACAATTTAACAAAACAATGGTTGTGTTTGAGGATTAAATTAAAATAAATTTATTCAAGTGTAAGTCTCATTTTTTTTGTACCAAAATATTGACCAAAAAGTCAGGTACGACTTATATATGAAGTGCATTGTACGCGATAAAAAATTTTTCTGAGATATTTTCATGCTATTGCTTTCTGAGCTATCGCCTTACTTATCGCCTATCCACATGAGTCTAATGGCGATCAGTGAGGAACATCAGGGTATTCTTTGAATACCCAAACTAAATCATCTCATCTGTATTTATTCAAAGTAATATACCTTTTAAATAATATCTTATATTTTATTTATTTATTCATTTGAAATACAACACAATGGTGCTTGATTCACATCCGAGCACACTTACATGTGAGGCAAAACACACACAGAAAGCAAAAAAGTGTTACAAACCAAACGAGTTAGTATGTTAAATTGGCAATCTTATGGAGATCAACTTTGTGAAGACGTCGTTTGAAAATAGGCAAAGTTTCAGCACTTATGATACTTTCGGGAAGATTGTACCATATATTAACAATGCGATTAAACAAAAAATAACAATACTGCTCATGTTTAGGATGAAATAAAGATTCAACTGTAAGAGAGTGTTGACGTGAATTGTATCTACTCTTGCGAAGTTTGAAAAACTCATAAAAATTTAGATCACACAGGTTATGACATATTTTGAACATGAGAATAAGGTCAAATTCCAAATGGCGATATTCTAATGAATTAAAATTAAGCTTAGATAAACGATCACTATATGAATCAAAACTAATTTTACATCGAATACAAAGATGAAGCATAAATTTTTTTTGAACAGATTCAACAAGATTGATGTCTTTGTGCAAAAAAGGACTCCAAACAACAGTGTTGTACTCGAGTTTGGGTCTGACATAAGTGGTGTAGGCTTTGAGCAGGTCCATATATTTCTGGATGAAAAAGAATGCAAAACTTGAAAAGCACACATTGAAGCAACATTGTAAATATGACTAACATGACATGACCATTTGAGATTATCTGACACATGTATACCAAGATACCGTATTTATTCGAGTATAAGTCGCATGCGTGTATAAGTCGCACCCCCATTTTTGACATGAAAAACAGGACAAAATTTTTTTAACGTTATTCATTCATTGCAATCTCATAACAAAAAATTAAAAACCAGCGAAGTCATCATTGCTGCCACAGTCTTCAAATAGCCCTGTTTACCTCTGGAACATCCTCATCAGCATCCATGAGGATGGCAAGTGATGCAACCCATCGTGACTTGTGTGGATAAGTGATAACTAAACGTGTTAAAACGTGAAAAAAGGTGGCAGCGTTAAAAGTGCAACGCTACTCACATGGAAGGCAATGAGTGATATGATCATACAAAAGCAGACAGCGTAGAAATGCATAGCAAGGAAACACCTCAAAAAATTTTGTATGGCATACAATGCACTTCATGTACAGTCGACCCTCGATTTAACGGACCTCGATTTAACGGACTTCGGATTTAACGGACTTCGGATTTTACCGTTCCGTAAGCATAGACTGCTGTACATGTAATTGTTACAAGCGAAAATCAATAGCCGACGAAACGAGAAATCGTGCTACGTTGTCGCAGAGACATAATGATTCCCCGTTTACTTGCATTGTGATAAGCTATGTTAGCAGTTGAGGTGCACACAATTGTAACAGAGTGAGGAACACTGCGTTTTCGTTTAACGGACTTTTTCCAACAACGGACTGTCGTTGGTCCGCATTTGTCCGTTAAACCGAGGTCTGACTGTATTCGTGTATAAGTCGCACCTGACTTTTAGGGTGATATTTTGGTACAAAAAAATGCGACTTATACTCGAATACGGTATTTTTGCTTTTTTGCTTTCATGGCTAGTTGACCACAAGCATAGTGTATTCTGCATAGCAATTGGCGAAACTTAGCAGAAGACAGCCATTATTTAAGTTTTCGGCATCATGGTGTTAAACGGTTGATATGCAGTTGCTGTAGCTTGACTGCACTGGAAGGTATCAAAGCGAAGTTGTGAAAACCCAATATGGCATAACAAATTGAAACCACATAACGCCCCACCTCTGTATTAACCAATCAAATTTGGTCAAGTGAAGAAACGTCACGATTGACATCATCCTAAGTTTTCAGATAACAAGTGTGAATACCTTGCCTTCAGCTGCCTGCGCCTGCAGTTTCATGATTGACTGTTACAGACCTGTCAATTAAATTAACTACCCTGAAACATCATAATACTCTCCATATCAAACAATTGACAGTAAAAGACTTGCAAGGTTTCTTAGCAAATATAACCTACTACGAGGAAAGCTTAAAATTTGTCAAAGTAAATTACAACAGCAATATAACGCAATGAACGTTGCGGATAGTTTATTGGGATGTTCCTTTACTTAAAAAACTTTTGAAGAAAAAAAAGCAATCGTTGCTGCAGATAGACCCAAACCTGTTGAAAGATCGTTTTCTTCCTTAAAACGCATCAAATCATTTTCTCAAAATAAAATAAAACGAGACTGACTTTTAAATTTAGGCCTTATATCCATAGGTGGGCAAGTTAACGCAAAACGTTAGCTTCGTTAACCACTAGTCCGTTAACAAACTTCACACCTCCGTTAACTTTAATCCGTTATTTTCAGCTTTAATTAACAAAAGTTAATAAAGTCCGTTAATTCGTTAACATTTTGCGTGTAATTTACATTTCTTTTTATTCACTCGCTTCTAGAAAACGTATTGACGCCGTTGAGTTGATTGTAAGGAAATATTAATTGCTATGGTGGTCTTTTTGTGTTTTGAAACTTACATTTTACAGTCCTAACTAATTTCAAGATAAAAATAAGTTCAAACGCACTAACGAAGCTGCGATCAGAAAATCTTTGGAAATTGTGAACAGCGATGATTAATAGACCTATGAGGCTGCAGCTTATTATTTGCCACAGAAAAGCGCTCCTTTCTTCGTTTCTATAAAACTCGTGCAAATACGCAACAAGTGTTACCAGTGCAAACTGGTTTGTACCGGTATAATGAAAGAATGGTGCAAGATATTAACGATAAAAACCTTAACGGAAGTTAACGGAACTTAACAGAAGTTGCTTTAGTCCGTTAATAGAACTTTTAAACAGAAGTTAATTTAATCCGTTAACATGAAAAAACGGATTAACGAGTTAATGAAAAAGTTAGCTTCGTTATTGAATTAACGATTAACGGACTTGTGCCCACCTATGCTTATATCCATCGAGTCACAATTACTGACAGTAGTCATGGAAACCAAATCTTTTCAGGATTCAGTCATACCAGAATTTGCTTCAGCGGAAAAGCGAAGGGAATTTACTTTTAAATGACTTTCTTGCATCTGCAGTAATTCTGAAACTTGGTCGATTTTAGTGCTCTGCCCTTTGTAGTAAGCAGTTTTGTTTGAATTGCTAATCAAACAGCCAAAGCTGTTTCAGCTTGTACTATTTCTTTGCTTTTTATAGGCATCCGATCATTGGATGAGGTAAAGGCGTGTTAAAAGTTTTAATCACTTGCCTGAATTGAGTGTAGCATTGAGTGTAGAAGTTATATATAGTTTTTCTTTTTGATTTATCTACAACTCCACTATACTCATTTCACTCAACAGCTGAAGCGAGACGAGAAAAATTGACTTCAGCAACGCTACGCTCAATTCGAGCCAAACCTTTTTCTCCCAAACGTGTTTTTGCTACTCCCCCCAGCCAAACTTTGTCTTTCAATATTTATTTTTAAATAGTACAGTGCAAACACAGTATAAATAACAAATGTCACCTATACAAATGGACCTAATTTTATATGCGCAGACCGGATGTGCAATTACTTCATGTACGAAAATAAACGATGCAATAGGTGGGCAAGTTAATGCAAGACGTTAGCTTCGTTAACCATTAGTCCGTTAACAAACTTCACACCTCCGTTAACGTTACTCAGTTATTTTTAGCTTTAATTAATGGAAGTTAATAAAGTCCATGAATTTGTTAACATTTTGCGTGTAATTTACATTTCTTTTTATTTACTCACTTCTTGAACACGTATTGATGCTGTTGAGCTGATTGTGAAGAAATATTTATTGCTATGGTGGTCTTTTTGTGTTTTGGAAGTTACATTTTACAGTTTAATCTAATTTCAAGATAAAAATAAAGTCACATGCACAACGAAGCTGCGATCGGAAAGTCTTTGGAAATTGTGAACAGCGAATATTAATAGACCTATGAGGGTGCAGCTTATTATTTGCCACAAAAAAGAGCTCCTTTCTTGGCTCTCTTCTATAAACTCGCGCTAATACGAATAGGTCTGACCAGTGCAAACTGGTTTGTACCGGTCCAATGAATGAATGGTGCAAGATATTAACAATAAAAACCTTAACGGAAGTTAACAGAACTCAACGGAAGTTAATTTAGTCCGTTAACAGGACTTAACGCAATTTACTTTATTTCGTTAACATGAAGAAACTTTTTTACGGATTAACGAGTTAACGAAAAAGTTAGCTTCGTTATTAACGGATTAACGATTAACGGACTTGTGCCCACCTATGAACGATGCAATAAATTTTTAATGAATACCCAAAACTTTTTGCCACCGATCGTGACTGCATGAGTCACATTACACTGCATCACTTGCCACCCTCATGGGATGTTTTAGAGGTAAACTGGGACCATTTGCGGACAGTGACAGTAGTAATGACTTCAATGTTTTTAAATTTTTTGTAATGTAACTGCAATGAATGAATAATGTTTAAAAAAACGCAGTGGCTATTTTGCCTCTGGAGGCAAAATAGCCCCACATGTTATTTTGCCATTTGGAGGCAAAATAGTCCTAACGGCTATTTTACTGCAAATGCCAAAATAGCTCTAAACCTAATCCTAACCCAAACTCTAACCCTAATCCTAACCCTAATCCCAACCCTAGCCCTAACCCTAACCACCAAACAGAGGAAAAACACTATTTTGCCTCTAGAGGCAAAATAGCCACTTCCTTGAAAAACTTTTGTCTCGTTTTTAATGCCAAATTTGAGGGTGCGACTTATACATACATGCGACTTATACTCGAATAAATACAGTTATTATTTATGAGTTATAAAACCAGCAAATAAATGAAACATTACCAATACCGGTACCATTCCCAATAAACCAAGATTCATTAAGATTGTCAACAGGTTGAAATGGGAGTAAAATCAAACCCAATTGTAATTCAAAAATGTTGGATGAAATGTTAATTAAAAAACCATCCAGAATTACACAAATTAAAACATCAAGTAAATTTGAATATCCTAATAAAACCAACAGTTAATATAAACATGAAAAACAAAAAGAATTACGTTAAGAATGGGTCATTCCATGTCAAATCAACCAGACCATGTAACCCAAAGTCTCAGATTGTAATGAAATTAAACTAGTTTGAAAGATTATTCAATTCTGAGCAAAACAAAAATTGTTTCAAGAAAATCGAACCAGTGGTTGCAGAGTTACAGCATTTTTAAAAATGGCAGTTTTTGTGCTCATTCAGCTGTGACATGACATCTTTTTGACAGCTGTTGTAATGAAACAGTCAAAACTATGGCTACAATTGGAGTTCAGACATGAAACCAACTTTTTTGGATTGAGTATTAAAAACTTTTTTGACTTAAACCAGAACCATACTTTTACTGATTTTGTTGGGGGTCAAAGGTCAAATATTACTTCAAAGTTCACATGCTCTTTGAAATCAATCAAGCGTAACAAAAGATTGAAATCAAATAGCTCGAATCTAGCAACTTCAATTTTTTCAAGAAAGGTGTCATATGAAAGCTCTTTTCCAGGAGAAACTAATTTAAGTATTCTCATAGGTGATATTAACTCATATCATGGTCGTAAAAGGTTAAACAAATTATCATGTTTTAATACCTGTCGGGTCTTTTGGTACATCATGCCAATAATCATTTTTTCAGCTGCAGTGAAGACTGGCCTATTTGGAGTAAATGGTAGGTACTTAGCTAGTTGATAAATATAAGCAAACTACTGTTATTACTACAGGGTGTAACAAAAGTTTCTCCCCATTGGTATATCAGATAGGGTGTAGTTCTAGTCTGTATCATAGACTAACGAATGTAAAACGGATGCTTAACATAATTTGGACATTCCTTATGAAATATAAGCTACCAGCATGCCAAATCTTGGTTTGTTGTTGCAATTGGTTGAGTTACCAGCCGAGGTCAAAGTTGGGGTCAATTTTCAAGGAGAAAATTAAGAGATGGTTTACGTACGATGCAATAATTCGGCAGCTAATTTGATTCATTTTAATTCCTGTTGTGAATTATAGGTGCTGGTGTAGGAAAATGTGCTGCAATTACGTTGTATTTCTTGTTTGAGCAGTGTATTTTGCATAAGTTAATATGTTTTTTTCTGTAACAAAAGTTCCTCCCCATGGGGAGAAACTTCTGTTACAGGCAAATACTGTGAATTTTTGAGCTGCTCCGGAATAAAAAATTAGTAAAATTGAAATAGGAGTGTGAAAGAATGCCTAAACCATGAAAGTGGGCATAATTAACAAACGTGGAGAAGTCAAGCCTCCGTTTCCAGCAAAAAAGTTGGAATGAGCCTTATGTTAAACAAAAAGCGAAGGGTGCACTGTTGCGAAGTTACAAAGAACCACTATGCGGTTTTACATTGTTTTAACACCCGATTAGTTTTGGATCAAGGCTTCTTAATGCAAAAAAGTACGTTAATCCTTCGGCTTTCAAATGCAGAAAACGTGTACACGTTCGTACCTTAAGGTACACTGGATTAGCATTTAATGCAGAGAAAGTACAAATCACGCGAAAAAAGAGAAAGCTCGTTTCTGATTCGCCGCTGTGATTGCTCAAGCGTGTCACTTGTTTCCAACTTTTGCAGAAGGTTCATATTAATTTAGATTACCGTGATGGACAGGTCAGGAAGAGCTGAGGGTTTGAGTTCGATTCCTCGATAGCGACGCACTGTCGTTTGGATAATTCAGGATTAGTTACTGGTATTAATCTATAGTGCTAGTAGACTCGAGTTTATCATTGTTTGTCAGAAATCAGTTCAGTTATGGAGGCTAGGGGTAGGCTACTGAAGGGGTTGCATGGTACGGTATGCCTACTACAGTAGCCTACTAGCCTAGTAGGCCTACTAGAGCCTCAGAAGGTGGTTGCATGTACCTGGACCCAAGCCTGGGGGTACAGATTCAAGGGATACTAATAGTAATCTGTGCAGTGTGATAGCCATATGCAGTAGTCTACTGGCAGGCTGGTAAACTACCGGTAGTTGTTGTAGACATAAACTAAAGAATATTCATCCACCAAACCTGCCAGCCTGCTGGACCTTTAGGGTGGCAATTTCGTCAGATGCTTCAGGTTTCAATCATGTGATGGTAGGGATTTTCTGGCATTTCTGTCTTTTCGTACCTGACAGTGTGGCAGCTGTGGATTTAATTTGGAAGTGGGCTCAGAGCAATTGCTCCTGTTGTAGTACGGTAGGCCTATATGATATTGTGGGTATCCATGCCCTAGATAGAGTAAGGCTCTCGGACCAGTAGCGTACACAGGATTTAAAAAAGGGGGGGGTCTGAAACTTCAGAAAATTTGAGAGGAACATAGATCAGAATTTGAAATTGTCACACTCAAATTTCGTCCCATTTTTTGCCCAAAATCAGGTGAAGAGCAAAAAAAAAAAGGTCTTCACTCAAAATCAAATTTTGTCCCATTTTTCGCCCAATATATGAGGTGATTTCGAGCCCAAAGCCTGATGCCCAACTTGCAAAGGGGGGGCCCTGCCTCAATTTTGCTCACTTTTCTATGCAATTTTGCAATCCTGGCGATCCAATTCCAAAGGAGAAGCCATGGCCCAATGGCCCCCCCCTAAATACGCCCCTGTCTCGGACACATCTGATATCTTTGTGTTGGATCTCTCCAAAGATGTCCCAGTATTTGCGGTGGAAGAAGCTAGTTCAACTTCAATCCGCTTTCCTACCTGGTACAGTGGTACCTTGAAAGATTTAAAGTATATATATAACCTAACTGAACTCAACTCATCCCCTAAAAAAATCGCGTATGGTTAAGTTTAAGCCGTCCGCTTTTTTTCACAGAAGCTCTGCGACCTGTGTATGAGTGCGCATGCACTCTCTGTCATTTCTGCACTAATTACGGTTAGGGCTAGATTTTAGGGAATAGGTTTAGGTTAAGGTTAGTTTTGGAGAACAGCATATGCATAGATCTGAGATTGGAGCACTCATTAGGTTTAGGGTTAGATTTTGGGGGAATAGCTTAGGGTTAGACTTTGAGAAATAGCTTAGATTGGAGAGAGAGCGTAGGCGCTCAGTGATACACTGGTGGCAGAGCTTCCAAAAAAAAGTGGAGGCTTGTACTTAACGACACCCAAAAAATTGTTTGCACCGAGAATTGAAACCCGTACCAGACCCATTTTTTTGTCTGTCCATGTTTCTGCAAATTCTATGATGTTAATTGACTGATTAAATGCTGTATGTTTACCCTTGACAAACATTAAAAAAGCTAAAGCTTCCAGGGCTCTGCCCCAAACCATGCAAAGTAAGCTTACAGCACTACTCGAACATCTAGTTGATGCAAATGTCATCATTCCGTTGCTTTCAAATGGAGATGTACATTCGTAATATTGGTATGAATAGTGATTAATCTTGACAACAACATAGGAGTAGGTGCAGTAATATTTGGGCAGCTCTACATCTACTGGCCCAACCAGAAATTAAAAAAAGGGGTGACAAAATTTTTTTATGATTGTGATTGTGCAGTAGCATTGCTCCTGATTACCTTCAACAGGTACTTCTAAATTGCCCTGCATAAGCCAACTGCTGCTTACAGCTTATGATTTTCGTGGTAACTGCGATGTGCTTTAGTTGAGAAAAAACAACAGTCAATTAGGACTACAACAAATCTGGATCAATTTTTTCACATGCTTTAGTTACTGTTTGGATTGATTTGCCTCTTGATATTTGGAAAAGTAGCAGCATTTTATTGTTCAAGAATAGATTGAAAATACACTTTTTCAATATGGCCTTTGTCATTGTGCCTAATATTGTTTAGTATGCTTTAACACTGTATATTATAATTCAATCTTAATAATCTTTTAACAAGTCCTATTTTTCATTTTGTAATCTGCTGTTTTTCTGCTTTTTCACCTGCTTTACCAGTGAGTGCCCCTTAGTCAAATGTTAGCTTCTTGCTATCTCATCTCAACTGTCAGTGTCAAGGGATTGACAAATTGGTTTTTATTATTGTTAGTATTATTTACTTGCATTTCCAAAATTTGTAAATTATGCAGATTGTGAAATCATGAAATGCAACCTCTAGGTATAGCTGGCAGCAATCCAATTCTTGTTTGTGCAGCAGACTCCTTAAAACAAAAAAACAACAATAGCAAGAGAATGCAAAAATTGTGGCTTCACGATACAGTAGCAGATGCAAAAATTGCATGTGCAAGCAGTCGATGCAAGAATCATGGATTATGTACTGTTACTGTATAGTAGGCTGACATAGTACAAGGTTTATAACAAATGAGGCAGACAATTCGCAAAACAAAATATAAAAACAACACCCCTCCGACCAAAAATTACTGGCTGCGATATTTATGTTGCCACCATGTATGCTATTGTTTGGATTTTTCAAACAGACAAAGAAATTGCACTGTATGGTAGCTTGTTAATACTAAGTCGAGATCCTATTATTATTAATGAATCAGGGGGCTGATGGCGCCCAAAGTAGTTGGGGGCTCTCAACATATTTTATTAAAGTGAAAGATGGCGTAGCTGATTTGTATGAATTTGCAAGTCGAGTAAATTTTGTGGCATGGTTTTTATGACGACTGTGATCGCATGATCTGGGTTTAACCGGCAGTCCTGCACCCTGGTCATGTTGCTGTGTTCTAGGTTAAAAATGCGTTATGATGACTGATATCTCTGCTTGGTGGTTCCAAACAACAGCAAATTTAGTGGACAAGTATTTGTAGAAATCCTACAGGTCCAGTTAAACATTGGAACACTGGAAACTCTTGTTTGCTTGAGGTGCAAATTCCTCCAAACACGAAGTAGTTATTGCAATGAAAACTGTGTGGATCATATAATAGTCAGCATCCGATGCAGTCCAGTAGCAGGAGATCAAATATGCACTTACAGCAACAGACAACAACAATCATAGATCAGAGTCTAATGGCAAATTAGTGCGAGTCTTAGCGAAGTTCTCTGGCGCTAGGTGATCTTCACAATTTTTTACCAAAATAATGGCCGTTAATCAACATGTTTGCATTAATTTGTAAAACTATTTTGTTTTGTTTTCAAAATATCTGAAGTTATGTCGAAGGTAGCACCACCAACCACCAATAGGAAAGTTTTCCAAAACCTGCATTAACATAAAGATTAGCAAATTGAGCATTAAGTAAAAAATATATACACCACATAAATGCTTAAGGCACCTTGAAACATGTTATCAAAACCTGTTGCTATTACCACATGTAATGCAGTAGCAGTGGTAAAAATTTGCACACTTTCAAAACAAAATGAAATTAATTGCCCCTAATGCCCCCCGTAGTATGGCCCCATACAAATTGATGACTTGAAAAGTTCATAGCTATTGATAAAAAATACGAATCTGAGCATTAACCAAGCAAGATTGCATCAGCAATCAATTTTTTCTTATGTACGGCTCACTCAACTATCGAGCAACAAATGCAAACCAAAAACGACATGCTTGAAAGACATTATTGTTCCAAGAAAGTGCGTCACAGACTACAAAAACTTATTTGTCGTTTAATCTGTTAATAATCAAACATTTTCATTAAATGTCAACACTGATAATGATTGCTAGCATTCCTCCCCTTTGGGTTTGTTGGTGTTCAGAGGTCGGTGCTTTTTTTTGTATTATTTATATTTTAGATAATTATTGTGAAATTGTGTGGCACTTTCAAAAGGGAGGACTGGTTCCCTAGTCCCCTCCCCCTAGCTGTGTCAATGTCTGTATCAATCTTTGCACTCACTGAAAAGTTCTTTTCTTCCCAGCCCTGATCACAATGACATAGTGTATATACTAGGGTAGGGTTACTTTAGTCATTTAAGCTTGTGCTTTCAATATTTGTAAACGTCCATGTCAATAGGCTATGAATGAATATGAATACTTGCTTAATAATATCATATGATTAATGAGGGTTGCCAAGTAATCAACTTTTGACCCAATTAGTCAGCTATTAAATTTTTTCTAAGTATAATAATAAATTATTTTAGTAGTTTAGATAAAAATGAGTTGATGGACAAAAAGACAATCTGCTACTGAAACAGTAGACCATGGTTTGATTCTTGGTTTGGTAAAATTCTTGTTGCATCCTTATCTGCAGAAACATTAGATCACTGTCGATTGTCGAAACTCTTATGCAAATACGGATTCCTACAAACCTAAAGTACTTACTGCAATGAAAAATAAACAGCCAATGTAGTGTATCCCCCCATGGATGGTAGTGGTTTTGAGTTTATTGCAGTTCAAAAGTATTTTGGATTTTTTTTTAATTCTGAAACACCACATAAAGTTAATTGTGTCTGTTTATTATTAACCTTGAGTGTACATCTGATGCAAACATTCAGTTTAAAAAAATATCATCTAGTAATACGTAAGGTATTCATACATTATCAGTGTTGAACAAAATCGGGAATTGACCATTTAGACAATGTTTGGCAAAAACGTTTTCAACATTTTTGTCAGGCGAATGTATTGATATACAACAGTTTTGGGAAACCTAAAGCAACATTTGCGTAATACGAAACGTCACAAGCAGTGGTGTAAAAAGTACTTGAAATGTGTAAGGAAATAAAGTGCAAAGTGTTAACCAATAAAAATACTTGAGTAAAAGTAAAAAAACATAGTAAATTTAGAAGTGCTCAACTGTAAGTACTTCTAAAAGTATTCAAGCAAAATGAACAAACTTTTCAATCAAGATCATGACAATTGGTCAACTACCTTTACATCACTGCCACAAAGCACTTGGTGCTCTAATACCTCACTATCTCAAGAAGTCATGAATTAATACTTGTCACAAGTTTTTTGTTACTCCGTTCAAGACAATTAATTAAAAAGAACAACAACAACAGCTAAACCTCAAGATTTGAAAATTATGCCATGCAGAATTTATATGGAATCGGAATCGTTTAATAGAGTCTTTGGTCAAATATTCATTCAATGTCATTGTTTACATCACATGCTAAAAAGTACTAATAACTTTTTGGTTCAGTTAATCAAAATTATTGTGAATTAATAAATATTGTGTTATATACAAAGCTTTACATGCTAGCTATTAGCGTGAAAGTATGCAAATCTTTCTGAAAATTAAGTGATATATCTTTTCTGATCTACTGCTATCTCCATGTTGTCTTATTGATGGTATGTTTTGATTGCCAAATGTTTCTCAGCATCTTCAAATGGTTTTATTTTTGAATCGAGTTAAGTGATAAAATTTTAAACAAATTTATCCTCATTGTGGTTAATGGTTAGGACATGTGAGAAAGCTGTCAGTTAAGAGTTACTATGCTCTTTATCAAAACTTGAAAAATGCCTGGATTGGCTATAAGCTGAAGTTATGAAAAAGAAGTTTTCACTTAACATTGGCTGTTTGCATTCATGTTAACTACTCAGTTTTCATCTCTCAGTGCTTACTTGTTGATTTTTGTGCTGTGTGTGCATTAAGTGATTTGAACTATGAAGTGCTAAATGTTTTGTGTTTTCCAGATTGTTTGTTGAACAAGGAATAATTTAGCTTTGTATTCCATGACAAATGTACTGTAATATTAACCAGTATCATTCATTTTTGCTTGAAAGTATTGCTTGCCTTCCAATGCACAGTACTATTCTTAACATGATTCAAAGAAAATTTTAACTGGTTTAAGAAATGATGAAGAGCAACAGAGCTTTTGTGAGTGGTCCAAATGCTTCTCCTAAAATGACACTGACTCGAATTCACAAGCAGCAAATTATTATCAATCCTTTGAAGACCAGTTTTTGGAAAATTCTATAGTAAGTAACTTTAAAAAGCTATTGAGGGGGTGAAGCGGAATGCAATTGTGGTAGCTTATAATTTAGTTAAAATCAAAATATAATTTTTGAATTTTTTTGTTGTTTATTTTGCGGGCTGCGGTTGCAAAGATTATTAAGAAACACAAAGAGATATGCCCCCTAAAATTTTTTAGAAAACCCTGAGTTTGTTCTTTCAACCTGAATTGTAGGGAAAAAGAGAGACTGAGTTATAGTATTTAGTATTATTATTATTTAGTTTCTGGTGATCTTCCAATGACATCCTATTGTGGTAAACCTTTTCTTTTCTGGAAGCTCAGGCTGAGAGAACAAACTCATGGTTTTTAAAAACTTTTTAGGGGATATTTGTTTGTATTTGTTGAATATCTTTGCTATCGCAGCCCCAAAATGAGAACCAAAGTTTAAAATTATATTTTAATTTGAGCTTTTGTATTTGTAAACTACAGGAATTTGCTGGCTGCCCCCCCCTTTAATAGCTAGAGATTATTTTGAATGCATAAACTATACTGCTACGTTTGTATTGTGACAAATATGCCTTAGTTGTCCATTTATGCTGGTATTTTTAGTAACTATCTGTTATCATTTAGTGATTAATTAAGAACTTAGCATGTTTAAAAATGGTTTTGATAACCTGAACCTACTAAGAGCATGATAAATGAATGTAATGATGTAAGTAGAAATTTTGTGTGAAGAAAAGATTTTTCAAAGAAAATTGCAGACACAAATGCTAGTGCAGAAAGTTGCATCAGAAGTCGATTACCCTTTATGCCTCTAATTTCTTTTTGTCGTATTATTCTGAACTCTTCCAACATGAATGCATTTTCAAGTTCAAGAACGTAAATCATTGTTGTGAACGAGAATATCTTGTAAACTGCAGAAATTAAAACTCTTGTGGTTTCGTAAAGTATTTTTTAATGTTTTTCAGGATATGAAAAAGCGTCTAGAACAATCTTTCGGTGGCGGATGATGACAGACTTTCAATAAAATGCTGTGCTATTCTACTGAAAAGATTTGTCAACTGAAAACGATACTATTTTTTGAATAAACACCGAGATTTCACTAGCAGAAGACTTCAATATCAGAAAACAGTCTCAACTATTGTTCTGCCAATCAATTGACCAACGTGTGCTAAACGTTTAACGATGCATGTGTTCATGTCAAAACTCGCACAAATATCACAGTTTTCGAGACGGTTTAGATTACGCATCAAATCTGTTATGATAGTTTTCAAATATTATTGTTGATTATTTATTAGTGTCCCTTTTTCAACGTCGTAGCCAGCAGACGCATTGTACACAGTGCAGGCGTTTGTATTGATGTGAAACTTTCAAAAACCTTTGTAGCTCAGTCTCGGCAAGTGCTATTGCTTGTTTTGTATAAAAAAAAATCAAAAAGTTTGTCCGTATGTTAAAATAAGCGGACCGTTACGGAATATTTTGAAGTGAAAAATGTATTAGCTCCACTCCAAAAAGAGGGAGTTTAATTTTCAATTGGTACCGGTACTTCGGTATCAATTTTGACAACGTACCAATACTTTGTACTCGATACTGCCCACCTCTGATAATGGGTAATGTTTTCAATGAAACGTGCAAGATCGCTGCCTCAGGCTCTTTTGTCATGGGTAAAACACGGTAAATTGTTCTGAAGTTCTGTCAACCGTTTGCTAAGTATTTGGTATTTCGAATCAGGGCCATCCATCCCAGCTTACCTGAAAATTTTGAAGAAGTTCTCTGTATTGTGTTGATTATTACCGTAATTAATGTATTATTACCGTAAGTTTCCACTGAGTTAATTATTGCCGTAAGTTTCTACTGAGCTATTTTTCATTTCAAACTTCTTGTGTTTTCACGTCAAGTAGCTGAGTTATACAAACCCGCATGGCTAAAGATGAAAAATAGATTGGATTGCAAATCTGGGCAAAGCCAAAAATGCCTGTGCGTTCTTAGCGCCTCTGACTTAGAACTTTAAAAAAACTGGGTGGTCACCTTCAAGAATCGGTTGTTGGGCGTACAGAAAACTGCATTGGTTGACAAAGCTGTTCCCAATTTGTAGCGGAAATGCTTGGGAAATTTTGTAGCGGAAATGCTTGGGAATTTGTTGCGGAATTATCGACAATTTGTAGCGGAAATGCTTGGGAAACTAGAGTTTGATTTTCCATCTTTTTCGCGATTTGCTAAGACTATATCTCTCACAAATAAAGTATATGGGGCTGGCTGGTGGAGGCTTCACAGAATATGAATGGTTTGGTGAAAACTTAAGTATATGCCGGTATGCCCGTTCTAAATCGGTATGTCTTGATTACTTTGTCATTCTAGTTTATGATGTATTGGGGGAAAGCTCAAATTTCGAAACTCCTGTAGTAGTTGTTAGGAGTGTTTACACTTTACAGTCTTTGTGTAGCTATTCCAAAGTAAGCGTGATTTATTCTTGACGTGTAATGAGATGTGAGTTCAAACGGGATGTGATTCTGCAGCCCCCATGTTCATCCAGAGAAAAACTTAATTTATTAAGGTTACCTCTCATTCATTAAATCAAAAACAGGATAATGCAATCATATGAAACGTAAATTTTCAACTATAATTTGGTGAAAGATATTTCTCGTGTTTGCTTTTGAAGAGTCTTGGTAAGGGATTTTAAATTTTTGGTGGGATGTTGTTCTAGGTTTTGACTTCTTGATCTTTAATGCATTGTTGAGATTGAGTGGTCGAATCTCAGGGACTGTATAAGTTATTACGTAGTGGGTCGGATGCTCTGGTAGCGCATAAGGAGATGTTTTTTTGTTTGTGAGAAAATTTCGGTGGAAGGTTATCAGTAAATTAAGTCTGTTTTTTTAAAAGTTTGTGGGTGTGCTCCCTGAATTAAATTTAATACTCTGTACGGCTTGATTTATATTTTAAGTTTGTTGTCATAAAAGGAGAGTATGATTACTGTTGAATTATCAGTAGGCTGACTATTACATATTTATGACTTACTGCATGTAACAATGTATTCATTGTCTTTTGTACTTGTATATGGTGCTTTTTTTGCAGCAGCAGCAATTGACTACTATGTTTATTACACGGTGCCTTGTTTTTTTTTGGCTTGTTTTTGCTTGCGCTTTTCTTATCGCCATCTGCTTTAGAATTGAAGTATGAAGTGGGAGTGTGGATGAAGCTGACTTGATGAGCACTGCTCCTTCGCTTCATCGACAGTATGCATAGACTGTGGTTTCGCATTGTTCAGCTTTTACAGATATCATTGTGTGCCTCTTTTTGTGCAGGCTGAAAGAATAAACTACTGATACTGTGAAATTTATTTTTCCGGACAACTTTTTGTACTGCGTCATGTGTATTTGTCAGTTTATAAATCCGGCAATAAATTCTTGATACAATGATTTTGTAAATTGCTAGTTTCAGAGTTCGTGCATTTAAATCGGAGTAATTTTGCAATTAGATTTATTCAGCTCTCATGTTTGTTTAACCACACTTACTTTGGATTTGTATTCGCTGTGCAACATCACGACGGATGGACTGTTGGGCCCCTAATGAAAAATGAGCGTTAATTATTTTTATCAAAGAACACTCCACACGCGATACCCCCTCTCGTAGGCCCTTGAAATAGTGATAGCTGTGGTGATAATGTAATTGACAAAGTTCGTTGAAATGCAGTTATTTAAAGCAAGCCAAGTCAAAATGATGAATATGAACAGCAGTTTTAGTCTAATTTGCAGTCTCGTACGGATTTGCATTGGGCGAGAAGGTAAAGGCGTTTGTTTTACTACGATCCTGATCGCTTGATTTGGGTTCAACTCGCACCCTGGTCACGTTGTTGCGTCCTTGAATAAGATGCTTTACGATAATTATCTCTGCTTGGTGGCTTCGAACATGCATCAAGTTTCGTGGACAACAATTGGAAGAAATTCACAAGATCATTGGATCACTGAAAACTCCTAAGCGGATTCCTCCAAGCACGAAGTAGTCATAGCTATGAAAAGTGCGCGGATTGTCCACTATTTAGCGTCTGGACGATGTCCGGTAACATGAGAATATATATGCGCTACAAACAAAGCATTAGCATTGTATTGGTCATCAGAGTGAGACAGAGTGGACGATGTCCGGTAACATGAGAATATATATGCGCTACAAACAAAGCATTAGCATTGTATTGGTCATCAGAGTGAGACAGAGATAGTCGATTTTTTGAACAAAAACACAGCTGTAATTTATCTGAAAAAATTGAACATGGATGCCTGAATTTTTTTTCTTTTGTTTTGTACATTAATTACGCAAGTTGCCTTGGTTTTTTATTGCATTTAGTTCATGAAGAAGCCACAAAAGGTCGTATGGTATGTGTCGTTCACCGGTCAATACGATGAAAACTGATTAACCAGTGCTATGACTGAGAAATTAATAATCTTTCGACATATGATAAGCTCCGCTCCGCTTCATCTCGCAGAGCATGCTAAAACCTTGACACCAAGTTCAATGAGTCCACTGGTGATCCTTTTCTTTGGTAATTAAAAAAATTTTGGGTGTATTATAAGGCATTAGAATTGAAGATATATTACAAGTGGGTGGGTTCAAAAACTTTGAACGTATTACTATCATTTACATGTCTTTCCCTTCTCCAGCAAAGTGTTGTGTATTCGGAAACATTATTTTTTAATATTCGAGATTCAAGAATAAATACAAAAAAAATAAAACTAAGCCGAAGCGTTCGTAATAGTGTACGGGTTCCTCAAATCACAAACCTGTGAACCAATATTCGTTAATGCAAAGAAGGACTGCAAAAAATTGATTTCGGTTCCAAAAAGGGCTACCATCAGTCAAAAAAAATCGATAAAGGTGTGACCTTTTTTACATTTAGACTGATGATGTCCCATTTTGGAGCTGAAATCAATCTCCTGTCACTTTACAATATTTTAAGGTAATTGGATGTCCATTAACCTGCAATATTTCTTAAAATCTGAAACAGACGCAAGCAATTGCCAAAGCAAATTACAGTACTTCACATTTAAGGAAGATTCTTCAATTCATTAAAAATGAATTTGTGTTACTCTGATTCCCAATAAAATTTGAGAACAAATCAAGAACAAAAAATTAGTCTGAAAATTTATAAGTAAAGCCAGCAGCCTCAAACTAAATTTTATGACTTTTTAAATTTTCTTGCAGAGTCAGCAACACGAT
This sequence comes from Trididemnum nubilum, assembly GCA_963965965.1. Lineage (NCBI taxonomy): Eukaryota > Metazoa > Chordata > Ascidiacea > Aplousobranchia > Didemnidae > Trididemnum > Trididemnum nubilum. The sequence continues at coordinate 787,531 of OZ014479.1, read as the reverse complement.
GTTTAATATTCTGCAAGAAGTTCAGCGAAGTCATCCTATACTGGTCTCACGAAAGTTTAAAATGCCGGGTTGCCTATGGTACGGAGTCAAACGGACTAAATCTACCGTATATATGCAGTTAAGGGGAATAGTAGAAGCTTTTTTTTACCCCAAGTAGTTCTCATTTCTTCATTAAAAACGATCTCGAGCAGTAACTCTCAGTGGCGGATCTAGAAGATTTTGGTGGGGGGGATTTTAAGCACAAAACCTCAAAAATTCGGATGTCTTCACCGAAATTGAGAGTGATTTTTCGGCCGAAATCAGAAATTGGAACATTTTTTCTCCAAAAAATCTCCAAAAAAAAAAAAAAAAAAAGGTCTTCACCGAAATTGAGAGTGATTTTTCGGCCGAAATCGGAATTTCGAACGTTTTTTCCGCCCAAAATCAGGTGGTCTCCAAAAAAAAAAAAAAAAAGGTCTTCACCGAAATTGAGAGTGATTTTCGGCCGAAATCGTGAGGTTTAGACTGGTGGGGGGGGATGCATCCCGAAATGGAGCCTAATTTTTCGAAATAGAGGCTGATTTTTTGGCCGAAATCGTTAGTTTTAGGCTGGTGGGGGGGATGTATCCCCCCCATCCCCCCCCCTAAATCCGCCACTGGTAACTCTGTAAGGGTTTTGCTGCTATGGGGCTGTGATCGTTGTGTTAAAACAAGAGTGTATTAATTATTATCTATAAATTATAAAACTTACACGCGAAACCGCACGATTTACTACCCAACGTTTTGACGAACTTTCAAAATACTGTACGGGGACTTGTAGCTATAGTTCATGAACAGATTTTGGAAAAAATTGAAACTGCTTAACTTACACTGGTTTATAATATTTCATTTGAAAAATACTAGAGGGAGGCAAAAACATTTCAGGGGTCGACTTATATTATGCAATTACTATGCATGCGCATTAAGTTATATAAAAATAATATTATTGCTGTTTCTCTAGAATGCTTGAATGTTTTTTTCCTTTAAATTTGTTGTTTGTTTATTATTTTTTGGTATAATGATTTTTTTCGTCCTTTGTTTAATTTGGTTTTTTAAAATAATTATTTTAACATTTAGAATCAGAGGTGGAGTCGAGGACATAAGGCTTGAGGCCAAGGCGAAGAACACAAAAATATCCGAGGCCTAGGGCAGACCCTCTCGAGGCCAAGGACAGGAATGCTCAGGCGCGTAGCCAGGAATTTGAAATGGGGGGCTGTTTTGGAGGCTAGAAGCAACATCAAACGATCTTGATCCAGATTTTAATCGGTCTTCACTCAGATTGAGCCAATTTTTCTGTCCAAACTTAGGTGATCTTCAAAAAAAAAAAAAAAAAAAACGGTCTTCAGCCAGGCTCAGTTTGTCTGGTCGTAATCACATCAGATCCTTGACCACTTCTTATCGCCAATACCATTGGGGGGGAGGCTATTCTGTTTTCTGGGCAAAAATCGGCCTTAAAAATGCTAAAAACGGGGTATTTTGCATACTCTTCAGGCCAATGGGGGGCTATATCCCCCTCCTCGCTACGCTACTGGGAATGCTCGAGGCCAAGGACACAGGCGCAAGTGTTTCCAAAAATATATTTAAAATTTTTAAGGCGATCTCCAAAAAAAAGTTCTTCAAAAATTTTTTTCAGGCGATCTCCAAAAAAAGAACACAAAAAAGGTCTTCGAGAATTTTCCGAGAGGTTTTTGGCGTTTTCCAGCATAATGTTAACGGCTTAAAAAATATTACTGCCTTTTTGAGGACTCGAGGCCAAGGGTAAAGCCAAGGATTTCAAAATGTGTCCTCGAGGACTCCACCTCGGTTTAAAATACAAATCAAATCTTTTATTATACTCGCTGTAATACGCCGGAGCGTGTAACGAGTTGGCGGGGCCCATCCCTCCTCATTGCGCCCGGACAACCCAGCTCCTTTCGAAGAAATGTCGCAGCGGTGGCTATAGCCGTTGGCAGCACTGTGTCCGATTGGACCGGCCCGAGATTTGAACTTCTGACCTCCCGATCCAGAGACGAACGCGTTACCGCTCGACCAATATAATAAGTCGTTAATTTTGAATTGAAACAAAGAGTAAGTTACTTATTCCATTAATACAAAATCTATGCTAAGTAAACCCATTGCTGTTTCGTTTACAATATTAGATATGAGTAATTACCGGCCATAAGTTGGTCTAGCGGTAACACGTATGTGACTGAAGAGGGAGGTCTGAGGCTCAAATCTTAGCCAGCGGCTCGCTACTGCTGCGATATTTCTTCGAAGAGCTTTGTAGCCCTAAGGCGCATTGACGCGGAGATGGACCCCGCAAACTCGTTACATACCTTGGCATAATACTGCACAGCGAGAATATTGAAAGTTTGGTTTATTAGTAATGATGAACTGAGACCTATGTTCCTAATCTTTACTTTAGCATGAATTTTATTCATTGCATACGATAGTTTATTGGCTGGGTAACAATATAATAAGACAGATATAATGTCGTCAAGTGTGCATGAAAAACAGCTAATCATGAATTTTATTCTGTGAAATAGGATTAAAAAGTAACTGCGTAAGTTCATGTTGAAACGTCTCGTATTAAATAGAATGTTTTGTTATATCTTGGCTTTGTTTTTTTTCAAGCTTTTCTCGTTCTGTTTATAAATTTCATGCTTTGATTTTGGCTAAAAAGAGCTGATTAGTCGAAAAAAAACTACGACAAAAAGGGATGCCATTTAAGTTACTATAAAATTTCCAAATTAAAAAAATTGTTCCTTTTCCTTCAAGTTCTCTTTTTTATTGACAGTTGTTTTTTTTTTATTAAAATTTCGTTTTTTCTGGTTTACATTTTGTAGTGATTTAAAAATTTAGCGTTCAAAAAAAAGTACTCAAAAGCTACATCATACCATTATGGCTACAATGTTTATGCTCATACCGAATTATCATATCGAGAAGTAACAGGAGAGAGGCTGATTAATACATGCACTTAACGGAATATCTCACAAATTACCAGCAGGGCTACTTGATATTCGCATTTTTATAAGAAATTGAAATCAATAGACGAAAAAACTACAGTACTATAAAAATCAAGCTGCTAAAAGTTGCACGTATCTAATTTGGCAAATCATCTTGGGCAACGAAGCAAAAAGAAAAAGGTTCGATATTCGACTCAAGTCGCTATTCGTGGTGCACCTACCCGTTTAGACTCGAAAGCAGATAGTTTAAAATATCAACTTTGGATGTTTGATCAAACCGAGCTGGATTCGAACCCGAGTCTACCTTAATTTAACATCAATATTCATGCGTGCAGTGTTTTTTGATAAAAATAATTAACGCTCATTTCCCATTAGGGGCCCAACAGTCCATCCATCCTGATGTTGCACATAGAGAATAGAAATCCAAAGTTAGTGTGGTTAAACAAATATGAGAGCTGAATAAATCTAATTGCAAAATTACTCCGATTTGAATGCACGAACTCTGAAACTAGCAATTTCCAAAATCATTGTATCAAGAATTTATTGCCGGATTTATAAACTGACAAATACACATGACGCAGAAAAAAAAGTTGTCCGGTAAAAATAAATTTCACATCCCGTTTGAACTTCTCATTACACGTCAAGAATAAATTAAGCTCACTTTGGAATAGCTAGAAGATATTGTAAAGTGTAAACACTCTTAAAGGCGGTGAATCATTCGGCCAATTCCGGTGGTTTACGATAGCTAAAATTGAACTATAATTTTTGATATTTTTTGTTTGGAGTTTGGGGTTACGGTTGCAAAGATATTCAACAAATACAAAAAGATATCCCCCCGAAAAAAGTTTTTGGAAACTCTGAGTTTTGTTCTTCCCGCCAAAACCACAGTATGCCTAATAGTTTAGAGAACAAACAAAACTCAGAGTTTCCAAAAACTTTTTTGGGGGGATATCTTTTTGTATCAATTGAATATTTTTGCAACTGCAGTTCCAAAATAAAAACAAAAAATACCAAAAATTATAGTTCAATTTTAGCTATTGTAAACCACCGGAATTGGCTAGATGATTCACCGCCTTTAACAATCATTACAGGGTGTTTCGAAATTTGAGCTTTCTCCCAACACATCATAAACTAGAATGACAAAGTAATCCAAGATATACTGATTTAGAACGGACATAATACTTAAGTTTTCACCAAACCATTCATATTCTGTAAAGCCTCCAACTGCCTGCCACATACCCTTCATTTGTAAGAAATATGAGCTTAGCAAATCGCGAAGGGGGTGAAGAAAAACTTTTCTCAATTTTTGATTCTTTACCTATGAGGTCTTGCTCAACTTAGTTATTTGAAGAAATTTGAAATGAAGAAAATCAAAAACACAAGAAGTTTGAAATAATACATTAATTACGGTAATAATCAACACAATACAGAGAACTTCTTCAAAATTTTCAGGTAAGCTGGGATGGATGGCCCTGATTCGAAATACCAAATACTTAGCAAACGGTTGACAGAACTTCAGAACAATTTACCGTGTTTTACCCATGACAAAAGAGCCTGAGGCAGCGATCTTGCACGTTTCATTGAAAACATTACCCATTATCAGAGGTGGGCAGTATCGAGTACAAAGTATTGGTACGTTGTCAAAATTGATACCGAAGTACCGGTACCAATTGAAAATTAAACTCCCTCTTTTTGGAGTGGAGCTAATACATTTTTCACTTCAAAATATTCCGTAACGGTCCGCTTATTTTAACATACGGACAAACTTTTTGATTTTTTTTTATACAAAACAAGCAATAGCACTTGCCGAGACTGAGCTACAAAGGTTTTTGAAAGTTTCACATCAATACAAACGCCTGCACTGTGTACAATGCGTCTGCTGGCTACGACGTTGAAAAAGGGACACTAATAAATAATCAACAATAATATTTGAAAACTATCATAACAGATTTGATGCGTAATCTAAACCGTCTCGAAAACTGTGATATTTGTGCGAGTTTTGACATGAACACATGCATCGTTAAACGTTTAGCACACGTTGGTCAATTGATTGGCAGAACAATAGTTGAGACTGTTTTCTGATATTGAAGTCTTCTGCTAGTGAAATCTCGGTGTTTATTCAAAAAATAGTATCGTTTTCAGTTGACAAATCTTTTCAGTAGAATAGCACAGCATTTTATTGAAAGTCTGTCATCATCCGCCACCGAAAGATTGTTCTAGACGCTTTTTCATATCCTGAAAAACATTAAAAAATACTTTACGAAACCACAAGAGTTTTAATTTCTGCAGTTTACAAGATATTCTCGTTCACAACAATGATTTACGTTCTTGAACTTGAAAATGCATTCATGTTGGAAGAGTTCAGAATAATACGACAAAAAGAAATTAGAGGCATAAAGGGTAATCGACTTCTGATGCAACTTTCTGCACTAGCATTTGTGTCTGCAATTTTCTTTGAAAAATCTTTTCTTCACACAAAATTTCTACTTACATCATTACATTCATTTATCATGCTCTTAGTAGGTTCAGGTTATCAAAACCATTTTTAAACATGCTAAGTTCTTAATTAATCACTAAATGATAACAGATAGTTACTAAAAATACCAGCATAAATGGACAACTAAGGCATATTTGTCACAATACAAACGTAGCAGTATAGTTTATGCATTCAAAATAATCTCTAGCTATTAAAGGGGGGGGCAGCCAGCAAATTCCTGTAGTTTACAAATACAAAAGCTCAAATTAAAATATAATTTTAAACTTTGGTTCTCATTTTGGGGCTGCGATAGCAAAGATATTCAACAAATACAAACAAATATCCCCTAAAAAGTTTTTAAAAACCATGAGTTTGTTCTCTCAGCCTGAGCTTCCAGAAAAGAAAAGGTTTACCACAATAGGATGTCATTGGAAGATCACCAGAAACTAAATAATAATAATACTAAATACTATAACTCAGTCTCTCTTTTTCCCTACAATTCAGGTTGAAAGAACAAACTCAGGGTTTTCTAAAAAATTTTAGGGGGCATATCTCTTTGTGTTTCTTAATAATCTTTGCAACCGCAGCCCGCAAAATAAACAACAAAAAAATTCAAAAATTATATTTTGATTTTAACTAAATTATAAGCTACCACAATTGCATTCCGCTTCACCCCCTCAATAGCTTTTTAAAGTTACTTACTATAGAATTTTCCAAAAACTGGTCTTCAAAGGATTGATAATAATTTGCTGCTTGTGAATTCGAGTCAGTGTCATTTTAGGAGAAGCATTTGGACCACTCACAAAAGCTCTGTTGCTCTTCATCATTTCTTAAACCAGTTAAAATTTTCTTTGAATCATGTTAAGAATAGTACTGTGCATTGGAAGGCAAGCAATACTTTCAAGCAAAAATGAATGATACTGGTTAATATTACAGTACATTTGTCATGGAATACAAAGCTAAATTATTCCTTGTTCAACAAACAATCTGGAAAACACAAAACATTTAGCACTTCATAGTTCAAATCACTTAATGCACACACAGCACAAAAATCAACAAGTAAGCACTGAGAGATGAAAACTGAGTAGTTAACATGAATGCAAACAGCCAATGTTAAGTGAAAACTTCTTTTTCATAACTTCAGCTTATAGCCAATCCAGGCATTTTTCAAGTTTTGATAAAGAGCATAGTAACTCTTAACTGACAGCTTTCTCACATGTCCTAACCATTAACCACAATGAGGATAAATTTGTTTAAAATTTTATCACTTAACTCGATTCAAAAATAAAACCATTTGAAGATGCTGAGAAACATTTGGCAATCAAAACATACCATCAATAAGACAACATGGAGATAGCAGTAGATCAGAAAAGATATATCACTTAATTTTCAGAAAGATTTGCATACTTTCACGCTAATAGCTAGCATGTAAAGCTTTGTATATAACACAATATTTATTAATTCACAATAATTTTGATTAACTGAACCAAAAAGTTATTAGTACTTTTTAGCATGTGATGTAAACAATGACATTGAATGAATATTTGACCAAAGACTCTATTAAACGATTCCGATTCCATATAAATTCTGCATGGCATAATTTTCAAATCTTGAGGTTTAGCTGTTGTTGTTGTTCTTTTTAATTAATTGTCTTGAACGGAGTAACAAAAAACTTGTGACAAGTATTAATTCATGACTTCTTGAGATAGTGAGGTATTAGAGCACCAAGTGCTTTGTGGCAGTGATGTAAAGGTAGTTGACCAATTGTCATGATCTTGATTGAAAAGTTTGTTCATTCTGCTTGAATACTTTTAGAAGTACTTACAGTTGAGCACTTCTAAATTTACTATGTTTTTTTACTTTTACTCAAGTATTTTTATTGGTTAACACTTTGCACTTTATTTCCTTACACATTTCAAGTACTTTTTACACCACTGCTTGTGACGTTTCGTATTACGCAAATGTTGCTTTAGGTTTCCCAAAACTGTTGTATATCAATACATTCGCCTGGCAAAAATGTTGAAAATGTTTTTGCCAAACATTGTCTAAATGGTCAATTCCCGATTTTGTTCAACACTGATAATGTATGAATACCTTACGTATTACTAGATGATATTTTTTTAAACTGAATGTTTGCATCAGATGTACACTCAAGGTTAATAATAAACAGACACAATTAACTTTATGTGGTGTTTCAGAATTAAAAAAAAATCCAAAATACTTTTGAACTGCAATAAACTCAAAACCACTACCATCCATGGGGGGATACACTACATTGGCTGTTTATTTTTCATTGCAGTAAGTACTTTAGGTTTGTAGGAATCCGTATTTGCATAAGAGTTTCGACAATCGACAGTGATCTAATGTTTCTGCAGATAAGGATGCAACAAGAATTTTACCAAACCAAGAATCAAACCATGGTCTACTGTTTCAGTAGCAGATTGTCTTTTTGTCCATCAACTCATTTTTATCTAAACTACTAAAATAATTTATTATTATACTTAGAAAAAATTTAATAGCTGACTAATTGGGTCAAAAGTTGATTACTTGGCAACCCTCATTAATCATATGATATTATTAAGCAAGTATTCATATTCATTCATAGCCTATTGACATGGACGTTTACAAATATTGAAAGCACAAGCTTAAATGACTAAAGTAACCCTACCCTAGTATATACACTATGTCATTGTGATCAGGGCTGGGAAGAAAAGAACTTTTCAGTGAGTGCAAAGATTGATACAGACATTGACACAGCTAGGGGGAGGGGACTAGGGAACCAGTCCTCCCTTTTGAAAGTGCCACACAATTTCACAATAATTATCTAAAATATAAATAATACAAAAAAAAGCACCGACCTCTGAACACCAACAAACCCAAAGGGGAGGAATGCTAGCAATCATTATCAGTGTTGACATTTAATGAAAATGTTTGATTATTAACAGATTAAACGACAAATAAGTTTTTGTAGTCTGTGACGCACTTTCTTGGAACAATAATGTCTTTCAAGCATGTCGTTTTTGGTTTGCATTTGTTGCTCGATAGTTGAGTGAGCCGTACATAAGAAAAAATTGATTGCTGATGCAATCTTGCTTGGTTAATGCTCAGATTCGTATTTTTTATCAATAGCTATGAACTTTTCAAGTCATCAATTTGTATGGGGCCATACTACGGGGGGCATTAGGGGCAATTAATTTCATTTTGTTTTGAAAGTGTGCAAATTTTTACCACTGCTACTGCATTACATGTGGTAATAGCAACAGGTTTTCATAACATGTTTCAAGGTGCCTTAAGCATTTATGTGGTGTATATATTTTTTACTTAATGCTCAATTTGCTAATCTTTATGTTAATGCAGGTTTTGGAAAACTTTCCTATTGGTGGTTGGTGGTGCTACCTTCGACATAACTTCAGATATTTTGAAAACAAAACAAAATAGTTTTACAAATTAATGCAAACATGTTGATTAACGGCCATTATTTTGGTAAAAAATTGTGAAGATCACCTAGCGCCAGAGAACTTCGCTAAGACTCGCACTAATTTGCCATTAGACTCTGATCTATGATTGTTGTTGTCTGTTGCTGTAAGTGCATATTTGATCTCCTGCTACTGGACTGCATCGGATGCTGACTATTATATGATCCACACAGTTTTCATTGCAATAACTACTTCGTGTTTGGAGGAATTTGCACCTCAAGCAAACAAGAGTTTCCAGTGTTCCAATGTTTAACTGGACCTGTGGGATTTCTACAAATACTTGTCCACTAAATTTGCTGTTGTTTGGAACCACCAAGCAGAGAAATCAGTCATCATAACGCATTTTTAACCTAGAACACAGCAACATGACCAGGGTGCAGGACTGCCAGTTAAACCCAGATCATGCGATCACAGTCGTCATAAAAACCATGCCACAAAATTTACTCGACTTGCAAATTCATACAAATCAGCTACGCCATCTTTCACTTTAGTAAAATATGTTGAGAGCCCCCAACTACTTTGGGCGCCATCAGCCCCCTGATTCATTAATAATAATAGGATCTCGACTTAGTATTGACAAGCTACCATACAATGCAATTTCTTTGTCTGTTTGAAAAATCCAAACAATAGCATACATGGTGGCAACATAAATAACGCAGCCAGTAATTTTTGGTCGGAGGCGTGTTGTTTTTATATTTTGTTTTGCGAATTGTCTGCCTCATTTGTTATAAACCTTGTACTATGTCAGCCTACTATACAGTAACAGTACATAATCCATGATTCTTGCATCGACTGCTTGCACATGCAATTTTTGCATCTGCTACTGTATCGTGAAGCCACAATTTTTGCATTCTCTTGCTATTGTTGTTTTTTTGTTTTAAGGAGTCTGCTGCACAAACAAGAATTGGATTGCTGCCAGCTATACCTAGAGGTTGCATTTCATGATTTCACAATCTGCATAATTTACAAATTTTGGAAATGCAAGTAAATAATACTAATAATAATAAAAATCAATTTGTCAATCCCTTGACACTGACAGTTGAGATGAGATAGCAAGAAGCTAACATTTGACTAAGGGGCACTCGCTGGTAAAGCAGGTGAAAAAGCAGAAAAACAGCAGATTACAAAATGAAAAATAGGACTTGTTAAAAGATTATTAAGATTGAATTATAATATACAGTGTTGAAGCATACTAAACAATATTAGGCACAACGACAACGGCCATATTGAAAAAGTGTATTTTCAATCTATTCTTGAACAATAAAATGCTGCTACTTTTCCAAATATCAAGAGGCAAATCAATCCAAACAGTAACTAAAGCATGTGAAAAAATTGATCCAGATTCGTTGTAGTCCTAATTGACTGTTGTTTTTTCTCAACTAAAGCACATCGCAGTTACCACGAAAATCATAAGCTGTAAGCAGCAGTTGGCTTATGCAGGGCAATTTAGAAGTACCTGTTGAAGGTAATCAGGAGCAATGCTACTGCACAATCACAATCATAAACAAATTTTGTCACCCCTTTTTTTAATTTCTGGTTGGGCCAGTAGATGTAGAGCTGCCCAAATATTACTGCACCTACTCCTATGTTGTTGTCAAGATTAATCACTATTCATACCAATATTACAAATGTACATCTCCATTTGAAAGCAACGGAATGATGATATTTGCATCAACTAGATGTTCGAGTAGTGCTGTAAGCTTACTTTGCATGGTTTGGGGCAGAGCCCTGGAAGCTTTAGCCCTGTTAATGTTTGTCAAGGATAAAAATACAGCATTTAATCAGTCAATTAACATCATAGAATTTGCAGAAACATGGACAGACAAAAAAATGGGTCTGGTACGGGTTTCAATTCTCGGTGCAAACAATTTTTTGGGTGTCGCTAAGTATAAGCCTCCACTTTTTCTTGGAAGCTCTGCCACCAGTGTATCACTGAGCGCCTACGCTCTCTCTCCAATCTAAGCTATTTCTCAAAGTCTAACCCTAAGCTATTCCCCCAAAATCTAACCCTAAACCTAATGAGTGCTCCAATCTCAGATCTATGCATATGCTGTTCTCCAAAACTAACCTTAACCTAAACCTATTCCCTAAAATCTAGCCCTAACCATAATTAGTGCAGAAATGACAGAGAGTGCATGCGCACTCATACACAGGTCGCAGAGCTTCTGTGAAAAAAAGCGGACGGCTTAAACTTAACCATACGCGATTTTTTTAGGGGATGAGTTGAGTTCAGTTAGGTTATATATATACTTTAAATCTTTCAAGGTACCACTGTACCAGGTAGGAAAGCGGATTGAAGTTGAACTAGCTTCTTCCACCGCAAATACTGGGACATCTTTGGAGAGATCCAACACAAAGATATCAGATGTGTCCGAGACAGGGGCGTATTTAGGGGGGGGCCATTGGGCCATGGCTTCTCCTTTGGAATTGGATCGCCAGGATTGCAAAATTGCATAGAAAAGTGAGCAAAATTGAGGCAGGGCCCCCCCTTTGCAAGTTGGGCATCAGGCTTTGGGCTCGAAATCACCTCATATATTGGGCGAAAAATGGGACAAAATTTGATTTTGAGTGAAGACCTTTTTTTTTTTTGCTCTTCACCTGATTTTGGGCAAAAAATGGGACGAAATTTGAGTGTGACAATTTCAAATTCTGATCTATGTTCCTCTCAAATTTTCTGAAGTTTCAGACCCCCCCCCCCCTTTTTTAAATCCTGTGTACGCTACTGGTCCGAGAGCCTTACTCAATCTAGGGCATGGATACCCACAATATCATATAGGCCTACCGTACTACAACAGGAGCAATTGCTCTGAGCCCACTTCCAAATTAAATCCACAGCTGCCACACTGTCAGGTACGAAAAGACAGAAATGCCAGAAAATCCCTACCATTACATGATTGAAACCTGAAGCATCTGACGAAATTGCCACCCTAAAGGTCCAGCAGGCTGGCAGGTTTGGTGGATGAATATTCTTTAGTTTATGTCTACAACAACTACCGGTAGTTTACCAGCCTGCCAGTAGACTACTGCATATGGCTATCACACTGCACAGATTAGTATTAGTATCCCTTGAATCTGTACCCCCAGGCTTGGGCCCAGGTACATGCAACCACCTTCTGAGGCTCTAGTACTAGGCTAGTAGGCTACTGTAGTAGGCATAACGTACGATGCAACCCCTTCAGTAGCCTACCCCTAGCCTCCATAACTGAACTGATTTCTGACAAACAATGATAAACTCGAGTCTACTAGCACTATAGATTAATACCAGTAACTAATCCTGAATTATCCAAACGACAGTGCGTCGCTATCGAGGAATCGAACTCAAACCCTCAGCTCTTCCTGACCTGTCCATCACGGTAATCTAAATTAATATGAACCTTCTGCAAAAGTTGGAAACAAGTGACACGCTTGAGCAATCACAGCGGCGAATCAGAAACGAGCTTTCTCTTTTTTCGCGTGATTTGTACTTTCTCTGCATTAAATGCTAATCCAGTGTACCTTAAGGTACGAACGTGTACACGTTTTCTGCATTTGAAAGCCGAAGGATTAACGTACTTTTTTGCATTAAGAAGCCTTGATCCAAAACTAATCGGGTGGTTTTAAAGACTTTACAAACAGTTCCAATCTGCGGAAAAACGAACAAATTCAATTTGATCTAAGCAAAAGCAATCTCATCGCCGCCGATAAACCTATGGCCCTTGACGCAGTCTATCACAAGGTAGCCTCAAAACGGAAAACAGATCTGACCTACGCACTTTATAGCATTAAAGGTACTTAAAGCATACTTTCGATACCCAGTCATCTTTCCAATAAAACAAAATTAGGTTTCCCAGAGTGTGGGTGATGTCTGTGACTTTTCAAGGTAGGTTTTTTCAAAATGCTGTTTCAAGGCGAAGTCAAATCAATAAAATTGATAAAAGTATGGAAGAGATTGAATGAAAAATTTCAGCAAGTTTCAAACATTGAAAACTCTCAATTTGTACCTAGCATGATTGAAAGGTTCTCCAATACCCGTAATTCACTGTTTTTGAGCAGCAAGAAAAAGCAGACAGCTGGTTTTTTAATTTAAACTTAAAAAATATTGTGCAGCTTCTGTGCGGTAATTTCGGACCACATGAAAATTGGCTACAAATCTTCTAAAATCTGAAGATACAAGGTTGATTTTTTGTGACAATGAAGTTTAGTATGTAGAGAATGATCTACGAAAAAAGCATAGGTTTACGTTTGTTAGTTTTTTTATAGTACGGTACATGAAAATGTATGGGCAGAAACTTTTGTTACACCCTGTATATACTAGAGTAGGGGTTTTAACCTTGTTTGTCTCGTTTACCCCTTGCCAAATGAAAAAAGTATAATTTACCCCCATCTTCTAGGTGGTCCACAACTTTTTGCGATGCTTGCAGTGATCTCCCCAAAAAGAAAAGTCTTCAGACCGGAAACCCACAAGGTTTTTCTGCAGGCTCACCGCAAATTTCCTCGGGTTTGGACGACTTGCTTTTAAGCTTCGGAACTGTCCTCCTTTTGGGCAACAAAACGGCGGCGCAACGGCAATCCAGTGCAACACTATCACTTTTTTAATACTGAAAATTGAAGTTTGCCTTACTTTATAATTCAGTAAATTTACTCCCTCAGTCGGTAAAATTTACCCCCAAGAGGTAAATTTACCCCGGATTGAGAGCCCCTGCACCAGAGTATGCAGAGATATACAATGAATGGAGTGATAGGATAAAATTTATTAAGAAATCTCTCTTTTTTTTTATTATCAATTTTTCTCTTGTAAAAACATATTATTCTGTGTTTAGGCAAATTTAATACGTGATTATGAGTGTGGTTGAAGAACTTCAGTGTTGCAATATAGCAATTCTTAATTGAGCAAAGAAGAAGAGTGCCATAAATTATCCATTGTTTAATCAAAATCATTAATACCATTTAGCACATTTAGTCAAGCAGATGGAAAAAAACTTCCATGTTGAGCTGATTTGACTGATCGAAAAACTGAAGTTCAAACGGTTTGTGCACACCACAAAGCTTTGATGATTGACAATTATGAAGTTCTACAAAAACTTGTTGTAATTCTTTCAAGACCCACAAAACCACCATTGAACAAAATTTACGAGTTCTAAGCGTCAAATTTGGCGAAGATCTTCAAAAAAATCAATTAGCTCCACTGTGTTGTGGCACTCTGTGCAGTTTGCTAGGATATTTGACAATTTCAGATAAACTTGTATTTTTTTCACTAACCAGAAAAAGTTGGTGAGAATTAAGATTGAATTAGCTTTGTGACGGTGCTTTAAGTTCTTATTCAGACACTGATTTCACAAGACACAGTACTGATGGTGAAGAAAATACTTGTGCTGGTCCGATATCTAATTGTCGGCCAAATACAAGTTTATCTGAAATTGTCAAATCTCTTAGCAAGCTGCACAGAGTTCCACAACACAGTCGATCCAATTACGGAAAACGAAAACTTTTTTCAATTAGCAAAGAAATGGCAAAATTAGTAGCACTTGTGCTGAAAGTACCCCAACAGGAAATTGCACGTGACAAAACACCAGGAGAAAGTAATAGCAAACATGCAAAAAAAAGGCTAGAAACCTTAATATATTAATGGAAAAGACAAAAGTAAAAATTTACCGTACAAACCTGAAACAAAATGCTCAGAGAAGATACAGCTGTTTAACAAATACGGTAGGTCAACCTCTTATACACTCTTGTAAAAACTCAGATAAACTTGTATTTAGCTGACAATTAGATGTCTGACCAGTACAAGTATTTTCTTCGCCATCAGTACTGAGTCTTGTGAAATCCGTATCTAAAGAGGAACTTAAAGTGCCATCAACAAAGCTTATGAACTCTTGATTTCCACAAAGTTTTTTTCCTGTAATAATTGCTAATTAATTTTTTGCAGATCTTTGACAAATCTGACGCTTTTAACTTGTAAAGTTCGTTTCATGGTGGTTTTGCGGGTCTTGAAAGGATTACAACAAGTTTTTGTAGAACTTCATAATTGTCAATCTTCAAAGCTTTGTGGTGTGCACAAACGGTTTGAACTTCAGTTTTTCGATCAGTTAAATCAAGTAGATATAGAAGTTTTTCTCATCTGCTTGGCTAAATGTGCTAAATGGCATTAATGATGTTGATTTAATAATTGATAATTTATGGCACTCATCTTTGCTCTTAAGAATTTCTATACTATAACACTGGAGTTCTTCAACCACACTCAGAATCACATATATATTAAGAATAGCCTAAACCAGAACTTAAACTGTAAAATTTTGCATGAGGGGACGCTTTTGTAGCCTTGACCAAACGCATTTGGCATGCGAAAGTACTTTAGTAAAGATTACATAATTTCGTCACCAAAATTGAATGAACACCCAAAAAAAGGTCTTCGCCGGAAATTGAAGTGTGTTTTTTGCCAAAATTAGGTGAAGACAGGCGCGTAGCCAGAAATTCGCAATAGGGGGGCTATGGTGGGGGCATAGCCCCCAGCTGCTAGAGGCCATTGGGGTCTGGGGGCAAAGCCCCCAGCCACCGGAGGCACTGGGGGCGGAGCCCCAGCGCTCGAAAATTTTGCTTTTTTTCGCAAATGTAACTTAATTTTAGGGCTATTTTAATAAAACATAATACTTTTTAAACGTGGCATAGAAATTGGCCGTGCAAACATGATTAAACTGATTGCATTAATGGTCTATGTGGAGGTGGCTAATGATAACATTGTACTTCTCTTGTTTACATGGTGGTAAATCATAAAAATCTATTATTCAATAAAACTCAAACAGAGTACCGTAATTTACGGTATTTTGTCATACTTTATAGAGAAAATAATTTGGGGGGCTAATGGAAAAATATTTATGAGAAGTGATTGGTTAGTAACTAATACTAAATAGCCCCCCTCCCCCCCTTATTTCTGAGTTTATAATACATTTGTTGATGAAACCTATGTTTGGCCTTTTCACAATAGCGATCAAATCTGATTGCTTAGTTTTGGGCATTTTTTTAAATTTTTATTGATTTGTGACTTTTATTTTGGCAAATTAGCCCTATACATTTATATTGTTTAATTATGTTATGCATAGATGGGCACAAGTCTGTTAATCGTTAATCTGTTAATAACGAAGCTAACTTTTTCTTGAACTCGTTAATCCGTTAAAAAGTTTTTTCATGTTAACAAACTAAATTAACTTCCGTTAAGTTCTGTTGACGGACTAAAGTAACTTCCGTTGAGTTCTGTTAACTTCCGTTAAGATATTTATCGTTAATATCTTGCACCATTCATTCATCGCACTGGTACAAACCAGTTTGCACTGGTAACACTTGTTGCGTATTGGCACGAGTTTTATAGAAGAAAGCGAAGAAAAGAGCTCTTTTTTGTGACAAGTAATAAGCTGCAGCCTCAGATGTCTATTGATTACCAGTTACCACTGTTTGCAATTTCCAAAGATTTTCCGATCACAGCTTCGTTTGTGGATTTGAACTTATTTTTATCGAAGTGACTTGGCGCACGGAACGTGCGCGTTTAAATAAACAGAGATTCCAGTGACGTCACTCGTTTTCAGAAATTTTTATTTTGATTATTACAGTTATAGGTTTGGTTTAGGGTTTAGGTTAGGGTTTGGGTTAGGACTAGGATTAGGGTTTGGGTTAGGGCTTAGGGTTAGTTTTTTTAGTATTTATTACAAAACCTCTGCGCGCACGGAACGTGCGCCAAGCCTTTTCCTATTTTTATCTTGAAATTAGATTAAACTGTAAAATGTAACTTCCAAAACACAAAAAGACCACCATAGCAATAAATATTTCCTTACAATCTGCTCAACAGCGTCAATACGTGTTCTAGAAGCGAGTGAATAAAAAGAAATGTAAATTACACGCAAAATGTTAACAAATTAACGGACTTTATTAACTTTTGTTGATTCAAGCTGAAAATAACGGATTAACGTTAACGGAGGTGTGAAGTTTGTTAACGGACTAGTGATTAACGAAGCTAACGTTTTGCATTAACTTGCCCACCTACCGGTATGATGTTATGTTATTTGTTTAATTAGCCGTATTATACGTCCCCCCTTGCATATATGTTTCAAAAAATGCTTTAAATCACTTTTTAGTCCATTCCAGTGCAAAAAAACAGTCTCCGAAGAGCTAAAAACATGGTATTTTTCTTATTCTGCATTTTTGTTAACAGGCCAATGGGGGGGGGGGGGCTATAGCTCCCCCGCCCCCTGGCTACGCTACTGGGTGAAGACAAAAAAAAAAGGTCTTCCCCGGAAGTTGAAGTGTTTTTTTGTTAAATTTAGGTAAGAATTACCGGTAGGTCTTTTTTGTCTGATCATCTAGCACTCAAGTCTCGATGTGGGGACGCTAAATCTCGATGGGGGAAGCTTCATCTTGATGGGGGGACACTAACTCTTGATGGGGGGACACGTCCCCACTACAATTTAAGTACTGGCCTAAACACAGAGTAATATATTTTTACAAACAGAAAAATATTAAAAAAAAAAGAGATGTCTTAACAAATTTTATCCTATTACTCCATTCATTGTATATCTTTGCATACTCTGGAATAAGGTAATAACAGTAGTTTGCTTATATTTATCAACTAGCAAAGTACCAGGCCTGTCTTAAGTGTCTTAACTGCAGCTGAAAAAATGATTATTGGCATGATGTACCAAAAGACCCGACAGGCACTAAAACATGATAATTTGTTTAACCTTTTATGACCATGATATGAGTTAATATCACCTATGAGAATACTTAAATTAGTTTCTCCTGGAAAAGAGCTTTCATATGACACCTTACTTGAAAAAATTGAAGTTGCTAGATTCGAGCTATTTGATTTCAATCTTTTGTTACGCTTGATTGATTTCAAAGAGCATGTGAACTTTGAAGTAATATTTGACCTTTGACCCTCAACAAAATCAGTAAAAGTATGGTTCTGGTTTAAGTCAAAAAAGTTTTTAATACTCAATCCAAAAAAGTTTTTGCATCCAGTATATCATAAAGATCCGTTCAAGGCCTGGCTACAGGACAGATCGTCATCTGATTTGCAATCCCAGTACACTGACGCGCGAAAAGTGGCAACTTCGGCAGTAAAGAAATCCAAGAAGAAGTCATGGGAAGAGTTTGGTCGTCGGTTGGATTCCAACTATTTTTTGGCAAACAAAGTATTTCGGCAGACCATCCGCCGTTTACGGGGCAAAAGATCGAATATCACGTAGCCTACTCCATCAAGGATTCTGACAGGAACATTCTAACGGATGAGAATGAAATCCTTTCACGATGGAGAGAATACTTTGAAGATCTTTTGAATCCTGTAAAGGCATCGACTCGTGACACACACGAAGTGACACATCTAGGGGATGACAAAGTTTTCACTGCAGCAGAAGTGGCAACGGCAATTAAAGGGATAAAATCTGGAAAAGCTGCTGATGAAGATAGAGACGATCGGTGAGGAGCATCAGGGTATTCTTTGAATACCCAAATAAAATCATCTCATCTGCGTTTATTCAAAGTAATATACCTTTTAAATAGCATTTTTTGTTTTGGTTATTTTTGCTTTCATGGCTAGTTGGCCACAAGCATAGCGTATATTCTGCGTAGCAATTGGCGAAACCTAGTGGCAGGCAATCAACTATTTTTTTCGGCATTGTGGCGCTAAACATTGATATGCAGTATTGCAGTTGCTGTAGCTTGACTGCGCTGGAAGGTATCAAAGCGAAGTTGTGAAAAACCAAAATGGCGTAGCAAAGTGAAACCATGTAACGCACCGCCTCTGTATTGACCAATCAAATTTGGTCGAGTGAAGAAACGTCACGATTGCCGTCATCTTAGGTTTTCCGATAGCGAGCGTGATTACCTTGCCTTCAGCTGCCTGCGCCTGCGGTTGCACAATCAACCGTTACAGACCTGTCAATTAAATTAACTACCCTGAAACATCATAATACCTTCTCCATATCAAACAATTGACAGTAAAAGACTTGCAAGGTTTTTTAGCAAAAATAACCTACTATGAAGAAAACTTAAAATTCGTCAAAGTAAATTACAACAGCGATATAACACAACAAATGCTGTGGATAGTTTGTTGGGATGTTCCTTCACTCAAAAAACTTTTGAAGAAAAAAAGCAATCGTTGCTGCAGGTAGACCCAAACCGTTGAAAGATTGTTTTCTTCCTTAAAACGCATCAAATCATTTTCTCAAAATAAAATGGAACAAGATAGACTTTCAAATTTAGGCATAGGTGGGCAAGTTAATGCAAAACGTTAGCTTCGTTAACCACTAGTCCGTTAACAAACTTTACACCTACGTTAACGTTAATCCGTTATTTTCAGCTTTAATTAACAAAAGTTAATAAAGTCCGCTAATCCGTTAACATTTTGCGTGTAATTTACATTTCGTTTTATTCGCTCGCTTCTAGAACACGTATTGACGCTGTTGAGCTGATTTTAAGGAAATATTTATTGCTATGGTGGTCTTTTTGTGTTTTGAAAGTTATATTTTACAGTCTAATCTAATTTCAAGATAAAAAACAAGTTCAAATGCACAACAATTCTGCAAGATATTAACGATAAAAACCTTAACGGAAGTTAACGGAAGTTGCTTTAGTCCGTTAACAGCACATAACGGAAGTTAATTTAGTCCGTTAACATGAAAAAACTTTTTAACGGATTAACGAGTTAATGAAAAAGTTAGCTTCGTTATTAACGGATTAACGATTAACGGACTTGTGCCCACCTATGGATTCAGGCCTTATATCCATCGAGTCACAATTACTGACAGTAGTCATGGAAACCAAATCTTTTCAGGATTCAGTCATACCAGAATTTGCTTCAGCGGAAAAGCGAAGGGAATTTACTTTTAAATGACTTTCTTGCATCTGCAGTAATTCTAAACCTTTGCCGATTTTAGTGCTCTGCCCTTTGTAGTAAACAGTTTTGTTTGAATTGCTAATCAAACGGCCAAAGCTGTTTCAGCTTGTACTATTTCTTTGCTTTTTATAGGCAACTGATCATTGCATGAGGCAAAGGCGTGTTAAACGTTTTAATCAATTGCCTGAATTGAATGTAGCATTAAGTGTAGAAGTTATAGTTTTTCTTTTTGATTTATCTACATCTCCTCTGTACTCATTTCACTCAACAGCTGAAGCGAGACGAGAAAAATTGACTTCAGCAACGCTACGCTCAATTTGAACCAAAACTTTTTACTCCCAAACGTGTTTTTGCTACTCCCCCCAGTCAAACTTTGTCTTTCAATATTTATTTTTAAATAGTACAGTACAAACACAGTATAAATATCAAATGACACCTCTACGTATGGATATAATTGTATGTGCGCAGACCGGATGTGCAATTACTTCATGTACGAAAATAAACGACGGAATCAGTGGTGGTCATTGATTTGGGGGGGCCCCGGGCAAGGAGACAAAAAATGGGCCCCCCTAAGCAACACCTAATGCTACTGAAATCGTGTAGGATCAGCGCTGCCGGGTTGGTACTTAGCACAAGCCTGTCCCCCCAAAAAAGTTCTTCCTTAACCGATGTAGGCATGTGGCCTACCATCAGTTTTAGTTCATCTAAAGGTGAGCACAACCAAAAACTCTTACAACTAGCAGATCAGGATCTGAAAAAGTGAAAGTAAATATTAGTCAACTGCTCATACTCGCTGAGCCAAAGAACCATGGCAAATACCATACGTATCTAGCAGTGTCATAACACTAATGAGTTCAACTTATGATGGACTTCCAATTCTCGAAATTTTAGATTTTTGTGTTTTTGGTGTACTATCATTCTATCAAGCATAAATACACTAAATTGATTCATCACAAATCATAGAACTTTGCAAAAGGTTCTTATGTACGTATTATGCACATACAGTCTATTCTTTCTTATACTTAAATCTCAATAAAAAAATATTTGTAGTTAGCACAGCAGTCAGCACATAAACCTTAGTAGACCTATGATATGGTAGCTTGTAAAACAAGACTTTGGCTATGCTACCCGCGATAGTGACATACTGGCATTCAAGAGTCAAAAGCAGTGTCATAACACGTTACTTATTAGGCCTAGCCGTACATGCTCAATACCATAAAACCAGGCATTTTCTGTGGAAACTTTCAAGTGGTAAGCAGTAAGCACTTTATTTTACTGTACAGAATGTAGACTCAGACGTTATGTCATATCTCAAATTGACAAAAGCCAACAATCAACAGACACTCAAACTGGGTTACATGCAAAAGCTAAATACAAATTTTGAAGTCACAGTACCGTGTAGTAATAACACTTTGAAAACTCAGCACCTAACTGGCTGCCTTGCATCTTAAAAAGCAGACGGGAAAGCACTCGAAGACTTAATATAACAGCAGCAAATACTTTAATCTTCATAAACACTCAAACTGAGAGGGAGGTGCATAATAAATACTAACTGATTCCTACTATACCGAATAAAAACTAAAATAGTGCAATGGGCAAAAATTAGACAGAAGTCACTACTACACGATCTAGCTCATCATGAATCAGAGCTAACCACAAACTTACTTCATTGCACCCTCAATCACATTTTGCATCTTGGCTAGCAATACCGGTACTAGCTTTTCCCAAAAAATAAACTAATATAATAATTACATACCGTACCCTTAAAAAACAGAAAGTGCAGTAGACTGTAGCAGAGTCTACGCTAGATTATAGTAGTCTTAATGTGTTAACATGCTGAACATCTGAAATATAAATGCTTTTGACGTAGTACATCTTATTGTGCTTCCCAAAAGCGAAAAAACAAGAAAACAGCTCTTGCAAGAAACTAAAAATAAGGTCAAAAAGGTACTAATAACTAAGACAGAAACTAAAAAATAAAAAGTCAAAGCTGACAGTGGGGCATAGGCGTAGCCAGGGGGGGGGCCAGGGAGGGCCAAGGGGCCCGGCCCCCCCTCCTTTAATCAAAATACCACTAACAAAAAAAAGTTATGACAACATAGCCTGGCGATGTTTAGTTGCAGTTTTTTTTCAGTAATTACGCACATAACAGTAATTAACAATAATATTAATGACAACAAGTGAGTCCCGGGGCCCCCAACTAACAACCAGGGGGCTCTTACTAACAACTAAGGGGCCCTGGAATCCTTAACCAACAACCAGGGGGTCCGGGACCACTAACTGAAAACCAGGGGGCCCATAACTGACAACCAGGGCCCCTAACTAACAACCAAGGGACCATAACCAACAACCAGGGGGCCCCTTAACTGACAACCAGGGGGGCCCAGGCCCCTAACCGACAACCAGGGGGCCCCTAAACGACAACCAGGGGGCCTCGGAGTGCCTAACTGACGACCAGGGGGCCCAGGGACCTCTAACTCACAACCAGGTAGCCCCAGAGCCCTAACTAACAACCAGGGGGCCCCTAACTAACAACCAAGGGTCCAGGAGCCCCCTAACCTACAACGAGGGGCCCTGGGGCCCTCTTAATTGACGACCAGGGGGCCCCTGACCAACAACCAAGGGGTCCTGGAGTCCCTAACTGACGACCAGGGGGCCCCGGGGCCCCTAACTCACGACCAGGGAGCCCCAGGGCCCCTAATTAACAATCAGGGGGCCTGGGCTTCTAACCGACAAGCAAGGGGCTACGGGGCCTCTAACTGGCAACCAGGGAGCCCAAGGGCCCCTGACTGATGACCAAAATTCCCGGGCCAGGGGCCCCTTATTGCAACTTTTTAACAATTTATTTGCAAAACGTGTGAGAAATCTAAGAGTTTTGACCTAAAAGTTGCCACCCCAGGCCCTCTTTATTATGAACTTAATTATTTACTGCTAAAGTATTGCAGGAGGCAATGTTCGTTACTTCCCCCTATAGACCAAATCACTTACAATTAAAAATTTACACCATAATGCAAGATTCTAAGCGTGTTTTGGAATTTAATTGCCAAAAGAAGATTGATCAACTACATTTTTTTGATTGGCTTTAAAATGTTAAAAATCTAGTTGTTTGAAATGGCTCTGAACTCGTGCGAAATGTGATCCAATGGGATTTAAATAGTTTTTTTTTCCAAAAACTTACAAAAATCGCCAGCGGCTGGGGGCTTTGCCCCCAGACCCCCGTAGCCATCGGCGGCTGGGGGCTCCGCCCCCAAACCCCCGTCTCTGAAACGTTTGAGTACACTAGCTTACTCAACACATCTTCCAAGTCAGACTTTTACACTTTTCAACAATTAGTTTTCGCCCTCTCCCTTTACCAAAATCCTGGCAAAGTGCCATCAGGCTACGGCTTCAGATCTTCCATTCTACGATATCTTTGCCCCACAAAAAATTACTTTTTCGAAAATTTCTGATGACGTCATTGCGTGTGATTTGTGGTTTGGGCCCCCCCAATCAAAAATCCTGGCTACGCCTTTGCAGTGGGGAATACTAAAAACAATACAACTTTAGATTCAACACTGAACATTGGAAAAATTGCCCAAGCTCAATAGATTTAGGCCTATGTCACACGTTGTACAGCACAAACAAAAAAATTTCTAAAATGCGGTTATCTGCTAAGCTGATAGCATCAGTTAAGCACAGTATATATCTACATCCATTTCCAAAAGCAGTCTTATATGCAGCAGTTACATAAATATCCTTGCAGAGAGCAGCACCACAACAACGATAGGCAACTTTGCTGCTTTTATATGTTCTTCACGGCTGTAAATTGCAAAACTGTAGGCCTACTAATAGACTAAAGCTCTTGTACAAGCAAAACTCTAAACATATAAACATTCATTCATTCATTCATTTTTTTTTTATTCTTGACCACCACAACAATAGCAAATGCATGGTAACACAATAATAACACGTAGAGTCAGGAAAAGGAAGTAGCGACACAACGTCAGACGTTAAGACATGCAGAGGATACTGAACACAAAAAAGCGATTTTTATTTGCATGGTTGCTACACCTGTCACACCAGCTCAAAGTACATTGTAGGCCTAATCAATCACAATCATCAACATACACGCAGGCACACAAGATGGAAGTAAAACTAACGGCTGGAGTAGTTGTTCGAATGATTGATAAAGAGAAAAGAGAGGGACAGTGACCAGTGCAAGGCCAGGCACGGTTACGTAGGTGGTCAACGGGTGGCGCAACCGGCCCAAAACTATGTTTAGCTCAACGGAGCATGGTGAGGAAAGAAAAACCACCCTGAAAATGAAACCTCACCGGGTCCGGAAACCCTTTCAAGTAGCAGCTGGTCATAGCATCAAGACAATAACAATTTTGCAATCGATACATATGCATCAAAACAATTATACACAACATATAGCAATATGAGTCACACTATCCACATTGCGTCTAAATAATTAGCTGGTACAAAGTACCAAACTTGTGATCTCTCTGATATCTTAGTCAGAACGAAGGTATACCCACGAGAGGAACTAAATTTGTGTCTATGCAATGTTGATAATGTGTATCTCACACCAGTTAAGGTAGAGTCCGGTGATACTCAACTTAAACGGCATACTCAACTTAAACGGCAACTTAAATAACCTACTTTTAAAACATACAGGTAGGCTCCCATCTCATTCAGCAGTAATGGTGTGAAAGGATTTCTAAACCATGTAGGTCGGTGATATTGGTACTAAAATTAAGCAATAAGCCGATAATGGAATAAGCATGCGAAAATTACGAATCTTTTAAAGCAAACGTTGTTAACTCACACTGTGGCCAATATAGTTTGTTATGCAAATTCGCACCAGTGTTTGTTTAATAAGAAAATAGCCTACCGGTCCTGAACAGCTTTGTAGATATTGCTTGTTTTCGTTGTTGTATTAAATAGGCTATTACTATTACAACGTGACATTGCCGGTTAAGGTGCGTTTAGACTGGACGCGAAGCAACGCGAAGCGAAGGTTGGCGACCTTCGCGGGTGGTCGATTACGTCACTCGCGAAGTTTGCCAACCTTCGCGAGTCTTCGCGACTGGTCGCTTCATAGGCTAATTTTAATAACCTACTTTTAAAATGTATTCAATGAGCAGAATGCTTTGCGTACTTCATTATTGAAGCGCTATTATAGTAATCACAGGTTCTGTTTCGTCATAGCGCGCTGAAATTACCGGTAAAACGAAGATTGAGTTTGTATTATGTTATCACGCAATAACCGTGAAGAAGAGTCTAGACTAATAGCTCAGGTAACAAAACAATCTTGAGATAAAAGTTTGTAAAGTATAAGTGAAAAACGAAGTACAGTAGATCGAATCGGGAAATGAAAAGACTAGTCATTTCTTCAAAAACGCAGTAGTACTTAGCCTATTTACTAGCTATCAATGCTTTGTTTACATCCTTTCACTGAAAAGTTGCCATAATCTGTTTTGACGATGACAGTTCTGGGTTTTAAAGGCGGTGAATCATCCAGCCAATTCCGGTGGTTTACAATAGCTAAAATTGAACTATAATTTTTGATATTTTTTGTTTTGATTTTGGGGCTGCGGTTGCAAAGATATTCAACAAATACAAAAAGATGTCCCCCCGAAAAAAGTTTTTGGAAACTCTGAGTTTGATCTTCCCGCCAAAACCACAGTTCTCTAAACTATTAGGCTTACTGTAATCTTATTAAACTATTAGGCCTAACTATCTCTAAACTATTAGGTCTAATAGTTTAGAGATAGTTAGGCCTAATTAGGCCTAAACTATTTAGAGATAAACTATCTCTAAACTATTAGGCCTACCACAGTTCTCTAAACCATTAGGCCTACTGTGGTTTTGGCGGGAAGATCAAAACTCAGAGTTTCCAAAAACTTTTTTCGGGGGGGACATCTTTTTGTATTTGTTGAATATCTTTGCAACCGCAGCCCCAAAATCAAAACAAAAAATATCAAAAAATATAGTTCAATTTTAGCTATTGTAAACCACTGGAATTGGCTGGATGATTCACCGCCTTTAATGCAGAAACGCAAAAAGCTGGAAGCAGATGTCAAAAGTTCTCTTTAGGTGTTTACTTAACAAATACTTAAACGCTTTCACCATCCATGTCTCATTATGGTAGATCAACCGGTATCTTCTGGAGTGTAGACCAATAGGCTAGTCTACAGGTACATTTAAAGCATAAACTATGTTGTTTTTTTTGATGTGATTTTTCTTTTTCAGGCAAGCATGTTATGATACCTGTTGTAAGCTTAAACAGTTGTTTGTATTTGTTATTTTGTGCTGTTTATGAAGACTCCCAATGTTAACGCTATGAGTGAAACTGAAAGCTGGATTTGTCATCAGTTATGTAGTGGATTTTTTGCTTATTGTGCAATGGATTGCTGCGTTGATTGGATGGAGAAAGCAAAAAACATTGCAGTTTTTGCTTGATTTGACACTTATCATCGGAGGACAAGAATTTAGCACAGTACAAACCAGCAGTTGCTTTGAGGAAAAGTCAGCTTCTAAAACTATGTTTGGTGTTTCACTCGCTAACGGAGCGCTTATCGATGTTTAGTGCAAAGTTAAATGTTTTTGAGAGCATTTTATTAGTTTGCATTTTCTTGCGGTACCAGTAGGCTACGTTGCGACGGTCGCGTTTACCTCCAAGGGGTTCGCTTCAAACCACCGTTTGTAAGATACAGACAAACTTATAGCTGCAAGGTCAAGCCCCCTCTTAGCAAGTTTTTGCTTATGCCCTTGATAAAAAAAAACATCTAGATTTTTTTATGTAAAAATTGTTACTCAAGCATCTGAATAAAAGTGTTGTTAGTTCTCACATTATCACATAACTGACGCTTCCTTCCCCAGTCCAATTATTTTAATAAGAAATGTTTTATCAAGTTTTTGTTTAGTAGTGACCAATGAGAATGGAACAATATTATTGAACTTGCTTGGCGGGTACTTCTCTACCAATAAATAATAGTAACCTCAGCAAAAAAATAGAACTCACTTTCCACTAGTTAGATATAATATTGGCTTTCTAGTTCATCTAAATACACTGACTGTAATTGCAATGATTAAACTTCAGACTTAAAATTGTTTACTTTGTCACTTTATTCACCATGTAAAGCAGTAAAAATTTTAAGAGACAGTAAAAATGTTTTGAAATTCACAAACAACTAAATTCAGATACTGTATTACACAAAGACACAGTAAATGAACATTTAACACACTTGACACTTCAATTTTCATCACATAGGACTGGAGTGAAAAATCACGACCAGACTACAATATTCATGATTATAAAACTTGGGGTAATCCTAAACCATTGCTTCCAGTTCATCTTGATCACGGTCAGAAACCTTCAGAAACAAGAAGACTTTTAAGAGGACATTTAGAAGAAAAAATTCAATGTTTGTAGCTATTCAAAGAAGTAACTACTAATTAGGCCAATCCAAAAGTTCATAGAAATTTTTTGATTTTTTGTATCTATCTAGCTGTTGTATGTAGCAGTGTAGCTTGAAACCAATTCTAAATACAGCTTTATTCACCAAGTTGGCTTGGTCAAGGAGACAGCTAAAAAAATTTTGCGAGTTTTCCAGTATTCAAGGAATTGTTCAATTGTTGTTACTTTTAAAACAACAAGCTAACAAACAATGGGTAAAAACGCTATCAACACACTCAAAACTAGCTTGTTGGTGGGTTATTTTATATTCTGAAAAAAACAACAACACCATGTTAGTTTAAGTTTACTTTAAGACAAAAAAGCAATAAAGCTGCTCAGCCAAAAGAACCACAGGACTGATACAATAGCTTCTGCTATGCTGCACAGACTAAAAAGTTTTGTTTTAAAAGCTAGAAGTCGTGGGACTAGGCCTACTGCTTTGGTGTATTCATTATAATGAAGCTCTGAGATCAAGCATAGTTATGAAAAATCACTCTAGGATTTACAGTCTTAGCTGTCTAGATCCAAATTAACTTGGCTAGCCTAGGTCTATCGCAAATCTAACTTTGCCAACAACCTACTCTTTGGACTGATAAATAGGCGCTAAACCATACCAATATACTATTTACATTATTTTCTAGCCAACTGTGATCGTAAAAATCCAATCAGTGATTTAGTAGGTTATCTTACTACAGCCTGCAAGCAAGCGATGTTGCGCAACTGCTCGCGAAGGTTACGACCGGTTGCAACCTTTCGCGAGCTGTCGATGACGTCAAATTTTGGTTGCTTCGCGTGCAGTCTAAACGCACCTTTAGTCTTATCAGTAGATTTCCACGAACCATAAAACAAAAAAGTAAAACGCAGAACTAGCAGCATAGCATTACTCTCACAGAACACATGTGACTAACATTACCAAGGCTGTTTATGAGCTACGGTACCTTACCTACACTTATATTCATTATGTGATGTTAACATGTAACCCACTATTTACAGTATGTTTTTACTCAAAAGCACTGTGTCAAAAGGCTGGCATACTGCATACTGACAAACCGCTCAACAAAGAACCTTCTGCAAAAATCCCCCGTAAAGAGCCCTTTGCAAAATTGGGTCCTGCAAGTCTAAAAAGCTCTTTGAAAAGTTGTAAAGAAAGCATCCACACAGGGCCCTCTGCAAAGGGGCCTTCCTTAAGAGGGCGCCCTGCATTGACCCTCTTCCATAGCCGAAAAGAGCCTTTTGCAAAGAGACTATCCAAAAAGCCCTCTCATGATCTCAAATGGGTCTTCTTCATAGGACTTCAGCAAAGGGGCCCTCTTCATACGACCCCCACAAATGGGCCCTCTGTATGTGCTTCCCATAATAAGCTCTCTACAAATGGGGCCCTTATTTACAGAAGAATGTGCAAATAAGGGCCTTTCCAAAAATGTCCTTCCAATAAGGGCCCTTTGTAAAGGCCCCCCAAAAGGAGCCTCCAATGGGGCTCTCCGCAAAGGGCCCCTAATGCCTGAACCTTAATGCCGCTACAAATTAAGGTTTTACAGTAGGCTTAAATGGGCTACAAAAATTTGGGGAACATATGTTACATAACTTTTTTGGGGGGATCCCTGTAGCGCGCAAAATCAAGTAAGGGGGGCGGGCAACCGCCCGGCTTGCCCATGCTAATGACCACCACTGGACGGAATAAATTTTGAATTGAATACCCAAAACTTTTTGCCACCCATCGCCACTGGGTGAAGATGAAATCAGACCCGAGATGTTAAAAGCGCTGACTGGAGAAGGAATTCTCTGGTTAACGCGAGTGTGTCAAGTTGTGTGATAGCTTGGCAAAACTCCCAGAGATTGGCAAACAGGTGTGATTATTCCGATATTCAAGAAAGGAGATCGCAAGCAATGCACAAACTACAAAGGGATATCACTCCTTAGTTTGCCAGGGAAAGTATATGCCAAATGCCTTGAAAGGAAATGCCGAGAAATAGTGGAATCAAAACTGGAAGGTGGTCAGTGCGATTTTCGTCCGGGTCGCAGCACCACGGACCAAATCTTCACTCTGAAGCAAATCTTCGAGAAATCTTGGGAGTATGGCAAAGATCTCTTTGGATGCTTTGTCGATCTTGAAAAAGCATATGACCAAGTTCCTCGGGATAAACTTTGGAAGGTTTTGCAAGATTATGGCGTTAATGGTCAATTGCAGGAATATGACGTTAATGGTCAATGGCACTGGCCCCCCCCCGGTTGGTGTAAGATGTCGAAATTTCGGGCAGAATTTTGGACAATTTCATATACTTTGGGCGTTTTCGCGTCAAAATTTTGGGAAATTTAATATTTTTGGGCGATTTTGTGACAAAATTATGGGCAAGTTCATGTCGTTCGGGCAAGTTTGCCCACTTAAATATTCTGAGTGCTGGACAGAAAAATCGTCTCAACATAAGTTAAAACCTTTTTTTTTTTTTTTTTTTGTTGGACATCATCTCAATTTGGACAGAAAAACTGTTTCAATGTGAGTGAAGACCTTTTTTTTTTGGAGGTCAACTCAATTTGCACAGAAAAAAAGATTGATTTGACAGGCTACTTTTAAGTCATTTTTCGGGCGAAACTTTGGTGCCCCCCCAAATCATTCTAAGCTCCTACGCCCATGATGAATTGGATCGACAAATGCAGTCAAGCTGATGAGTGTGCCACGATTGGAAATTGCAAAATTAGTCGTCTGCTATTCGCAGATGATTTGGTTCTGCTTTCTTCCACAGAATCTGGCCTCCAGCGGCATTAAATAGCTTTGCAGATGCATGCAACACCGCCGGAATGAAAATAAGCACGACCAAAACTGAGGTACTTGATCTTTCAAGAAACCCTGATTAGTGCGTTTTACAAGTGAATGGAGCGACACTGAAGCAGGTAGAGAAGTTCAAGTATCTTGGGGTTACATTTACGAGTGACGGAAGGCAAGACGAAGAACTCGATACCCGAATATGCAAGGCTAGTGCAGTAATGCGAGCTTTGCACTACTCGGTTGTCATGAAACGAGAATTGTCGAAAAAGGCAAAGCTCTCAATTTTCAAAGCAGTTTTTGTGTCCATTCTCACTTATGGTCATGAATCTTGGGTTATGACCGAAAGAATGCGATCACAAGTGCAAGCGTCCGAAATGAGGTTTTTACGAAGAATCGAAGGAGTTACACTGTTTAACAAGGTGCGTAGCTCTGAGATTCGAAAATCTCTTAACATCAAGCCGTTATTTCTCCGAATTGAAAGATCTCAGCTTAGATGGTTTGGCCATGTAAGCAGAATGCCTCAGGAAAGACTCCCCAAACAAGCTTTACATGCCAAAGCAAATGGGAGAAGACCAGTCGGACGACCTAGAACTAGATGGACCGATTACATTGAGGATCTTGGATGGAATCGCTTGGGACTTCGCCCAAGCGAAATGATGGAGGTGATGGAAGACCGTGAGGTGTGGCGGCTTAATCTTGAGCTGCTGCCCCCGCAACCCTCACGGAAAAGCGGGCAATGAAGAAAGAAGAAGAAAGAAACTCCAATTGTAGCCATGGCTATGACTGTTTCATTACAACCACTGTCAAAATGACGTCATTTCACGGCTGAATGAGCACAAAAACTGCCATTTTTAAAAATGCTGTAACTCCGCAACCACTGGGTCGATTTTCTTGAAACGAGTTTTGTTTTGCTCAGAATTAAATAATTTTTCAAACTAGTTTAATTTCATTACAATCTAAGACTTTGGGTCACAATTTTAGATTTTTTTGGTTGATTTGACATGGAATGACCCGAATATGGTTGCTAAACAATAATCAAAACTAAGTTAACTGTGAAGCATAGAAGTAACAAAATCAACATCTGCTTGAAAAAATCCGAGTATGTCACAATAACTAAGGAGTACCATAAAAATCCAAAATACCTCAAAACTAGATAAATATTTCAAATGCAAAATTTTACACTTGTACAAAATCAAAAATAGGAAAGATAAATTACATTGTTAAAAAAAGAAAATACAATAAAAATCCAGAATAAATTACAACTACATGCATTTTTTGAAGAGTAATATTTTACATAAAATACACTATTGAACGTATGAAAAATAAACTAAATAAATTATAAGTCCAAGAATAGCTACATAAAAACTGGGCTATAAACTTCATCTATCGACATGCATCATACCTATTATGATTTACAACAAGATTTAAGCATAGGTGGGCAAGTTAATGCAAAACGTTAGCTTCGTTAACCACTAGTCCGTTAACAAACTTCACACCTCCGTTAACGTTAATCCGTTATTTTCAGCTTGAATCAACAAAAGTTAATAAAGTCCGTTAATTCGTTAGCAGTTTGCGTGTAATTTACATTTCTTTTTATTCACTCGCTTCTAGAACACGTATTGACGCCGTTGAGCTGATTGTAAAGATATGTTTATTGCTATGGTGGTCTTTTTGTGTTTTGGAAGTTACATTTTACAGTCTAACCTAAGTTCAAGATAGAAATAAATTCAAATGCTCTAACGAAGCTGCGATCGAAAAATCTTTGGAAATTGCGAAAAGCAATAATTAATAGACCTCTGAGGTTGCAGCTTATTATTTGTAACAAAAATGAACTCCTTTCTTCGTTTCTATAAAACTCATGCTAATACGCAACAAGTGCTACCAGTGCAAACTGGTTTGTACCGGTACGATGAATGAATGGTGCAAGATATTAACGATAAATACCTTAACGGAAGTTAACAGAACTTAACGGAAATTACTTTAGTTCGTTAACAGAACTTAACGGAAATTAATTTAGTCCTTTAATATGAAAAAACTTTTTAACGGATTAACGAGTTCAAGAAAGAGTTAGCTTCGTTGTTAACGGATTAACGGACTTGTGCCCACCTATGGATTTAAGCAATATTCAGCATGCAAACTGAACTATTAAAAGTAAATCAAATCTTTTCTTATACTCGCTCTATTACGCTGAAACTTGTGACAAGTTTGCAGGGCCCATCTCTGCGTCATTGCACGTGCGTGCAATGCAGCTTCTTTTAAAAAAACCCTCCAGCAATGGCGAGTCGCTGGCAACACTGCATGTGATTTGACCGGCCTGACATGTGAACTTCAAACCTCCCACTACAGAGACGAATACATTACCATTAGACCAACAGGTTGTTCAACTGAGTCGGTCAACCATATTGGGGCACGTCCCACCAGCCCCTAAATGCAAAAATAACTATTGAAAGCAAAGAGCAAAACAACATACAAACTTGCGCTGGCCTACCAAACTCCATAACCAATCAAGTGCTGCCCAAAATTATCTGAGTTTTGACAAACAACTTTAGTTGCACATCACTGTTTAAAGCAAACAGACAAATGAGAAGACAGCATAGGTGGGCAAGTTAATGCAAAACGTTAGCTTTGTTAACCACTAGTCCGTTAACAAACTTCACACCTACGTTAACGTTAATCCGTTATTTTTAACTTTAATTAACGGAAGTTAATAAAGTCCGTTAATCCGTTAACATTTTGCGTGTAATTTACATTTCGTTTTATTCGCTCGCTTCTAGAACACGTATTGACGCTGTTGAGCTGATTGTAAGGAAATATTTATTGCTGTGGTGGTCTTTTTGTGTTTTGAAAGTTACATTTTACAGTTTAATCTAATTTCAAGATAAAAACAAGTTCAAATGCACAACAATTCTGCAAGATATTAACGATAAAAACCTTAACGGAAGTTAACGGAAGTTAACGGAAGTTACTTTAGTCCGTTAACAGCACCGAACGGAAGTTAATTTAGTCCGTTAACATGAAAAAACTTTTGAACGGATTAACGAGTTAATGAAAAAGTTAGCTTCGTTATTAACGGATTAACGATTAACGGACTTGTGCCCACCTATAGAAGAAAGCATTACAAATAGTATAACTGTTCCAGATGTTGACCCTTACATATTTTCCAAAGCACCACAGCATTTCCTCTTTGAACTGCCATATTCAGACATAAGTTCATGTTGTTGGTAGTGGTGCCGGCATATAACTGTCATGCTTATGCATGTTTTTATGATGAAGAGACTAAGACATTATATGACTAGATGGGAGTTTGCCAGCAA
The DNA here is from genome assembly GCA_963965965.1 of Trididemnum nubilum. Lineage (NCBI taxonomy): Eukaryota > Metazoa > Chordata > Ascidiacea > Aplousobranchia > Didemnidae > Trididemnum > Trididemnum nubilum. The sequence continues at coordinate 754,233 of OZ014479.1, read as the reverse complement.
ACCCAGTGAACAATTGACGCATAGCTAATGCTGCGACGCTGAAAAGTACTTTTCGTCTATCATAAAATCAGCAATTATTCAAAAATATCTGATTATTTAATCTCCAGAAAAGTAAAAATTCCAAACAATGTCAAAAAATATCAACGTCATCGTTTCTGATTCTAAAAAAATAACCCGTCAGGTTAAGCCAGCATTTCTCAAAGCATGAATCGCGACCCAAATATAGGTTGAACAAATACAAAAATCCTAATAGCGCAGTGAAAATCATATCAAATTACGTGCTAAACCAACATCTTAAGTGATTAACAGCAATTTGTCTGTTAAAGTTTCTGCCATCAGTACTGTAAATACATCTATTGTAGCTCAAACCTAAATTCAAAATGCGTACAAAGCTATCGGGTAATGTCTTGTACATGTTATTTATTTTCATAAGACACTCTGCATTGTATTGGACCCAGATCTATGTTTTTGCCTTAATAACAACAATTCTAAACTTCTATCTTGAACAAGGATCCAACACACGAGCCCTAAAAACACGAGCCCTAAAAACACGAGTCCTAAAGACACGAGTCCTAAAAGACTTGAGTCCCAATGGACATGAGCCCTAACGTACACGAGTCCTAAAGGACACCAGTCCTAAAGAACACGAGCCCTAAAGTACACAAGCCCTAACGGACACGAGCCCTAAAAAACACGAGTCCTAAAGACACTAGTTCTAACGGCCAGGAGTCCTAATGTAGGCTACACAAGTCCTAATGAACACCAGTCCTAAAGGACACGAGTCCTAAAAGACACAAGTCCTAAAATACACGAGTCCTAATGGACAAGAGGCCTAAAAGACATGAGCCCTAAAAGATACAAGTCCTAAAGAACGCGAATCCTAACAACCACGAGTCCTAAAAGACACGAGTCCTAAAGAACACGAGCCCTAAAACACACGAGTCCTAATGGACACAAGCCCTAAAAGGCACGAGCCCTAAAGGACACGAGTCTTAAAGGACACGAGTCCTAAAAGACACGAGTCCTAAAAGACACGAGTCCTAAAAGACACGAGCCCTAAAAGACCCGAGTGCTAAAATACACGAGCCTTAAAAGACTCGAGTCCTAAAGGACACAAACCCTAAAAGACACGAGACCTAAAGTATGACTCGTAAAGCATACGAGTCATTACTTAATCGAGTTTTAAAAAAAGCGATCCGTTTGGAGATGCGGCTGAGTATCAACTTTATTTGACCAACTGATTTAACTACGTATCAAAATATTCGGATGGTTTTTGGGGGTCAGAGTTCAGTATTTCTTCCGGCAAAGCACGATATAAAAACGTAAGAAAAAATTTTGCTATTTTTTAATGAAAGTTTTATTGTGATTGGAGAGTGTCTGCCACTACAACGTAGACTCCGGTTCGATTCCCAACAGTTGGACAAACCCAAAACCTTAAACATGGTGATCACTGTTTTCTACTTCTGAGGTAAGGTCACGGTTTGTTACTAACTGTTTAGCAGAGGTGAAGTCCTCAAGAACGTCCTCGAGGATACATTTTGAAGTCCTTGACCTTGGCCTCGAAGCCTCAAGTTCTCGAAAATTGCCCTGTCCTCGGCTCGAGGACAGCACTATTTTTTGAATGGTTAAAATTTTGTAGATCGGCTAAAAAATGTTTTTCTAAACCGTTTTTTTTTTTTTTTTTGAGATCATCGAAAAAAAATTTTTAAAGACCTTTTTTTCGGAAAACACTTGCGTTCGTGTCCTTGGTCCTTGGCCTTGGCCTCAGATTTTTTTTGTGTCCTTGGCCTCGAGCCTTGTGTCCTTGACTCCACCTCTGCTGTTTGGTGCAATAATCATCAATGTGGAAGTGAAAAAATTATTTAGGGCATGTTAATTATTTAGAGCAAGAGTCCCCCCAATAATTGACTTTTAAATGACTTAACCAAGATAGATGTTTTTATAAGTTCAGTCACTATGAAGTTGTAAATACATCTTAACGTTGTTTGCAATTCCAATATTAGAAATGTGTGAAAAAAATATTTTGACATAATTTGGGAATGCCATCGCACCAAATTAAACCTCACAATAGTCAATTTTTTGAATAACGTAATTGTTTTTGATATCAGCATATCTTTCAAAATATTTTGACGTGGTTTGGGGGTGCTACCTCCTCGGTAACCCCCTAAATAGATCTCCCGAATCTTTTATTTTTAATTTGAGCCAAAATAACGTTTTTTGATATCATTATGTACTTAAAAGTCAAAAAATTAGAAATATAATTAGACGTCTGTTCGAGATAAAAGTTTTGAAATTGCTGTTATTAACGTAAAAAATAGATCCTTCGCCGTGCGTATGCTAAAACAATGACTCGCACTCTTACAATGTTATTATAGCGCTGTACTTGCGACGATATTGTGGATGCATTTTGCGGAAAAAACACCCATCACGTCGGCTATATTATTTTCACTCGCAATCATCATTAAGCGATTTGCTCTTGATCTGTTAATAAAACACTAACTTTTAGCTTCTTGTCGAGCTGTTGATGTAAAAGCGTTTCCTCATCACATGAATTAAAATTACGATCATTTCTCGGAGTTTTAAACCACCCATCATTGTTTTGAAACAGCGTATTTGAAAGTTTTTACTTGTTCCAATTTGAAAAATTCAACCGATCTGATGTTTTATCAGAGACAATTTATCACAATTACTTCAAAAGTTTTCGCTAATAAATGAGCTTCAAAAACGCAAGAATAAAAAAAATATTTGCATTTTGTTTTTTTTCATTGTATGGCAGAAGATTTTAAATCATTCATATTCATTTTACATAAAAAAGTAAAAATTTATTCGTTTTAGGATTAATTTTTGCGTTTAATTTTTGCTGAAGAACTTGCTCTTTAACAAACCTCGAATAACAGGAATTTCAAAATACCAATAATTTCGTCAACTTGAACTAAAAAAGTCAAACAACTTTTATGAAAATGCAGTGGAGTTCATATCCTTCATTTATGGATTAGACTCTTATTCTTTCAATGTTTTCAATGCACACTATGTTTTGATTGCAAAATTATTTTTTTCGTTGATCTTAATTTTCTGCACTACCTTATTTGCGTATAAGCTACTGAAAAACATACAAAATATAATTGAAAAGAATTGTTTTATGATCATGTCATAGTTATATTTGGAGCAAGATAAAGTCGTGATTTCTGATAATGTAATAAGTGGCGGCATGATTTTTCGAAGCACAAAACTGTTAGCACATATCGTAGGATAATGTCTTTCTTTCACCTTTTGTTTGCGCTCTTGCGTCGTAGATCGTTTTCAGGTAAGTTGATGATTTCAAAAATGTCTATTCATCTTTGTTAAAATAAAAGAAGGAGCAGAATGTTCAGCATAAAGTGTCAATTACGTTAGGTTTGCATTTCTACAAATTTCTCAAGAAAAATTGTTCTGCGCTGATATCGAACTCTCTGTATTTGATTTTTTTATTTCTTACAATTAAACAATTGTTTTTCTAATTCTTACAATTAAATGATTAAAAAAATTGATCACAATGCTCCATTGAACATTTTAAAATGCAGTATTCTTAAGTTTACTGCACCAACTACTTAAGCTAAAGTTAGTCGTAGAATTTGCACTTGGTTTGCAAAAAAGTTTTTAGGACTATCAATAAACTACCGTTTGGTAGTTTTGCTGCTTTGCTTGTGTTTTACTGGTTTTTAAATAAACTAAACAAGGCCAGGCCTATCCATATATACATTGGACTAGCCTTGAGCCCACCAGCCTGCTTAATATTTTATTGCATCGCTGGCTGTTGCCAGCAGGCTACGATATATTGTAATGACATGAGGAAGAGGCTTTGAAAGTAGGCTATGTATTTGCTATTCAGCAAGTTGGCTTAGCTTAGTTCTGCAATTAATGTTTTTGCTTTAATGTTATTAAAGGCCACCTAATGTCTGCAAACCAATGCACTTAAAATGCAATAAAAAAGTATAACTAATCGAATGCTAAAAACCTGGTTTAGATGCACGTTCTCCGTTTCAAGCTTTGGCGTTTTTAAAAAGTGACATGACGTCATTAGACCCAGGAGTTAGGTGCCTTCGACTTTACTTTGAGCTAATTACGCCTTTTTTGCACAACACTTTTTGACTAGCAAGCTGTCATCACATGCCTTTCCAAAATCGCCTATTCTCTGCAAAGATAAATTAGTCGAAGGCACCAAACTCCTGGGTCTAATGACGTCATGTCACTTTTTGAAAACGCGAAAGTTTGAAACTGAGAACGTGCATCTAAACCAGGTTTTCAGCATTCGATTAGTCATACTTTTTTATTGCATTTTAAGTGCATTGGTTTGCAGACATTAGGTGGCCTTTAAGCCTACTTTACTGTTCAGTGTTAGTGTTAGCCTAGTATGGTACCGGTAACCGGCTACTGGCACATATAAAACTGCTAGACCTGTCACTGTAGTAACACAAGGAAGACTTGTACTGGGACAGTAAATGTACAGTACACACCAATGTGTACTGGAGAGCAGGGCCACCGAGAGGGGGAGGGGCAGGGGGGTATAATGACCCCGGGGCCCATGGACTTTCGGAGCCCTTGGGCTTCAGGAAGGCTCGAAAGGGGCCCATCAAATGACATTTGGAAATGAGCATGTGAGACTTTCTTTTTGGAGATCACCTAATTTTGACCGAAAAAACTGTTAGAGTTCCGGCAAAGAACTTTTTTTTTGAGATCACATCATAATTTGGACAAAACTGCAGCATTGTCTCCGTCTGTGTTGGAGTTCACAAAACCTGAATTCCGTCATAATTCAGCTGGCCCCGGGCCTACGTTCGGCTCTCGGCGCCCCTGCTGGAGAGAGGAGGCCTAGTTGCAATACCAGACATTTATTCGTGTTTAGTTGGTTTTTTATTTTACAGCTTGATAATTAATGACGTCATCAAAACTGATGATGTCATCATAACTGCATGTCTTATCTGAAATGTCACGCTACGCCACTGCCGTGTGAGCTCCAACAAAAAGGTTTTCGCCGCAAAGTGGTTTTCTTTCAGTTATAAATTTCGGAATTTTGGTCCCAAATTTAGGTGAAGTTCACAAATTTTAGTCCGGAACTTCGAAATTTTACCTCTCAAATTTTAGTGAGGAATGAAAAAAAGAAAAGAAAAATGTCTTCGCCGCATTCTGGTTCCATTTTAGTCCGGAATTTCAGATTTGTTGTTTAAACCTTGCATATGTAAAATAATTTTATGAAATCTAAATTACGGTCTTGCTTCCGATTGAAAGCACGTATTATCCTTGTCTTATCTGCCCTTATGCAATGCGCGGCAGAACTGTACTGCGTAGGGGTTCAAGGCTATTTGCGTGGCCCCGCAGCTTAGAGAGAACATAGACTGCAAACAAACTTTAATTTTCAGACAGTCTAGACAGTCTGTGCGCATTCAATTTCGTCAAAAATCATTCGGATGGTTTGTAGTTAATTCAATAAGGAAATTAAAAAAGATTTATGAAAAGTTGATACAGATTGTTACGATTTCTAACATCAGGGAAACATTGTACTCTATATTTAGTACTTTGATGTGCAAGCCAATCGGGCTCTCCTATTTTTCCGAACTTTGGCATACTTTGAAATATTGTTTCAAATTTAAGATTTTGTCCGATTTGGGATTTTAAACAGGATCTGTGTTTAACTATATTATGCGGGTATTCGTTAGCAAGTATTCTAAGGTAGGGCGTGAGGACCAGCAGCTTGCTGCATTTCGGAGCCTTTGATCTTTTATTTCATACGATCGTCTCCGTTTGCTTGCTGGCTCGCCGTGATTTATTTTATTAAGTTCCACATGTCGTTGAGCTTTATCTTTTCTGCGACAATACAAATAAAAATTAAGGTGAGAAATTAAAAAACTACCGTATACGAAAAGCCATATCTTTTGATGTTCAAAGCCATACAAATTCAATTAGACAATAAATTTATCGTTTTTAATGCAGAAAAAATTTTGGTAGCGTAATTTTTGGTCGCAAAAGTAAAATGTTTGCTTACTTTGTCCGTTTTGTTTTTGGTTTTTGCTTCTTCGTGAAAAAGTATGCTCTTTTTCGTGCGCATTTTTATTAGTCCTTATCTGCTGTACATATTGATAAAACTTTTGTTCAAAAATTTTGTGAATAAACAACATAGGCGAAGCCTGGGGGGGAGGGCGCCTGCCCAATCCCCCAATTGCAATGCCAGCAATGATAAATTTGCGACCAAAACTGCTATTATTTCATCAGTTTCTTTTTCTTGGTTTGTGTTCACCTTGACACGAGACCGTATATAAGACCTTTTCGGTTTTTTTTTTGTCTCTTCACCTTTTTTTCGAAAACAATTCAGCTCTTCAGACCGTGAAACCTGTTCTTGTTGTTTTTTTGTTTTGGTCTTCTCTATATAAGTTGTGGTTTGGCTCCCTCCTAATCCTAAATTGATCTCCAGCAAAATTTTGCCCCCCTCCATCCCAATCAAAACTTCTGAGCCGGACGGTGAAGACTTTTTTTTTCTTGGTGTTCACCTATGTGATTTGTGGTTTGGGCCGCCCCCAATCAAAAATCCTGGCTACGCCTATGATAAACGATGAGAGCGATATTTCAAAATAGGGCTGTTTAATCCTTCGTAAAAAACATTGTTTGAAACCAGCTTTGTCCAGTAGGTCACTGTCTGGTTAGTGTGGACAAGGACTGGTGTAAAAATGCTTACCAAAAAGATCATTACTTTTTCATGAAGAAGAAAAGCGTAAAAAAACAACAATAGCGGATAAAAAACGAATACTGTATGAATCCAACTTAAATAGAATACCGGCTATGCATGCACTGACAGATACGATTTTACTTTCCAGTCAAGTTCATGTACTGTTACTAAATTCTAAATATAAAAATAATCAAAGAAATTTTATATGCGGTGATTACGAGCATGCTTACTATTGATAACTTTTTTTGAGGGAGATCATCGAGAAAGTATGACAAACTGTTCAATAGTATTGCCAACGGCTTTGAGTAACAAATAAATGTTCATCAACGTTAATCAGCAATGCAGTGAAGTGGCGTTGCGCAGTTAGCGAACTTTTCTGAATCTAACGTTTACTACATTATTTATCAGATAAAACTTTGAGAATGTGAAACAATTAAAACAATCTCAAGTTAATTGAAATTCTTTTTTTTAAGAAAAGAGAAATAGCTTTGCTATAGAATTTGTATATCGTTAACTAGCTGTTACCTATTTTGCAAGCTATCAACATTACTAACAATAAAAATGCCCTTAGAAAAGTAAATTCGACGTATGACACTGTAGTAAATAATGTCCTTTTGCGAAAGCGACAAAAACTAATATGACACAATAAATCAAAACATTATTTAGAAAATTTTCCAAGCATTTTGTACGTAGAAAAAATTTTTTATCAGCCCAATATTGTAAAGAATTTATAAACGACATCCATTATGAACTGCCAGACTACTGTCATCGTTTTAACGAGCATGGCGCATCAACTACCGTTTTTGAACAAGTTCATTAATTTGCGTTTCAGATCCAATACCCTCTAATTCTTATTAATGGATTGCAACTACGTCATAGTTTTTCCGCGGCAAAACAATTGGACGTCTAAATGCCATTAAAAAGCATCGAACCTTACCGTAAATCAATGTTTAATTCCTTCAGAGGGCGTATTTAAAGAATTTGAATGTAAAGTTAAAACTTTTGTGGATAGCCTATAGGTTAGTTGAAAGTTACCAGAATCTATTTAACCAGCTTGTATCACCCAGCGGGTCTAGAAAGTTATGCCTTTTGTGAAATCTCATCGTCCATTGTGCCTGATGTTGTCGACTTTACCGGGTTTTTAACTTTGTTTCATACACCGAAAATTCGGCCATTCTCTAAAATACGTAAAATTCTACGCCATAGCAACACCACATGGCAGCTTAACGTTTAATTTAAGCATTATTTATGAATAACCATTTACACCACTACCCAGATAGCAAAGATTATTGGGCCCCAGCTGGGTACTATATGGGCAACCAGATGGGCTACCCCACTGGGGCCCGGCTCTACGTGAACCTGGGCAAATGATAGTACCCAACCAGATTCTACCTTTAGCCCAATGGTTCACTGGGCTGCCCCACCAGATTATACTTTTAACCCAATGGTTCACTGGGCTGCCCCACCAGATTATACCTTTAACCCAATGGTTCACTGGGCTGCCCAACCAGATTTTACCTTTAACTCAATGGTTCACTGGGCTGCCCAACCGGATTCCACTTTAAGCCCAATGATTCACTGGGCTGCCCATTAACAATCTTTGAGCACTACTTTTGCGTTTCTGGGCTTCCCAATATAGGCTACACTTACGCATGTTGAGCAGGTGTATGCAGTAATGGGTAGTACAGAAAAACAAAGTAGCGCTTATAGGATGTAAAGAGGCATTCGACAGCTCAGAAATTAGCTGATAGCTTTGTAAATAGCGTTTTTAATGCAGTTTAACTAATTTTTCTTACACCAGTTTATTGCAAACAAAAATCAAGCACAAATAATACTGCACCATCAAAAATTTAAAAAATGCAAATCAGTAATTATTCTCCCTTGTAGCTCGAAGAGTCTGGTAACTAGTTTGACTACGAATACTGATCAACCACTCTTCCATAAGAAATTTCATTTCTTTCTTTGTTTCTTGAATTGCAGCAACACATTTAAATAAAGCGATAAATTAGTTAATTTATACTGCACTCTAGTCATCTTGTAATGTAAACTTTCAAATTCGGCAAGCAAAATAATCCAATGCTGGTAGATAGATAGATAGAAAACAGTTTATTCGCCTGAGCAATACAAACACATACAAGACAAACACACATAAAACAAAGTTACGATAAGTTTGTTCAGGCCAGGAAGCACCGACGAACCCGAAGGTTTTTCAATCCAAGGTGCTTCCTGACTTGTTACTTGACAGTGTGAAAACTTAAAGAAAAAAAGCATCAAATTGAAAAGAAACAGACAATTATTTTGTTCAACTGGTATTATAACAAGAGAAAATTAATGAACAGTGTTACACAGTTAATGATAAATTTCCAAATATGGAGCAAAGAAGGTCAAAATGATATATAGTTTTGGATAGCTTTTTGTTTTATCTTTTTTTTGAATGATAACCAAGATAGTTCTTTTACATCAGGTTCAATTTTTCCCCACAATTCAATTCCTCTATAAGTCAGAGACTTTTTCCCAGCTGAAGTTTGAACGCGAGGTTTGAAGTATACTAAGTTATCTTTTGTTCTAGTATTGTGACTGTGAATTTTTCTGATATCAACGAAACAGTCGTTGAGAGCAGTTTTAAATTTCTTGTGATGAAGCTGATACATGAATTTGGCTAGTTCAAGTAGGTAAATGTCATCTAATTTTAAAAAATTTAAGGTGATACAAATCATAACATTTAGGACGTAGTGTTGGCAATACCCCTCCGCCACCTTTTTCGAGAAACGTGGGCGTTGAAAAAATTCAAGAAGACCAAGAATAGATCAGCAACAGTGCAACGCCCTATAATTTTGAACAAGAAAAAACAAAAATCGCACCACAAGAGATGGAGAGTTAAAAGAGTATTTAAACATTTAGAATGAAGTCATCAGCTCATCTTGTGGTTTGTGATTCAATCCCCATCCAAGAAAGGGGCCAAGGTTGCACTGGCAGGTCAGCTTCTGGTACAAACTCTTTTCGCATCTAAGGCATTCAGCAAGCTTGAAGCCCAAACAATGAAATATTTTTTCAGTTAACTGTCGATGAGAAATGAGCATAAATAATCCAGTTACTAAAAGTTATTCAGTATCGGCAGTTAAATCACATTTTAATCACTGTATTGCTTATTCAACACTGTCTAATTATAATATATTATTGCCTTTAACCTGCATTTACACGGCGACTTTTTTCGTGCAATTTTTTGATAAAAATGGGTCTGGCAAAGTTGCATTTACTCAAAGGCGGTTTTGATCATGATAATTGTGACCTTACTGATGGTAATAATTGTTTTAAGTTGTTTTCATGCCAATATTGCTATATTTGAAAACTCTTGAAGAGAATTGGTGCTGCGATAAAAAATCGCAGTGAGATTAGCTCCGACTTTGCTTTAAGGTTTAGAATATCACTATCGGAACGGGAACAACTTGAGACAGTCATTTTCAGCAGTAAGGTAACTTTTATCACAATGAGAATCATTATTAAATATATGCAACTTTGCCACATCCAATTTTTTCAAAAAATCGCATGCAATCAAGTCGCCCGTGCAAATACAGCTTTATATGCATAGTCTCGTGTAGCCTGTTCTAGCATGTCCGTTTTCCAAAGCCCACGTAGCCGTCAGAAATAGGTGCCACTAAACTTATGATCCATACTACCCGAAAGATACACCTACCAGTTAGCTTCCTGAACAAACAATGCAATGCTGGGTCCTCGGAAAGACACTTATTTATCATTGCACCCAATACGATAGCTCAGTTTTATGCACATGAATGAATTAATATTGAAAAAAGTGGGTTAGCGTCAAGTCTGACCAGCAATTTTTTTCATTTCATGAAAGGCGTAAGTTATACTCTGTATTTTCTCTAATTTAGTCGAAAACAGCACTAACTTGATATAAAAAAACATCTGGACTACAATCGCAATCATTCTTAGTTACTTACCATAAATAGGAACACAGAAACATTTCTTTCTCATTTGATGCATGTATTATAACAGGCTGTCGTAAAGTAATTTTTGTGGCATATGAACTTATCAGAACAAGAATCTGTAATTGTAAAAACATTGTTCATTTACATTAAAAATTGGACCAAACCCTCAATTTAAAGCAAATAGGTTTATTTTTGGTCAATCACTGAAAAAAATTGTATTCATTTTCATCGCAATGACGAAAAAGCTCATTACTAGGGCCAAATTTAGAATTAACCTAATAAAAACTGACATCATAGCTCACTGAATGATAAATAGACAAAGTTATGCACTTGAAATTGCAAAAATGACTTTGCGTTTTCAAAAATATTTACAAATATGTGCATTCGATAGAAAATTTTAAGCAAAAAATAAACCCAGACAGAAATCAGTTTCCAAAAGAATATCATGTGCCATATATGCATATCACATAACTGGACCATTCAAGTTTAATTTAAGTGGTAATGGCATAGGTGGGCACAAGTCCGTTAATCGTTAATCCGTTAATAACGAAGCTAACTTTTTCACTAACTCGTTAATCCGTTAAAAAGTTTTTTCATGTTAACGGACTAAATTAACTTCCGTTAAGTGCTGTTAACGGACTAAAGTTAACTTCCGTTAATTTCTCTTAACTTCCGTTAAGGTTTTTATCGTTAATATCTTGCAGCTTCGTTGTGCATTTGAACTTGTTTTTATCTTGAAATTAGGTTAGACTGTAAAATGTTACTTTCAAAACACAAAAGGACCACCACAGCAATAAATATTTCTTTACAATCAGCTCAACAGCGTCAATACGCGTTCTAGAAGCGAGTGAATGAAAGGAAATGTAAATTACACGCAAAATGTTAACGGATTAACGGACTTTATTAACTTCCGTTAATTAAAGCTGAAAATAACGGATTAACGTTAACGGAGGTGTGAAGTTTGTCAACGGACTAGTGGTTAACGAAGCTAACGTTTTGCATTAACTTGCCCATCTATGGGTAATGGTATTACTTTGAGAAAAGTTCTATACATATAATCAATAGTAAATTTGTATCTAATACATGCCTTACAAAAAACAAAGTTAGGGTAGAATGCCGATCATCCGAAACACCGATTATTATAAAAACTAACATGTTATTAGAACATGACATCGACTAGCAAAAAACATTAGAAGCACCATGCAGCAAGGGTCCACGACAAGTGACCGCGACAAACTGACCACGAACAACGCTGATTGGCTAGAAGGGCGATCCTAAATATATTTTTATTATCCCGGAGCCATCTTGCCCAAACCCTCACTTTGTGACGAAATCACTGCGACGAAATCACTGTAACAAAATCGCTGGTTCACGGTCAGTTGACTTGGCTCGTGCAGAAAAGGGCAGAAAGCTCAAAACGATTGATTATAAATGCAGCTAAACTTGATTCGTAGTGAAAATGGCTCAGAGAAACAAAAAAACAGAGATTATTACGCTGCTAATAAAATACAGATCATAATGCGTGTGTACATGATGTTTTTGTCAGCTTGCGTTTTCTTCAATCATCCGAACAAATCCTTCATCTAAACCACCACTAGTCTCAATTAGTTCAGATAATCGGCGTTTTACTGAATTCAGTTTGCAGAATTTTTCTTTTATGAAATGTCATTTATTGGAGAGCCAAAAGTCATATGAATAATGTTTATCCAACAATGCCTTGTTCCAGCATTAGCAAACTATTCCAATGTGTAGAAAAACAACAATCAATAAATGGCCGGCTAAAAGCTTAACAATCTAGGGACAGACAATTAACATAGGGTAGCTTACTTGTGTAATTGTGCATTCATTGCAAGATTTTTCAGTTGACAGGCATCATGCATTAGATTTCGTGCATCGTTCGCATGCTAAGTATTGTCGTATCATATAGCAAAATTATCTGTTGCACACAACATCGATATGGTCATTTTTGACAAATTTTTTTGTGATGCAGAAATCAATTCTAAAAATAAGATAACATTAACCAACAAAATAAGATACCAATTATCTATAGATACTGCATAGTGAAAAATTAGGTTGCTTCAAAATTCCAATATTTCGATAATGCAGTACATCTGAGATTGACCAGATCTCAAAAAATCATTGCGTTTTTCAAGGCAGAGGCTGCTGTGATGTTACATAAGAACAAAAAACTCGCTATCCTTCCCCAACCCTACCCCTTACCCAAACTCTAACCCTAGTTCTCACCCTAACGTTAATCCTAACCCAAACTCAAAATCTAACCCAAACCCAGCCTAATGATAATATAAAAGATACTAAACGAGCAAATGAGCGCTCACTCTTTGCTCCCCTAATCTCTCTATGGGCGTTACGTAATGTAACACTAGCCAACTTCCGGTTTTCAAAACAAGCAATAGAAAAAAAAATGCAAAAAGCAGTCGACTTACATTCATTAAAAATGGTGATTTACTGATAAAACTTATCCAATTGTTAATGAAAACCAACAGACATATCTGCTTACCTAATCTAACAAAAGCAATCTATCACATTTGAATAGATTTACCCGCATTGATTAATGAAAAAAACTGCGTCTATAGTGATTGCATAGGTGGGCACTGTACTTTGCAAAAGTACCGCGGTACCGGTACTCGGTACTTTGCTGAAATTAGTACCGCGGTACCGGTATCGGTACTTTCAAATTAAAAGTACCGCGGTACTTTTTTAAAAAATTAAAAGAAAAAAAATTGGACTGATTAACCTCGCTTACTGGATTGTAGATCATCACTTTTAGCAATTTGGTTCGTTTCCGCGACTAGTGCGAACTCCGTAGACCTACACTTCGTTTTAGGGAAAGTTTGCCGTAGAATAGTAAGCAGTTGCAGTATTAGTATTACTACAATAGTGAGTACAGTACTAGCTAGTGATGAAATTGACTCGATAAAGTATCTAACTTATACGAACTACGGTCACCGGGCTACTTATTGTTCTAGACTTAGAGTATCTTGTGCCCAATAATAACCAAACAGCAGTCATCTCTAAAGCATCACGTACGTAAGTTGACACTGAAGGATACTCTGACGATCATCAGCTCCCAATTATTGCATAAGTGACATTTACGCAAAACTTAGAAATTGGGGGATAATTTGCACTTTTGGCAAAGTGTGCTGTTTTGATTCGTTTTTAGTCGATTCGTTTCTGCAGTTACTTTTTGCATTTCTTATTTAAAGCTAGATGGGAGCTTACCAGTTGCCAGCCTAAAACGAACGACGCATGTTAATGGTAACTTCTAAAAAATTCTTTTGTTTCCCCGTAATGAGAACAATTTCAAAATTACAGCATTTTTTGTTGCTGTTGTATAGCATATTTATTCTCTTGTCACAACACAGCGTTAGACGCTAATTATTGCACAACCCGCACACTTTCATTGTGATAATTACTTCGTGCCTGGAGGAATTTGCACCTGCTTAAGAGTTTCTAGTTTTTTAACGTCCCGTGAATTTCGATTTCTTGCCACTGAATTTCTGGCTAGTTCGAAGCCACCAGCAGAGATAATCATCGTAAAGCGCTCAATCCAAGGACGCAACAACGTAACCAGTGTATGGGTTGAACATAGATTGTGCAATTAGAGTTGTTGCAAAAAAGCTTTAGCACTTTTGGCCATGCTTTTGGGGGACTCTCAAGAAGATTCTTTGTCTCTTCTGATTATAAAAAAAATTAGCTTTTTGGCTAAAGCCGTTAAAATACAGGGTGAGCCAAAAGTAGGTGGACAGTAAAAAAAAATTAAGTGGAACATAGTAATAGAAAACAGGTAAAATTAAAACAAATTTTAGTACTAAAATTGTAATTATATACCACAAATAACATAGTTGTAACAAAGTTAAAATGAACAATTCAATTGAAGTAACTGAGGCATAAATCTATATTCCATATGCCGTCCGCCTACTTTTGGCTCACCCTATATTTATTTTTTGTTATGTTCAATTTCGGGTGTTCTAAAAGAGGTGCAATCATAAAAATTGATTTCTGGGGGATTAATTTGTGCGGTTTCAGGGGAGGTGGCACCCAAAAATTTCCAGAGACAAAACCGTGTTTTTTACTCGACAACTTTGCACAAAAATTAGATTGCGTTGTTTTGCCCTGTAGAACTTATTAGAAGAGCGTACAATGTTTAGGAAGAAAAAAACCTCATCGCGGCCAAAGCCAAAGTGGGGTTGGTGCAGATGAAAGGATTTTTGGGATAATTTTTCTGTATAAGTATTACCGGGTGAAATATTTTTGGCCGTATTATACACCGTTTGTGAATGAGAACATCTTCTTCGCCAAACGTTCCAGGCATATTTAAAGTCAAAAGCTAATATAAATGGATGCCGGCAGTAACGTGCAGTAAATTTTTCTTCAAGCATGCCCGAAACCAAAATTTTGCAATGGGGGGGACGTTGCGGGGGTCTGGGGGCGGATCCCCCAACCACCGGAGGCAATTGGGGTCGGGGGCAAGGCCCCCAGCCACCGGAGGCATAGGGTGTAGGGGCAGATCCCCCAGCTCTTGAAAAATTTTTATTTTTTTGGCAAAAATAACTTAATTTTAGGCCTATTTTGATAAAAATCAATGCTATTAATACGTGGCATAAAATTAGCAGTGCAAAAAATCATTATACCGTACTAGTTGCATAAATGGTTTATGTGGGAGGTAGCTATTGCTAGAATTTCAGTTCCCTTATTTACAAGTGGGTAAATCATAAAATCGTATTTCGGTAGTTTAGTAAACCTCGCAAGAAGTAAGTAATCTATTTCAGCTAAATTTTATAGTGAAAGATGTATGCATATATGGGGGCCAATCGAAGGAAGGTCGAGAAAAGTTGTTGAGCATTTTTCAAAAAGCGATCAAATTTGATTACCAATTTTCGGCTATTCTTTATAGTCTTTTTTCTAATTTATAAGTTTTGTTTTTGACAAATTAGCTCCCTCCCCCCTTCAATCAGGGATGTGGAAGCGGAAGCGGAAGCTGGAAGCGGAAGCGGTGGAAGCGGTAAATTTTTGTGGAAGCGGAAGCTGGAAGCGGTAAATGGGTACCGCTTCCGCTTCCACTTACGTTGTTCGACAATACTCGCACTAAATGTTTTTTTAACACAAAACAAACAATTGAAACATACCATTACAAAGTTTGTGAAGCCAGCTGTTGCAGAAAGTATCCACTCTTAAACTCGCAAAAATTTGAATCCACCGCTGTTTGCTAAACTCATTGCCCTCAAATGCGAATCGGGGCAATAACTTTTTAAATCTTTGGTTTAAAACTTTATAAATACTGGCAAAGCCATATTTTGCCGAAATTTCAGCAACAATCCCAGTTCACACTTGGAAAACAAAGCTTCGTGGTTTCTCATTTACAAATTATAAAAGGCAGTTAGCGAATACCAAGTTACCAACGCACTATTTTGCAATCTTTCGACTGTTGGCAAATCTCGCAAGTTACTATCGATTCACAACGGAAAGTTTTATTACTCAAATAAAATCAAGCTTTTTGAAGTAATGTTAGTTAATATAGTTTTTAAAATAATTTAATTTCATTGTCATTAAAGTATTATGAAAGAAAACTGAGTATTTTGATGTTGCTTTCGCGTATTCCATTTGACGATTCTTTGCGGTAAGTAATTTAATTGTGAGTGTGTAGCGTTAAATTTGGTGATAGGAAAATTCTCTGGGGACAATAGCGTACGTTTGTAATGTTTGGGTTCGTGAATCACGAAAAAAATACAAAAACAATAGTCGCAGTGCGCTCACTTTCTCAAAACCGCTGTTTTCATTATTGAATTTAATTTTATTGTAAAATACTAACCTACCAAGCTGACGGTACTTCGGTCGATTTAATAAAGTGCCTTTCTTGCAACCACCTATGGAGTTCGGTGACGTCTCAAAGTATTTTCCTACGTCCAAACTTTAAACTTGTTTACGATTACGATATGCAACTCAATTCATTGTTTTTCTCGTGTTTACAAGGCGGTGAGAATTCGTAGTAGATGACGTAAGTATGTAATAAATGACATGCATTATCGGCGTATAAATAGAGATACGACGATTCAAACTTGATATTTGACCAAGTAAATTTAAGTAGCTCGTACTCATAGCCTAATACGTATTGAGCAGTTGAGAATTAAGTAAAATTTAGTGCGTTTTTGCTTCATTCAGTTAGTTAAATGTTCATTACTTTGAATAAAATGTCGTAAATTAATCACATTTGCTCTAAATTATTTTTTCCCAAGTTAAGCAAAATAGAATTAAATCAGGTGGACAGTTTGTTACTTGATCTTCGTGTTTATTAAGCCGTTTAACATACGTGCGAATATATTTTTTGTTTCATTTAAGAACTATATATACGCCTACTTTTGATTACAGACAAGGATAGCTTGTTTAGAAATCGGCATTTTCAAGCAGATCTTAGCCACTAGCCGGATATTTTATTTTCATCTGCCCTCGATCCGCCGAATACTTAATTCGTTTCGAACTAAAATTAATTACGATCCTGAAAGATTTTTGCTGCTGCGCACTCTTAGATGCATAAAGAAGAAGAATAAGGTTTTATAAGTGATTAGGTAAGTTTATATAGATTTCAGTAAAGCACTAAATTGTTTCTAACAGGCGAATAATTTCTGTAACTACGGGCGGCAAAGTAGGCCTACGTATATTTGCTAATGTAAACGGAGCAGCTTATTTAGCTGCGCTTTCTAATAAACATTTATTTGATAGAGCAACGTAATTTTATATGTACTTTTTTTGTCATTTAAAGAAGTTTACAAAGCTGATATTTTTAATTCTGACACGCCGCACTATCACACAATGTCCCAAACAAGATGGAGTGCCGTTTACGACCATTTTGTTGAAGAGGGCAACAGTTTTCGTTGCATTGTACTTAAAAGTGATGGAATTTTGGAATGCAATTCACTGGTTCCAAAACTAAAGCAGGAAAGCGCTTCAGCAAATTTAAAAAGGCATCTAAAACGCCATCACCAGCAAACGTTTCAAAAAGTTGAGCAACAAGATTCTGCCACTACAAAAAAAGCCAAGTTAGAGAAAGTAAAAGGCCAAAATGCCGTAACAAATTATTTTCAAAAGATTAATCCAAATCCAAAAGCAACAGCTTCCATCAATGCAGAAGACTTCAAAAACGGCATTTTAAAAATGGTCGTTTACAATGGAGTTCCTCTCACGTTTTTTCAGGACGATGGCTTTCAACTTTTAAATGGGGATTTTGCCAAAATCTTGGGAATTTCTTTAGGGCGGCAAGCCATTCGAAACATGGTTTTGAAAAGATCGGAAGAGGAGAGATCGAAGTTGAAAGGGTCTCTTTCTAAAACTTTTGTCTCGCTCAAGTTTGACGGAGTAACTAGACTCCGTTCTCATTTTTTAGGAATCTCTGCCCAGTTTTTTAGCGAAAAACGCGGTCTGTCTGTAAAAACTTTAGCTTTAGTGGACACTGAAGCAAATCATACCAGCGCTCATTTAAAAGAAATTTTATTGAAAACTATGAAGGAGTTCAGCATCACAAAGCAACAAGTTTTAGCATGTGTTGTTGACAATGCATCTAATATGACACGAACTGTGCAGCTATTAAATGAAGATGAAGAAGATGAACAAAATGAAAATGATGAAGAGGCTATTCAAGAGATTGACCAAATGGGTACTGGATTTGATTGCACAATTTACCACATGAGATGCGCTGAACATACTTTACAATTGGGAATTCGCGATGTTTTAAAAAAAGGCCGATCTGATAAGTTTTTAACAAAACTACGGAAAATTGCTCAGCATCTACGTGCACCACACACCGATGGAATTCTAAAACGACGAGCTGGAAAAGGGATGCTGATTGACATGCCAACACGTTGGGGAAGTACTTTCCTCATGCTTCAGCGTTTATTGGATTTGAAATCTTTTATTCAAGACCTTGGATCACAGGATTCTTATCTAACTGAAAGTGAATGGTCTGAGGTAAAGATGATGGTCGATGTATTGCAGATCCCGCATGCAGCGACAATTTCTCTTCAAAAGCAAGATCTCACTCCAGGCGAATGCTTGCTTCAATGGAGAGAAGTCATGTTTAAATTGAACAAGCAAGACAACAGTTTGTCTCGTTCTTTGCATAACTCCTTGCTATCTCGCCAACAGCTTCTCTTGGATAATGATGCTTTCTTGGCTGCGATTTGGGTAAGTGCAAAGTAAAAACAGTTTAGTTCAGTATTAATTGAGCCACAGTTTTGTATAATCTTGAAAACTTTTAAATACGTAAAATGCTTGCCGTGTGATAGTCTTTGCAATTTGCATATGCACATAACATGGACTGTGCTTTAAATCTTGAGTGTTTAATATAAAAATAATTGTGTATAACGAGTCCAGCAAAAAAGCGACAAATCAATTTCCTAAATATGTTTTTGTTTTTTATAGGTTGATGCGCGATCAAGAATATTTTTAAGCAATGAAGAGCAAACTCGTGCAAAGAGCACTCTTCAAGCCCTTTTTTTGCGCATGCAAAGTCTGGCGCAAGCTGAGGGAGGAGCAAATGCTGATGAGGATTCACATGAAGTTGTGAATGTATCCTCTACCGATCCGGCACCAACATCTGATTTCGACGAATATTTGAATTCTCTGCATTCGGCCGCTGCAGAGTCATCAACTTCACCAGCCGCAACAGCAGATATTAATGCATTTTCAGACGCATTGACTGAAGTAGAACGACTGGGACGATTGAGGCAGCCAAGTGTATGGGATATTATTTCCAAATATCCCCTCATTGTTCAACCAGTCTCGCAAGTGATTAGCTGTTTGCCCAGCACTCAGGTGTCAGTTGAGCGCATGTTTTCTCACTTGAAGTTGGTTCTTCGAGAAAATAGAGTTCGCATGGGTACAGAATTGACAGATGCGATTGTGTTTATGAGAACCAATAAATCTGTCTGAACTGCAAAATATTGTTACGCTTTGAGCTTTTATTGCATTTTGAAAAACTTGTGTGCTTTATTTGTTTAATTTCTGATATGTTAAGTTACACTAAATTCTATCCTTTCAATACACGTTTGTATCGCTTTTGCTTTCAACTTATTTTACACTCACCATTTTCGTTGGATTTTTCTTTTATTATAGCCGCTGTTTTCTTGTGCTTTTTTATTGCACTCACTGTTTTAAATTTCTTGTTTTAATATTACTTTTTTTTATTGCACGGAGTATTGTTTTTCTTCATGTTTACTTTTTCTGTGTGTTAGTAATGAAATAAATCGTTTTCACTTTTCATTTACATACCAGTAACACGCTAATGCATTTTATTCATATTATTAGCTAAAAATATTATGATAAATTTTGGTAAAAGTGGTGGAAGCGGAAGCGGTGGAAGCGGAAGCGGAAGCGATGGAGGTGGAAGCGGAAGCGGTTGGAAAATAGGCGCTTCCACATTCCTGCCTTCAATAAACATTTCAAAATATGCTTTAAATAATTTTTTGAATCTATTCTAGAGCAAAAGACAGTATCAGAAGTGCTAACAAGGTAGTATTTTTCTTATTCTGCATTTTGGTCGGCAGGCCAATGTATTCACCCCGCGCCCCCTGGCTACGTTATTGTATTCACGCCTGATGCGATGAGTATTCATTGCGTAAGTCGTCTCTTGCAATTTTTTCTTAGCGATTTTGCTTTTATTTCGCCGGTGCATGAATACTGGTAATGCATTATTTTGCCATTGCAAGAAAACGTCAATTTTTCAAATCGGCCAGCAAACTGCAAACGCTAAGTCCCTGCGGTGGTAGTAGCGAGTAAGACCAACAGTTAAACACTAAATTAAGAAAAAAGATTGGTTGTTTATCCAATTTATTTGCAAGCATTTTTACAACGTTTCAAGTTTTTAATGGTACGTTCTTAAAATCCGTACTAAAAAATAAAAAAAAACTAAAGTACCGGTACGGTACCGCGGTACTTTGCTATTTTTTGGCGGTACCGGTACCACAAAAGTACCGACGGTACCGGTACCACAAAAGTACCACGGTACCAGTACCACGGTACTGCCCACCTATGAGTGACTGTAGCTTCAATTCATGTAGTTTCAACTTCATAAAATTATACCAGCATATTTTTGGTAGATGAATCTATAAAAAACTACTGGGAGCAATTTGTGCTTGGCAAACTAGCTCCTAATTCTGAAAAATGTTTTGGTAACTTTATAGCTGTTTAAAAATAAAATTTAAAAAATCATTAAAGTGTTTACAAGTGTAAAGAGACTCTCGAATTCAGTTGATGCTACATCTCAGATCTTGCACAGTTCAAAAATGCACACTCAGTGCAGTAGCGTAGCCAGGGGGGGGCTCGAACTTCAATTCATGTAGTTTGGGGGGGGCTTGTAAAGTATGCAAAATCGCACCTTTTTGGTGGCTTTTAGGCCGATATTTTGTGAAAAATTGAAAATAGCCCCCCCCATACGAAAACAGCCCCCCCTTAAACGTTTGAATTTCCGATTTGGGCGGAAAAATCAGTCTCAAAATCGGTGAAGACCTTTTTTTTTTATTTTATTTTTTATTTTTTTGGAGACCACCTGATTTTGGGCGGAAAAAACCTTTGAATTTCGGATTACGGCCGAAAAATCAGTCTCAATTGGTAAAAACCTTTTTTTTTTTTTTTTTTTTTTTTTTTTGGAGACCACCTGATTTTGGGTGGAAAAAACGATTGAATTTTCGAGCTTTCCGAGAAATTGCGGATCAATTTTCGGACAAACCGTGTGAAACTGGTTCAAGATCAATGAAAATTCGAATCAAGGTCGTTTGCAAACTTCTCACTCTTTCAAAATAGCCCCCCCCCCCCCCCCCCTTTTCCAAATCCTGGCTACGCGCCTGACTCATTGTACAGTAATTTGAAACAGAATAATATTTAAGTTTTAGTGCATGTTGTGGGCAACAAATACCAAGTTTTCAAGCCTTAATTTTGTTTTTTTAGATTGATTTAGCAAAAATTTTGATCAAAAAAGTCTTGGTGAATTTTTTGGTTTAGATTGACAACACAATTCTTTACAAGAGATTAGTGAACTCCACCGATTATGGTTCACTACGCCGTATCAAATTTTGGTGACTTTCTTTAATTTCTTAGGAATTCTTCCAAAAGTTGTGATTTAACAACCATTTCAACTTAACACCAAATTTTTTGATTAAATTTTCGTTTTACACCTCCTCAAAACGCGTTTTCAAGGCAACGCGATAAAAATCAAGAAATAGCGATAACTTTGCAACCCCTCATGCTAGATGATTTTTTTTTTCTAAAGATGCAGAATACCCAAGTTTCTATCCGCTCTCAATACATTCTATCAGTCTAACTGCTCAATTAAAAAAAAATTAAGCAAACTTGGTTTTTACTAATTTTATTAAATTTTCTATGGTATATCTCATTGCCTAGAGGCGTTGTGGAATTTGTGTAGTAAACTTTGGTAACTTTCGATTAGCTATTCTGTCATTATAGAGTAATTGATGTATTAAGACATGTTATTTGATTCTCACAGTGTTGACTGATGGGGTTGCTAGTACTGTAAGTGTTGAAAAGCGACAAATCATTACGACAGAATTTAAAGTACTGACTTATATATAATTACTGACTGTATTCATGTTATTTTCACATCTTAATTCTTTGCGATTGTTCTAAACAGGCATAGTATTTTGGCTCTGGACAATACCATGCTTATTCCGCCTCGGTATAGCAATTACTAAATAGGAATAGTATAGTATGCTCCCAAGCCAACATGCTTTTGGTAGGCACCATGCTATTATTTAGGAAAACAACCTAATTCTCTTTACTTTAAAAATGTTCAAAATTTTAATAAGATTTGGCTGCTTTCTACCTTTAAAAGAAACAAAATAATGCAGCATATGCTGCTGAGAATTCTGCTTTCACAGTGAAGAATTGACGGCTAAAAATTAATGTTCACTTGGCATCATATGATACAACCCACACTTTACTGAGATCTTTGGAAAATCAGGCTAACTCGAGAGTTGAAGCAGCTGTTTCTAGAAAGCTGTAAGCAAATATATTGTGTTGCATAAGGAAAGTTTAAACTAAAAGCAATGTGTATCAAGTAACTTGACATTAGTAGAAGATTTCTAATGCTTACAACATTAAAAGCTTTAAAAGACATCATCACAAAAACGTGTAGAAAAAAAGAGTGAATGTTTCACAGCAAAAAAAATCTAAAGCCAAAAGTATCAATACAAGGAACAAAACTAATATTGATATCAGTAGTTAAAAAGATCCTTTAATGATAGAATGAAATCCTTTAATGAGAGAATGAAATCCTTTCACGATGGAGAGAATACTTTGAAGATCTTTTAAATCCTGTAAAGGCATCGACTCGTGACACACACGAAGTGACACATCTAGGGGAGGACGCAGTTTTCACTGCAGCAGAAGTGGCTACTGCAATTAAAGGGATAAAATCTGGAAAAGCTGCTGGTGAAGATGAAATCAGACCCGAGATGTTAAAAGCGCTGACTGGAGAAGGAATTCTCTGGTTAACGCGAGTGTGTCAAGTTGCGTGATAGCTTGGAAAAACTCCCAGAGATTGGCAAACAGGTGTAATTATTCCGATATTCAAGAAAGGAGATCGCAAGCAATGCACAAACTACAGAGGGATATCACTCCTTAGTTTGCCAGGCAAAGTATATGCCAAATGCCTTGAAAGGAAATGCCGAGAACTAGTGGAATCAAAACTGGAAGGTGGTCAGTGCGGTTTTTGTCCGGGTCGCAGCACCACGGACCAAATCTTCACTCTGAAGCAAATCTTCGAGAAATCTTGGGAGTATGGCAAAGATCTCTTAGCATGCTTTGTCGATCTTGAAAAAGCATATGACCAAGTTCCTCGGGATAAACTTTGGAAGGTTTTGCAGGAGTATGGCGTTAATGGTCAATTGTTACGCGCTATTAAGTCATTCTACTGCAGACCGGAGGTTTGTGTTTGGGTAAATGGCAAGCAATCAAAGCCTTTCCATTTGGGCGTTGGACTCCGGCAAGGGTGCGTTTTGTCACCTCTCCTTTTCATTGTTTACATGAATTGGATCGCAAATGCAGCCAAGCTGATGAGTGTGCCACGATTGGAAATTGCAAAATTAGTCGTCTGCTATTCGCAGATGATTTGGTTCTGCTTTCTTCCACAGAATCTGGCCTCCAGCGCGCATTAAATCGCTTTGCAGATGCATGCAACACCGCCGGAATGAAAATAAGCACGACCAAAACTGAGGTACTTGATCTTTCAAGAAACCCTGATCAGTGCGTATTACAAGTGAATGGAGCGACACTGAAGCAGGTAGAGAAGTTCAAGTATCTTGGGGTTACATTTACGAGTGACGGAAGGCAAGACGAAGAACTCGATACCCGAATATGCAAGGCTAGTGCAGTAATGCGAGCTTTGCACTACTCGGTTGTCATGAAACGAGAATTGTCGAAAAAGGCAAAGCTCTCAATTTTCAAAGCAGTTTTTGTGTCCATTCTCACTTATGGTCATGAATCTTGGGTTATGACCGAAAGAATGCGATCACAAGTGCAAGCGTCCGAAATGAGGTTTTTACGAAGAATCGAAGGAGTTACACTGTTTAACAAGGTGCGTAGCTCTGAGATTCGAAAATCTCTTAACATCGAGCCGTTATTTCTCCGAATTGAAAGATCTCAGCTTAGATGGTTTGGCCATGTAAGCAGAATGCCTCAGGAAAGACTCCCCAAACAAGATTTACATGCCAAAGCAAATGGGAGAAGACCAGTCGGACGACCTAGAACTAGATGGACCGATCACATTGAGGATCTTGGATGAAATCGCTTGGGACTTCGCCCAAGCGAAATGATGGAGGTGATGGAAGACCGTGAGGTGTGGCGGCTCAATCTTGAGCTGCTGCCCCCGCAACCCTCACGGAAAAGCGGGCAATGAAGAAAGAAGAAGAAGACAACAGGAATAAGTTTGCAAAATTTTTTCGCTAAGAAATACGACAATCGATGAGAAAGGTAAAAAGTTTCTACTTTAGACAGCGATTCTAATTTGAACTAAATTCTAAGATGGCATTATACGAGAGATAAAACCTGTTGTATCAAAGATAGACCAGCTTTTGTGATGTTTTTAGCCAATGAATGATATAAAATTTGAAGCCAAAAATGATCATATTGTAGATCAGTTTTGGTAGCGTATGTATGCAGGAACCAATAGCAACAATAGTCAAGTTTTTAGATTTGGTTAAGCTACTTTTTGCTACTAGTTAGTAAGTTGTACGTATCAGATTAGGCCTACTGTATTATTGTACTACCGTCTGATTACAGTTTTGAGAATAGCCTACGCTAAGTACTAGTATAATGTACCGGTACTTATTCTTTTATTTTATAAAACTGCTTTGTTGCTGGTTGTACAATACCGGTAACGGAACTTTCCATAGCTTGGTGAAAAAAGGTTTGGCAAGAATAGGACTGGTAGATTAGGTTGGTGTTGTTTTAGGGATGTTGTAGTAGGCAATAGCTACTGCAGGCCTATTTAATAAGGGCTTCCTGCAGACATAGGCTAACAGACCTGATCTACAAAATGATCGTTTTTGGCTTCAGATTTTATATCATTCATAGGCTAAAAACATCATCAAAGCTAGTCTAACTTTAATATAACAGATCATATCACTCGTAAAATGCCACCAATAAATTGAGTCTGAATTAGAATCGCTGTCTAAAGCAGAATCCTTTTACTTTTCTCATCGAACATCGCATTTCTTAAGGTGCGTTTAGACTGGACGCGAAGCAACCAAAATTTGACGTCATCGACAGCTCACGAAAGGTTGCAACCGGTCGCAACCTTCGCGAGCAGTTGCGCAACATCGCTTGCTTGCAGGCTGTAGTAAGATAACCTACTAAATCACTGATTGGATTTTTATGATCGCAGTTTGCTAGAAAATTATGTAAATAGTATATTTGTATGGTTTAGCGCCTATTTATCGGTCCAAAGAGTAGGTTGTTGGCAAAGTTAGATTCGGGATAGCCCTAGGCTAACCAAGTTAATTTGGATCTAGACTGCTAAGGCTGTAAATTTAAGAGTGATTTTTCGTAGCTATGCTTGATCTCAGAGCTTCATTATAATGAATACACCGAAGCAATAGGCCTAGCCCCACGGCATCTAGCTTTTAAAACAAAACTTTTTAGTCTGTGCAGCGTAGCAGAAGCAATTGTATCAGTCCAGTGGTTCTTTTGGCTGAGCAGCTTTTGCTTTTTTGTCTTAAACTAACATAGTGTTGTTGTTTTTTTCAGCATATAAAACAACCCTCCAACAGGCTAGTTTTGAGTGTGTTGATAGCGTTTTTACCCATTGTTTGTTAGCTTGTTGTTTTAAAAGTAACAACAATTGAACAATTGCTTGAATACTGGAAAATTTGCAAAAGTTTTTTAGCTGTTTACTTGACCAAGCCAACTTGGTGAATAAAACTGTATTTAGAATTGGTTTCAAGCTACATAGAAGAGCTAGATAGATACAAAAAATTTCTATGAACTTTTGGATTGGTCTAATTAGTAATCACTTCTTTGAATAGCTACAAACATGGAATTTTTTCTTCTGAATGTCTTCTTGTTTATGAAGGTTTGTGACAGTGATCAAGTTGAACTGGAAGCAATAGTTTTGGACTCCCCGAAGTTTCATAATCATGAATATTGTAGTCTGGTAGTGATTTTTCACTCCAGTCCTAATTGATGAAAATAGAAGTGTCAAGTGTGTTAAATATTCATTTACTGTGTCTTTGTGTAATATCTGAATTTAGTTGTTTGTTAATTTCAAAACATTTTTACTGTCTCTTAAAATTTTAACTGCTTTACATGGTGAATAAAGTGACAAAGTAAACAATTTTAAGTCTGAAGTTCAATCATTACAATTACAGTTAGTGTAATCAGATAGAACTAGAAAGCCAGTATATATCTAACCACTAGAAAGTGAGTTCTATTTTTTGCTGAGGTTACTGTTATTGGTAGAGAAGTAGCTGCCTATAGCAAGTCTATTAATATTGTTCCATTCTCATTAGTTACCACTAAACAAAAAACTTAATAAAGCTTTTATAATAGTAATTATTGGACTGGGAAAAGAAGCGTCCGTTACGTGAAAATGTGAGAACTAACAATACTATTTTATTCAGATGCTTAAGTTACAATTTTCACATAAAAAAATCTAAATGTTTTTTTTATCAGGGGCATAATCAAAAACTTGCTGAAAAAAGGGGTCTTGACCTTACAGCTATAAATCTGTCTGTATCTTACAAACGGTGGTTTGGAGCGAAGCCCTTTGAGGTAAACGCGACCGTCGCAACGTACTGGTACTGCAAGAAAACGCAAACCAATAGAATGCTATCGAAAGCATTTAACTTCACACTAAACATCAATAAGCGCTCCGCTAGCGATTAAAAAATCAAAATAGTTTTAAAGGCTGACTTTTCCTCAAAGCAACGGCTGGTACCACTGCGCTAAATTCTTGTCCTTCGATGATAGTGTCAAATCATGCAAAAACTGCAATGTTTTGTTCCTTTCTCCAGCAAATCAACACAGCAATCCATTGCACAATATGCATAAAATCCACTACAAAACTGATGACAATTCCAGCTTTCAAAATTCACTCATAGCGTTAACACTGGGAGTCTTCATAAACAGCACTACATAGCAAACACAAACAACTGTTTCAGCTTACTACAGGTATCATAACATGATTGCCTGAAAAAGAAAAATCACATAAAAAAACAACAACATAGTTTACGCTTTACTTGTATCTGTAGACTAGCCTATAGGTCTACACTCTACAAGAGAGATCTACCAGTGCCATAATGAGACATGAATGGTGAAAGCGTTCAAGGATTTGCTAACTGATTAAACACCTAAAGAAAACTTTTGACATCTGCTTCCAGCTTTTTGCGTTTCTGCATTAAAACCCAGAACTGTCATCGTCAAAACAGATTATGGCAAGGTTTCAGTGGAAGGATCTAAACAAAGCATTGATAGCTAATAAACAGGCTAAGTACTACTATCTTTTTGAAGAAATGACTTGTCTGTTTATTTCCAAATTCAATCTACTGTATGACTTTTTCCCTTATACTTTACGAACTTTTTTCTCAAGATTGTGTTGTTACCTAGGCTTTTAGTCTAGACCCTTCTTCACGGTTATTGCGTGATAACATAATACAAACTCAATCTACGTTTTATTTCCAGCGCGCTATGACGAAACAGAACCTGTGATTACTATAATAGCTCTTCAATAATAAAGTACACAACGCTTTCTGCTCATTGAATACATTTTAAAAGTAAGTTATTAAAATAACCTATGAAGCGACCAGTCGCGAAGATTAGCAACCACTCGCGAAGACTCGCGAAGGTTGGCAACCTTTGCGAGTGACGTAATCGACCACTCGCGAAGGTTGGCAAAGGTCGCCAACCTTCGCTTCGCGTTGCTTCGCGTCCAGTCTAAACGCACCTTTAGTTAGCAAAAAATTTTTGCAAACTCATGCTGTTGTGATGTCGCAAATTCGTACGAAGTCAAACGGAGTAAATAGTATTTTCATGAATAAAGGGAATTGGGGAGAAATAATTGGGGCACCTGTTTGTTACCTCGAGAAGTTCTCATTTATTCAATAAAACTGATTTCGAGCAGTATCTCGTTAAATATCTCCTTCTGTCAATAAAAACTGGAGCCTTTAGCTTAAGCCATTTAACACACTGATTTTTTTGAGTTTATTAGGGGATTTTTGGGAGGAGTGTTTCGCCCAAACTATGTCCAAGTATTTGTTTGTTACTTAAATACCTGCTGATATAAAAAAATCTATCCCTCTAAATTAAGTCATAAAAAATTGATGTTTGGGAGGTGTCCCTTTGGGGGTTCAGGGTAATTGGTACCCCCAAACTATCTCAAAATCTTTTTTCAATTCAGTATCTCTTCATATCACAAAAAAATAGCGCCATAACTTAACTGCTCAAAAAGTTTCTTTGAGTGGGCATTGGAGGGTTTCTGGGGAATGATACCCCCAAATTATGTCAAGACAATTGTCCCTTAAATATCTATTATTATCAAAATATACTGTAGCTTTAGATTAAGTCATTTAAAGAAGTTGATTTTCGTATTGTTCATGTGGGTATTGTACCTCCATTTCCGGGGGTGTGGTACCTCCAAACTATGTCTAAGTATTTGTCTTTTAAATCTACTGATATCAAAAAATTTGCACCCTATGTTAAGATGCTAAAAAAAATGATTTTTTTCTTACAGAGAATGAAACCAGATACCCTCTGATCATATCTAATGTGAAAATGAAAAATTTCAAAAAAGATTTTGTCTTAATCAAAAAAATGTGCTGAATTCACTATAAATTTGAATTAGAAAATCGATGGCCAACTTGATGATTAAACCCAGGTCGATTCAATCACAACGGTTTCATTTACTGGCGCCTTTAACCAATATGCCACAGCAACACATGTGAATACATGACAAAAATCAATAACTAAAATCACGTATTAAATTTTGTCTTTTAAAGTTTTTGGCGCGTCTGCTCCAAACTACGTTTGGTAGCGCCTCCAAAAATGCAGGTGCACAACTTCTTATATAGACTTATCATATCCCCAAGTTTAAAGTTCTTAACTTTGTTGGTTTTAAAGTTTTTGTTAAATTTAGCTTTCAAAAAGTGATTTTTGAATAGGTTCATTTGGGGAGTTGGGGTGTTAGTACACCCAGACTATGTAAAAAAAAATTTCTCTTAAATTTCTGATATATACTGATATCCATAGGTGGGCACAAGTCCGTTAATCGTTAATCCGTTAATAACGAAGCTAACTTTTTCATTAACTCGTTAATCCGTTAAAAAGTTTTTTCATGTTAACGGACTAAATTAACTTCCGTTAAGTGCTGTCAACGGACTAAAGTAATTTCCGTTAAGTTCTGTTAACTTCCGTTAAGGTTTTTATCGTTAATATCTTGCAACTTCGTTGTGCAGTTGAACTTGTTTTTATCTTGAAATTAGGTTAGACTGTAAAATGTAACTTTCAAAACACAAAAAGATCACCATAGCAATAAATATTTCCTTACAATCAGCTCAACAGCGTCAATACGTGTTGTAGAAGCGAATGAATAAAAAGAAATGTAAATTACACGCAAAATGTTAACGGATTAACGGACTTTATTAACTTCCGTTAATTAAAGCTGAAAATAACGGATTAACGTTAACGGAGGTGTGAAGTTTGTTAACGGACTAGTGGTTAACGAAGCTAACGTTTTGCATTAACTTGCCCACCTATGCTGATATCCAAAAAAACTAGCGTCCTAGCTCAAGACGTTCAAAATAATTGAGTTTTGGAGATCCGTTTGGGAAGTTTCCAGAGGGATGGTACCCCCAAACTATGTCAAAATTTTTGTATCATATCTCCTGATATCAATAAAAAGTGGAGCCTTAGTGTAAGCCGTACAACAAATAAACTTGTTTGGGTTTATTTGGGTTTTCTGGGGAATACTCCAAAACTATGCCCAAGTACATATTGGTCTGTTAAAGATCTACTGATATAAAAAAAACTAGCGACCTAGCTTAAGCTGTAAAAAAATTGATGTTTAAGAGGTCCAGGTGGTTGGTATATCCAAACTATGTCAAAATGTTTGGGTTGGTTGATCTAAAAAAAAAAAGAAAAAAAAAGGTCAATCACTTATAAATTAAAACGTAATATTAACTTAGACCTGGCCATTGTTGAAGACCTGTAGATAGAAGTTCTAACCAAGACTGGTACAGCTGGAATAGGAGTGATATACAGACATCCGAGTAATCTAATTAACAACTATGAACTTTTCTCATATTGTCTTTGTGACATATTTTGCCAATTTAACGCTGAAAAAATGCCTTTCTACGCAGTAGGTGATTATAGCATAAATTTAATGAGAGTAAATGCAAGCAATAGCATAAAAAACCATGTCCATTACATGATCAACGCATCATGTATGTGTGTAATTGATTTTTCTACGCCAATCACCTATTTCCTTTTTATTGTTTTTAGCAAACCTTTTGTTAACCAAGGCTTTGCATGGAGTCGCTTTTCTTTGCGAGAGGCTTTTCGCAGAAGGGCAAATTTGGTTACAACGGAATTAAAAGTTACACAAAATTTGTCAATTTGTTTATTGACAGAATCGTTATTTTCTAGTTTAGCATCTCTTAGATAATGCTCTAACTCTTGGAGAAATAGTTCGAGATCAAAGTTACTCATATCACGAATTTGCACAACTTTGGGTTTATCTATATAACTTTTCTTTTTTCAGCAACAGCAATGAAAGTACCAAAGTGATTACTCAAATCCGTAAGTAACAACCCGCTTGTATAAACATGCCTAGTTTTATTACTAACGTATATATGGTCAAGAAGAGCTATGGAATGAGTATTAGTTTCATAGTTTCAATCGGTAAACATTTAATTAATAGCTTTAGTTTCATTGGGTAAAGATTTTTCAGTTAAAGTTTACCTTTTTTTTGTTAGCTAGCCTATCGTTCTTTTGCAAAATATAAGGTAAGATTTGTACTTTTGTCGGTAAAGACTTGATTTAGGCTATAGCAATAGTTTCATTCGGTAAAGATTTAATTAATAGCTCTGGTTTTATTGGGTAAGGATTTTTCAGCTAAGATTTACCTATTTTGACTAAAATTGACTGAATGATGGGTAAAGATTTATGCATTATAAACGTAATCGGTAAAGATTTATTCATTGATTGATAAATTGGTAAAGATGCTTGTTTTGAAGATTTTTATCACTGGTGATATTTGTCCTTTTGGCCTCGCTAGCCTCACTGATGAGCCCTGAGATTGGGCGAAACAGCTGTCTAATGCATGCTTTTGGAAATTATTTTGCATTAAACTTTTAGAATAATCTCTTGTAATATTGTGATTATATTTTTGGGAAAAAAAAATTGTGTCATAATCTGGTTAATTTGCGATTCTTTGCCTTTCTACGCTCATGTTCATACCTGTAGTCCCAGCTATATTGACGAGGAATAAAAGACGAATGTCGATTCCAAAACAGTACGTCTTAGGCTGTTAATCAAAGGTTTGATTGTGCCTATAAGACTCTGTATACTGTCTATAGCTTATTATTAATTTTCTCAGTACATTGTTCTTAATACGTTGAAAGTGATTTGATACTGTATCAAATCACCTACCAAAATTCAAACACTTGTTTAATTAATTTAAAAGCGTTGTTTGGAAGGTTAGGGGCAATAAATAGCCTAAATTTGCAATAATTCTTAACTTTAGCTAGGTATTTAGGCAGTGTACATTCATATTTTGTGATACATTTATACTCTGAAGGCAGTGCACATTCATGGGAACCTTAATTTCAAGCAAAATTAATATAATGCTGTGATACTTTACTGTTCTGTGTCTTTTCAGATTGTTTATTCACTTTTTAATGTCCATTTGTCTAAAAGTAAACAGGTAAAATCCTTACCTAATGTATCAGAAAACTAATAGAAGCATTCGATCCTACCTAATATATCAGGAAAACCAATAGAACCAGTCGATCTCCATCGGATCTCTCAAAAGAGCTGCAAAACAAGTTTTCGAAGAAGACCTATCTTATCGAAAAGCTGCTGAAAATTTTGGTGTGGATAAAATGACTTTAATGAGATTCATGAAGAAAAAAGCAGATCTGTGCTATTGGAATTGAATCAATAATTTTAAGTAATTAAATTTTAATCCCTGCAATAGAAAAAGATCTAGCAAGTCACTTTTTTTTTCTTGTGGACATGTAGGCCTATTTTGGCTTGTTGGTGTAGAAGTGCAAAGAACTTGCTTTTAGATTTGCTACCGAAAATGAAATGCCGGTTCCTGAATCATGGAAAGAGATAGAAAAGCAGGAAAGCAGCGGTGGAAAAGCTGCTAGGATGGGCATCACTTGTCCATTAGAAAACCAGAGGCAACATCTACAGATCTACTGGAAATGTCTCAGCATAATGTGAAAAAATATTGTGGCAATCTTGGCACCAAACTTTTTGCTAGGTCCGGTAATATTTTGTGATGTATAGAAGTGCTTTTATCAGAAGTTTTGCCAACATTTGCTTCAATTGAAGATGCTTTGTTGCCTTATAAATTTATATTGAAATATGTTCACAATTTTTTTGTATTTGAAAGAAGTTCT
This sequence comes from Trididemnum nubilum, assembly GCA_963965965.1. Taxonomy (NCBI): domain Eukaryota; kingdom Metazoa; phylum Chordata; class Ascidiacea; order Aplousobranchia; family Didemnidae; genus Trididemnum; species Trididemnum nubilum. Next base: position 721,444 of record OZ014479.1, on the reverse strand, counting down.
ATAAAGTTGTTTATAGCTTGAAGCAATCAACAATAATGTGTATTAAATTGGTAAATATAGTCAACTTGTTAAAGCAATATTGCAAATTTACAAGCTTATTTTACACTTATCTGTGTTAAGCCTGCTTGCATTTAGCTCATTTCATTGTGCTGATTAAATTTATGTTTGTAAAAAAAGCAATATTTTTGCATTAATTGGATCAACATAAGCATTAAACATCTCTTTCCATGTAAAAACTGTAAACAACTATAAGCTTCTTTACTGAGGTAAAAAATTTGTTGATTGGTTTTTCTTGCGTAATATGCCTATTTCAATATCTTAGCAATGTCTGTTCGTGGCCAAAATTGATCTATTTTTTTCTTGGATGCATGTAAGTTTACTTAATATTGCCAATGGACGCATGAAATTAAATGTGTCACACAATTTATGCTGCTTATGTTTGGTGTCTCAAATCACCTTCTATCGTATCAAATCAACTTCAGAGTGTATCAAATCACCTTCTCAGGAAGGTTGGGAGACACTTGGGTGACATTTTTTAATCAATATTTGCCAAAAGAGCTAGCAAAATTAAACTTTTGAACTCGTTTACTTATGCCGACAAATGAACTAAGCATGGTGAAAAGAATGAACGATCGTTCTAGTGCTAGCAGTTTTGAAGTGGGAATTAAAAATGTTAAAAGTGTATCAAATCACCTTCCTCTCCCCATGTTCTCAATAGAGTCATCAAATCAGCTAAATCAGACCACCTTTCGATATTCCACAAATTCTTATGTCTACATTCATGATATACTTGCACCAATCATCATAACTTTCCGGTTCCTTTTTTGCTTCTTTTGTTGCATCTTTCATCATTCTTTTGATTTTTTCGTCTTTCAATCTCCACAATTTCACTTTTCCGGGATTTTTCAACTTTCTAACAGCTCTATGCTCCATCATCAGGTTCATGATGAGCAATCTGTGCTGTGAAAAACATTCCTCTCCCGGGATTACTTTTATGTCTTTAACTTTTTTCATAACTTCTTTCTGCACCACTGCATAGTCAATGACAGTTGCACAATTTCCAGATTCATTGGTGATTAATTTTTCGTCGTCCTTCTTGAAAAAAGTGTTTCCAACAACCATATCAAGACTGTCTGCAAACTCTAGGATCCTTTTACCATCTCTGTTGCGCTCACCCCTACCAAATCCACCATGAATTCTATCATTGCCTAGAGAAGATCTTCCAACATGCCCATTGAAATCTCCTAACACAAAACATATACCGTGTCTGGATTGTACTTCAGCAGTGAGATCTTCATAAAATTTTTCTTTCTTTCCTTCGCTCCTTCCACTCTGAGGTGCATAGACTGAAATCACAGTCACCACTTTTTCGTTCACCACTATATCTATAGATATGATTCTTGGGGACACTCTTCTCACTTCCATCACAAATTCAACAAGATCATGTTTTATCATAAACCAATACCACCACGTCCGGTCTCTTCTTCTTTCCAATACAATTTGTATTCAAAGTCACCTCCTCTCAATTTTCTTACTCCCTCATTCTTAAATCGCATCTCTTGTAAAACCACCACATCCACTTTTCTTCTTCCGATGGTTTCTGTAACTTATGCACTTCTTCCAACCATTGAACCAACATTTACGGTTGCCAGTCTAAGCTTAACTTGAGATTTTCTGGCCAAATTTTCTTCCATCCTCCTAAATTTCCACGGGGCTTTAACAGAAGTTGTCATTGATTTAACCTTATCTGTCTCAATGTTTAGCTTTTTCTTAGTAGCTTTATTTGCCCTCTGTACTCTAGGGGCTAGCACAGAGAAAAATAAAAACAATTTGTTTTCTTTTGTCAGCTGCATTTTTTTCTTTGTTTGGAGCTTTGAAAAATTTTATGGTTGCATGCCTTTGCTCACACCAAACAACAGTTATAAGCGGTGGGCCTAGCCTTTGCCTAAAAAAGCGTTTACTCCTACAAGGCAAAAGGATCACTAACATAGTTTAGCCGATCCACCGAGATCGTTGCCCGCTCTGTGGTACTTGGAGCCACTATGCTAGTATTTAGCGAAGACAGTGAGACTAGTGCATCTGAACCTTAATTTATGATAAGTTAGGCGGTAGTCAGAAGTACAAAAGTGCTACTCATCTATTTTCACTGACAGTGATAGTTTGTACATTTGTTCCATTTTTTTAGATCTGACCAAAGCATTTGATACCGTTGATCATCAGATATTTCTTGGTAAGTTGTAGCGTAATTATGGTATTCAAGGCCTGGCACTTCAGCTAATGAAGTGCTACCTATCTAACAGACAACAATACACAAAAATCCCTCGCTATAAATCAAAATTAGGAAAAATCACAAGTGGAGTCCCTCAAGGCTCGTCTTTGGGTCCCCTTCTTTTCTTATGGTCCATAAATGACCTACCACTTGTAAGTCAATTTAACACAACTCTATTTCCTGATGATACTTATTTAACTCTAAGTTACAAGAGTTTATTTGGTCTGGAGCTCAAGGCGAACAATGAACTAGGAAAAATTGATACCTGGATAAAAAGCAATAAATGGTCCTTAAATTATTCTAAATCTTGCTATATGATAATAAATAAGATGCCCTCAAAATCCTGCAATCATATGCGTAGCCAGGATTTTTGATTGGGGGGCCAAACCACAAATCACATGCAATGACGTCATCAGAAATTTTCAAAAAAGGAACTTTTTGTGGGGCAAAAATATCGTAGAACGGAAGATCTGAAGCTGTAGTATGTTGGCACTTAACCAGGATTTTGGTAAAGAGATAGGGCGAAAACTAATCGTTAGAAAATGCAAATGTCTAACTTAAAAGACGTGTTGAGTAAGCTAGTGTAATCAAATGTACCGGTATCAGAGACGGGGGTCTGGGGGAGGGAGCCTACAGCTGCTAGGCGATTTTTGTGAGTTTTGGGGAAAAAAGCTATTTTAATCCCATTAGATCACATTTTGCACGTATTCACAGCCATTTGAAAGAACTAGATTTTTAACCTTTGAAAACCAATCGAAAAATTTTAATTGTTCAATCCTCCTTTTACTTGCATTTAAAGTCCAAAACACGTTTAAAATCTTGCATTATGGTGTAAATTTTTAATTGTAAGTGATTTGGTCCATGTAGGGGTAAGTAACGCACATTGCCTCCTGCAATATTTTAGCAGTAAATAATAATCCACTCGAAGATTTTTGTATTGTCATGAAGTTAACCAGTTATAGGAGTGCATGTGAGGCCAGGGGGCCCAGGCCCCCTCAATTGAAATTCAATAATTTGTTCAATGAACATTTTGTCTAGCTATTTTTTTAAAAGCATTTTGTGCGTAAAAACTGGCGAGGTGGAGATGAATCGTTAATGAAAAATGGTACAATACATGGCTACGCTTACTAAACATGTTATTCGCGGGCCTTATTTACATTGTGCGGGGCCCCTGGCACTTAGGGGATTTTTGCAACATCTTCCTGCCAAATACAAGTGAAGACGAAAGAAGTCCTACCATCTGAGCGCTGGGCCCTGGCACTGTGCCATATGGCAAATACGGCGCTGATTATTGCATTACGTTCATAAAAAGTTTAGATGAGGGCCTGAGGTTGCAATTTTTAGGACAAAAACCCTTGATTTCATCCTGGTAATACGTTTAAATTGGTTGGAAAAAACTGAATTCAGGGGGTGCACCGGGCCCCCTGGTCGTCAATATTATTAATTGTTATATACTGTTGTACACGTGTACTGTTGTACGAAATGATGCTAAAAGTAACTGAAAATGAAGAAACAAGGCTTTTCGGTTAAATTTTTGTCATTGGTGGCATTTCAATTGAGGGGGCCCGGGCCCCCTGGGCCACCCCCTGGCTATGCCTATGATTTTGAAATAAGATCGCGCCCTTAAGTTATTTCATAAAAAAAAAAACATTTAAAGCAAAATTAAAACAACTTTTTTTCCAAAACGTGGAAGACTCGAGTCAAGACACTTGACAGTTTTTTGAAACCTCCAGGAATTGCATGACATTATTATGACGTGGACAGGTGGTCGTCGTTATTATTACTTGCGTTTGTATGGGTAAATCCTAAATTAAAGAAACTGCGCAATTCCGGACAAGGACAACATACTGGCTATGTTCTCATTATATTTATCATTGGTAATATTTCAGTTGGGGTTTGCATTACCGCCTGTGTTATAACATTAAGTTCATAATAACGTTAAACGAGGGCCTGGGATCAGGGGTGCCGAGAGCCTAACGTGGGCCCGGGGCCAGCTCAAATATGACGGATTTCCGGTTTTGTGAATTCCAAAACAGACGGGAAAAATGCCGCAGTTTTGTCCGAATTGTGATCTCAAAAAAAAAAGGTCTTCACCAAAATTCTAACGGTTTTTTCGGTCAAAACTAGGTGATCTCCAGGAACAAAAAAAAGGTTTTTAGGCTTCATATGCTGATTTCTCAGTGTCATTTCGACGGGCCTCTTTCAAGCTCATGAGCCCTCTGTTGGGCCCGCTGAAGCCAACAGCCTTCCTGAAGCCCATGGGCCCCAGGGTCATTGTACCCCCCTGCCCCCCTCTCGGTGGCCCTGCCTGGGATTGCAACTTTTAGCACAAAACTTTTAAATTTTTTACAGGTTTTGCGGATATGTATTGTTAAAGATTTGAATTGCGGGGCCCCTGGCCGGGACCCTTGGTTACCAGGTAGGGACTCCAGGGCTCCCTGGTCGTCAGTTATGGGCCCTGGGGCCCTCTGGTTGTTAGTTAGGGGCTCTGGGAGCTCCTGGTTATAATTAGGGGCCCCAAGGCCTCTTGTTTGTCAGTTAAAGGCTCCGGGGCTCCCTGGTATTTAATTAAGGGCCTTGGGGGCTCCTGGTTGTCAATTAGCGACCCCAGGGCCTCCTGTTTGCCAGTTAGGGGACCCGGAGTGCCCTGGTTGTCGGTTAGGGGTCCCGGGCTCCCCTGGTTATTAGTTAGGGGCCTTGGGGCCCCCTGGTTGCTAGTTAGGGGCCCGGGGTCCCCTGGTTGTCGGTTAGGGGTCCTGGGGGCTTCCTGGTTGTCAGTTAGGGGCCATGGGGCCCCCTGGTTGTTAGTTAGGGGCCCTGGTTGTCAATTAGGGGCCCCGGGGTCCCCTGGTCGTTAGTTAGGGGCCCCCTGGTTGTCTGTTAGAGGCCCCCTGGTCGTCAGTTAGGGCCCCCGGGCCCCTTGGTTGTTAGTTAGGGGCCCTGGTTGTCAATTAGGGGACCTCGGTTTGTCAGTTAGAGGTCCCAGGGTCCACGTTTTTCGCTTAGGGCCCCAGGGCTCCTTGGTTATCGGTTAAGGGTCCCCTGGTTGTTAGTTAGGGGCCCCCTGGTTGTTAGTTAGGGGGCCCGGGGTTCTCTCGTTGTCTGTAACTGCAACCAAACATCGCTAGGCTATGTTGTCACAATTTTTTATCATTGGTGGTATTTCAATTGGGCGGGGCCCGGCCCCCTGGGCCCCTCCTAGCTACGCCTATGCCTGCAATACAAATCTTAGTTTGAATCTAAACTTCACACCCTTGAAACGTCAACAAACTGTAAAATATCTTGGAATATATACAGATAAAACATTCCGCTGGTCTATGCTTATCCAACAGTTGTCTCTTCAACTTGCTCGATATGCAGGAGTTTTTTGCAGAATTCGCAATCTTGTACCAACCATTGTCTTTATGCACAGAGCTGGACAGCGCTGTTTTGAGCTTTTAGCTCTCATCGGCAGCCCTCAGCTATCCTCAGTGGAAGTTGACATGGCTTCCCAGGAGTCGACCATGAAGGACGTCAAGATATTGCAGTTTTGATTTCCGTGGTCACGCAGAGGGGAGTCCTTGTAGTAGGGATAGCCTATGGCTGTCCTTACTACAAGGATCCAGCAATTTTTCACTTGTTTCTAAAGTACCACAAGTGAAAAAATCGTTTATTCCCTACTAAGCATCTACCTCTGTGCAAGCCCATAAGGTTTGCCAGTTAGGCCAAGATGTTTGTTCAGCTGGGAATACCTTTGAAAAAGATAGCTGAGGGCTGCCGATGAGAGCTAAAAGCTCGAAACAGCGCTGTCCAGCTCAGTGCATACTTGACTTGAGCTACAATGTGAAATATCATTGGAGCTGCAGGGTTGGTGGTTGTTATGGCCACCTAACTGCCAGTGGAAGTTGACATGGCTTCCCAGGAGTCGACCATGAAGGACGTCAAGATATTGCAGCATTGTCTTTATATAACTAGATGGGAGTTTGCCAGCAAACCCAGTGAACGATCGACGTGTAGCTAATGCTGTGACGCTCAAAAGTACTTTTCGTCTACCGTGAAATCAGCAATTACTCAAAAATATCTGATTATGGAACCTCCAGAAAAGTAGAGTCAAAATATTTGTCAGTTAAATATCTCCTGATATCATAAAACACTGGCACCCTAGCTTGGGCCATTCAAAAAATTGATTTTGGGGGGTGCATTTGGGGAGTCCCCGAAAAGGTGGCCCCCCCAAACTACACCAAAATATTTGTCGGTTAACTACCTGCTGATATCATAAAACACAGACACCCCAAGTTAAGCTGCAGAAAAAATGAAGTTTTAGGGGGTCCATTTGGGGGTGTCCTCGAGAGGGTGGCATTACCAAACTATGTCAAAATATTTGTCAGTTAAATATCTGCTGATATCATAAAACACTGGCACCCTAAGTTGAGCTGTTCAAAAAATTGATTTTTGGGGGGTCCATTTGGGGAAAGTCCCCGAGAGGGTGGGGGGGTGGCACCCCCAAACTATGTCAAAATATTTGTCTGTTAAATATCTGCTGATATCAAAACAAACTGGCACCCTAAGTTAAGCAGTTCAAAAAATTGATTTGCGGGGGGGTCCATTTGGGGGGGTCCCCGGGAAAGATGGCACCCCCAAACTATGTCAAAATATTTGTCTGTTAAATATCTGCTAATGTCATAAAACACTGCCACTCTAAGTTAAGCCGTTAAAAAAATTGAGTTTTGAGGGGTCCATTTGGGGGGGTCTCGGGAGGGTGGCACCCCCAAACTATGTCAAAATATTTTTCTGTTAAACATCTGCTGATATCAAAACAAACTGGCACCCTAGCTTGAGCCGTTCAAAATGTTGATTTATGGGGGGTCCATTTGGGGGGTCTCCAGGGGGGTGGCACCCCCAAACTACGTCAAAATATTTGTCTGTTAAATATCTACTGATATCAAATAAAAGTAGTACTCTAGCTTGAGCCGTTCAAAAAATTAATTTTTTGGGGCCCCATTTTGAAGGGGTTCCTGGTGGAGTTGCCCCAAACAATTTCGGGGGAAATAATTGGGTTTGCAGCTCAACAACTTTACACAAAAATTAGATTTCGATGTTTTGTGGTTTAGGAGAAGAGCGTACAAAAATTAGGAAGAAAAAAAAGGAAAAAAATGGAAAAAAAAGAAAAAAACTCATCGCGGCCAAAAGTGGGTTGGTTGGGATGAAAGAGTATCTAACGACATACCACCCTATGAAATATTTTTTGCCGTACTTTAAGCCGTTTTTGACTGAGACGGCTTTTTACGCCAAACTTGCGGGACGGTTTTTGGATTCTAAAACTAGAGTCACGTAACCTATTGCCTCGAAATTTGGTACAAACATGCAACTCATTAATCTCAAGCTGCTGCCAAAATTTCATGTACCTAGATCAAACCGTTCTCGAGTTATAAGCAAACGTCTGAAATTTCGCACTCGTTAGTTGGAAAATGGCCGAGTAAAAACAGAGGAACACGCGACGCGGGCGTCAGTCGTTCCAACTAGTCTGCTAGCGCACATGAAACAGAACTTGTCACTTACGCCCTCAAGAGGCGGTGTGAAGCATATCGACAGGTCATAGCTACAAGCAAATTAGCAACGGTGCAAACCTCGCTCAGGTCTGGTTGGAGCAATATGTCTACGACAGGTTTTGTGGTCTGAAGGATTACTGATTTAGCAAACGAGTGAATGTATGTAGGTTGGAAGCTACACTACACAGCAGAAGCGAAGTAATGGCTATTGAGGTGCCATAATCGTTAATTGCGGCTAGAGTTGGTAATTAGCCTACTGCGTTAGCCTATACCGGTATTGATAGCCTCTAGCCTATTTATATTGCTTTCAGGGACATGGTTGTTGTATATTTGTGTGCAAATTGAGCGTAGCAAATAGGTAAAAGTTAAAGATGGCTGTTAAAAACAACCAATATGATATTGCTACAAATTTCAGATTGATTACTGCCCCATGCAATATTGTTATTACAGTTAGATTGCCAAGGAGTTTGAGGCAACAGCCTGTAATCTATTTCAGATGACAATGTGCGTCACTTGTTTTGTCTTCAATATCTTCCTGCTTAATATCTGACGTTACGTTGCTACTTTCTTTTTTTGACTCCACGTGTTATTGTGTTGGCATGCGTTTACAATTATTGAAGTGGTCAAGAGTAAAAAAATGAATGCATAGCTTACAATACCGGAAGCCAATGATTTTTTTGCTGCGAAAAAAATTCTTGTATTGCAAGTAATATCTCAGCACTAGCATGCTAGATTTGTCATGAGATTTAGGTGAGCCTAAAGGTGCGTTTACACTGGACGCGAAGCAACGCGAGTGGTCGCTTACGTCACTCGCGAAGTTTGCCAACCTTCGCAAGTGGTTGCTAATCTTCGCAACCGGTCGCTTCATAGGCTAATTTTAATAATTTTGTTTTAAAATGTATTCAATGAGCAGAAAGCGTTGTATACTTTATTATTGAAGCGCTATTATAGTAATCACAGGTTCTGTTTCGTCGTAGCGCGCAGGAATTAAAACGAAGATTAAGTTTGTATTATGTTATCATGCAATAACCGTAAAGAAGAGTCTAGACTAATAGCCTAGGTAACAACACAATCTTGAGAAAAAAGTTTTTAAGGTATTAGGGAAAAACGAAGTACAGTGGATCAATTTTGGAAATGAAAAGACAAGTCATTTCTTCAAAAACGCAGTAGTACTTAGCCTATTTACTAGCTATCAATGCTTTGTTTAGATCCTTCCACTGAAAACGTGCCATAATCTGTTTTGACGATGACAGTTCTTGGTTTTAATGCAGAAACACAAAAATCTGGAAGCAGATGTCAAAAGTTTTCTTTACGTGTTTACTTAGTTAACAAATCCTTAAACACTTTCACCATCCATGTCTCATTATGGTAGTGGTAGATCTATCTTGTAGAGTGCAGACCAACAGGCTAGTCTACACGTACATTTAAAGCGTAAACTATATATTTTTTTTGATGTGATTTTGACTGCTTTCGACTTTCATCGATAAAAGATTCATCAGGTCAGGAAAGAAGTGTTAACCGCTTGTTATCAGAAATCAACATCACGTTTGATGTTTTCGCTCATAAATCGACGTCGCATAATCGAAACAGTGTTTGCCATCAGAAATTGATATCGCGTAACTGAGTTATTATCGGAAATTAATATTCAGGATTCCCTCACAATTTTCAAAGTTACTGGCTATTTTGCCTCTAGAGGCAAAATAGTGTTTTTCCTCTGTTTGGGTTGGGGTTAGGTTTAGGGTTGGGATTAAGGTTAGGATTAGGGTTAGAGTTTGGGTTAAGGTTGGGATAAGGCTTAGGGCTATTTTGGCACATGCGGCAAAATAGCCGTTAGGACTATTTTGCCTCCAAATGGCAAAATAACATGGGGCTATTTTGCCTCTAAAGAAAAAATAGCCACTGCCATTTTCAAAACCAAATTCCATGATCTTTGAATAACTTTTTTCATGACATTTGTTACACTTTTTCCAAGCGTGTTGAAAAAATGATTCTTACTTGCAAACTGGTTAAATCTTACTTTGCGACACATGCCTCCATACAACAATTTTTGTTTCGCTACCCATTTTGGTAAAATTTAGGGAGTCTTAGATCACACGATCATGAATCGCAAACCAAAAACCAGGTGAAAACGGTCATTTCTGAATTGCAAATTTACTGACTAGCTTACAGGTGCATACCCATGATTTTACTTGGGAGGGGGTCTTGGCTCCATAGTTGAAATTTGTTAGTTCGAAAAATCAATCATTTAAGTGGCGTGGACAGTAAACCGGTACAACTACGCATACCTCAAACAAGTACTGTAGGCGAAGCTCCATGCCACCATAGGCCATGGGCAGTAGCGTACGCAGGATTTTGAAAAGGGGGAAGGGCCAAGAACTTCAGAAAATTTGAGAAGAACAAAGATCAGAATAAGAAATTGTTCCACCCAAATTCAGAGTAATTTTTTCCCCAAAATCAGGTGAAGAGCAAAAAAAAGGTCTTCACTCAAACTTAGTCCGATTTTTTGCCCAGAGTTGGGTGCAGGCCTACAACAAACGAATAAAACATACCCTTTGAGTGATCCAGGCGCGCAGCCAGAAATTTTTAATGGAGGGGCTGTTTTGGGGGTCTGGGGGCTAAGCCCCAGCCGCCGGTGGCAAGAAAATTTTGCACGAAAACTTTGCTTTTTTTTGCAAAAATAACTTCACTTTAGGGATATTTGGTTAAAAAATAATGCTTTTAAAACCTGGCTCAGAAATTGGCAGTGCAAACACAATTAAACTGGTGGTATAAATGGGATATTTGGGCGGTGGCTAATGGTAAAACGTTAGATCTCTTGTTTGATGCTGGTAAATTATAAAATCGAATAGTTCAATAAAACTCACACGGAGTAATCTATTTCGTATACAGTTTGTAGAGAAAAGTAATTGTGGGGAGGGCTAATGAAAAGAGATTTAACTAATACTGAATAGCCCTCCTCTATTCCTTAGTTTATAGTATATTTGTTGATGACACCTATGTTTAGCATTTTTACATTTGCGATCAAATTTGATTGCTTATTTCTTACCATTTTTCAAAGTTTTCATTTATTTGTTAGTTTTATTTCTGACAAATTAGCCCCCCTCTGAATATGTGCTTCAAAAGATGTTTTAAATCACTATGTAATCCACTACAGTGCATAAAACAGTCTCAAAAGTGCTAAAAACGTAGTATTTTTTCCATTCTGCATTTTGGTCGACATGCCAATGGGGGGGGGAGGAGTGCTATAGCCCAACCGCTTCCTTCCCCCATGGCTACGCTACTGGTGTGATCAAAGTATCTGCTTAACTTACAAAGGGGGGCCATGCCGCAATTTTGCATACTATTCTATGCTAATTATACTATCCTGGCAACCCAAAGGGGGGGGCATGGCCCAATTGCCCCCCCCCTAAATACGCCCCTGGCTGCGAACCCAAATTGCATTGAGCTCAGTAGAAATGACACTCAATCCAATTCAAAATCACAGCCACTTAGCACATTTTTTGCTGGAAAATGTACCATACACCGTCTGCCGTATTGAGTACCGGTACCGGGAGCGTCGCGATAAATCTTGTCACTTACTTACCGGTTACTGAGTTGTGACTGACTGTTTGCTCATAGTTTGTCTTTGGCTAAAGGAGTGAAGAGCTTCTTGATTTACAATTATTCACATTGTCATCAAATTAAAGTTAACAATTTCTTCTAATTATCAACACATCACGTTACAAACTCCGAACTGTGCAGCAACAACTACTACAATAAATCACAACGGGTACCGTAGATTTTCCAATTAGGCTTCTAAAAGTGAAACAAGTCAAACAACACAAAAATTCGTAAGCTACCATTTTGCATTAAACAATTAGTAATGCATCATACAGCATACATATAATGTATTTGCAGCATAGACTAGTCTAAAAAAGGAATTTTAAAATGAAACTGCTGCATATTTAAGCCTGACAGCCATGGGAAGTTATCTAGGCTATTACTGATTAGACTGTTAGACACAATAGACGCTAAAGTGCAGACTTTCAAGAGGAAATACTGTAGGTAGGCTTTTCATTTCTAACTGGCCTATGGTACATACCTAAACTTTTTATTATGATAATTCTAGTGGCCTTACAGCAAAAAGTTTGGTCATCTTCGCATTTACACGAATAAATAAACTTGTTCCTAGTCTAGAAGTAGAGGTGTGTATTCTTACTTCAACTGTCAATACAGAATGAGTTTAATTCTGGCCTGCATAAAACTACATAAGATCGTCAGTTGTCACACCTTTGTATAAACTAAAATTATCCATTGTCACCGGAAGTTTCATCAGGTCATTAAGTAGCTACCGGTAAGTACTTAAATATATAAACTAGTTAATCGGTGTTAGTGCTGGCCTATTTTGCACCAAAGCTTTGACAAAACTGATGAAAAACTACACTGCTTGCGATGCAAATCTTCAGTTTCACAACAGCATTTTGTATATTATAAAACTCACATAGCTTAGTCAGCTTACTAAATCAATAATTTAAAATACTTTGGTTCAAAAAGTTTCATTTCAGTCGGTCTCTTCACGCCTTGTCACTAACCTCACATAGGACCTGGCCTCTTTATTTGTAATTATGTACACCTGTCGATAGGTGGCGTAAGTTACAACTTTGAACGACAATTTTGCCATTGTGCTTTCAGACTATGTTATATTTAGTGACTATGGTTAAACCAATGACATAAAACTAAATGATACGCAACTCTTTTTTCCCTTCTTTTTCCTCTTTGCTTCTTTATTGTGCGGATTTTTGCTGTGTCTTTGCCCGCGCTGATCTGCTGACAGTGACTGTATTGTACAACCTTTGGCTTGCTCAACTAACAATAGGTAACAATTATAAGAAATATTGTTGTCTCTGGAAGTTGTGGGTTTGCCTAATTTACGAAAAGTTTTGTCAACTATACTAAATTACCCCCCAAAACCCAATTTTCGGGTAGGTTTTGCGTAAAATACATAACTGTCAACGTGTTATCACAACTTAATGTTACGACATCACTGAAATGTAAATATGAAACGTGTTGTTTTTTGTTTATTGTTGTGGTTTCGCATTTCTTCTGCTTTTCTGAGTTAAAATATGTTAAATGTTTCATACTGAATTGATTGAACTGCTCTAAACAGGGCCCACGAGAGGGGGTTCAGGGGGTACATCATACCCTGGGCTAGGGGGCCCGGACTCTGGGGGCTTGGACTCAAGGGGCCCGGAAGAGTTCAGGTTCCCGCGTTAACGTGTTTTGGCCTTTTTTTTAATGGGACTTAATTTCAGTGAAGACCTTTTTTTTTGGTCTTCACCTAATTTTGGGCAAAGAATGGGTCTAAATTTCAGTGAAGACCTTTTTTTGGTCTTTGGGGGTCCGGCATCGAGCTTCATACCCCGTGGAAAATTTCTCTCTGAGGCCCGGACTCTAAATATGTAAGTGTCAGTTTTATGTTTCATTTTGTATGTTGTTGCGGTAGCATTGAATTTTGAAGAGTCAAGAGCGTATGTATGTTAATTTTCGTTGCTTCCATGCCAAAAATGGCAAAAGTAAACTAAATTGAATAATGTCAAAAAACTTGCCGTAGGTTTTTACGGCATATAGTATACTTTTTTTCATAAGAACCAATAAATATTAAGTTAAGGCTTGCTTTTCGTAGTTTTTTGCCGAATTTTAGCCTCAATTGTTCTTAAATTTTGAAAACACGGATGTTAATTTTAGCGACTACATTTGTACAACTGTTTAAGATGTTAATTTTTGTGAGTCCCAAAGCTTTGTGTGCTTAAGTGAACGTTTTTTACTGCTTTTACCGCAACGCAAAATTGCTCTTTTTTTGACTTGAATGGACTGCCAAAAATTTTCTCAGTTACTCGCATAGAACTGCATTTTTTAATCTCGTAATAGTTGCAATTTTGCTCGCAAATACTACAAAACCACTAAAACTTTATCGTTTTGAATCAGTACAGAATTTAGTTTCTTTTATTAATTTGGATTTTTTCCTCTTTCGTTTTTCCTTAATTTATTTTTGCTGCTGAGGCTGGAATTTTTCTTAATTTGTTCTTAAATTTTGATCAAAAATGAGCCTAGTGTTCTCATAAAATTGTTCTAGAAAAGAGTGTATATGATTAGTTAGTTTGTGCGTTTTTGATTTCTTTTTTTTAAGATATGTTATCCGGTGGTGAAGTATCTTTATAAAAAACATTAACTTCTACTCTGGAATGGAGTCTTCGCCGCTGAAAAATCTTGCTTTTTTTGCAAAAAAGATTGATTTTATAATATTTTTGCATGAAATTTCGGCTACAAATTTTGTTTTGGAGGGTCGCCGCTCAAGAAATTTTTGCTTTTTTCATGTGGAAAACCTTCGATTTTGAGACGTTTTAGTGAAAAAAATTTGAATTCATCAAAATAATTTAGTGAAAAATCGCGGGTATGTTTTGAAATTGATCGCAGAAAAGCTCCAAAGCAGATGCGGTTTTGTCTAGTATACAGCGCCACCGTTGTTTCGTGACAGCAGGATAAAGCAAAAATAAATCATCAGCTGCAGCATGCGATCAAAACTCTAAATATCGTCTAATGTCTTACTTAAATCCCAGAGGTGGAGTCGAGGACACAAAGCTCGAGGCCAAGGACAGCCTTTCCGAGGACAGACCCTCTCGAGGCCAAGAACAGAAATGCTCGAGGCCAAGGCCAAGGACCAAGGACACAGCCGCAAGTGTTCTCCAAAAAAAAGGTCTTCAAAATAAATTTTTAGGCAATCTCCAACTTTTTGGCGTAGCCAGAATTTTCAATGACGTCATGAAAAATTTTCAAACGAGGAACTTTTCGTGGGACAAAGATATCGTAGGATGGAAGATCTGAAATCGTTGCCTATTGGCACTTAACCACGATTTTGCAAAGAGAGAGAGGTCAAACTAATAGTTGAAAAGTGGAAATATCTAACTTTGGAGTCGTGTTGAGAAAGCTTGTGTAACTCAAACGTATCACAGACGGAGGTCTGGGGGCGAAGCCCCCAGCCGCTGGGCGACTTTTTGTAATTTTTTGGAAAAAAAAAGCTATTTTAATGCCATTATTTCACATTTCGCACGTGTTCAGGGCCATTTAAAAGCATTAGATTTCTGAAATTTGAAAGCCAATTGAAAAAAAATAAATTGTTTAATGCTCCTTTTGCTTGCAATTTAAGTCCAAAACACGTTTAACATCTTGCATTCTTAAGTTAAATTTTGATTGTAAGTGATTTGGTCCAGGTAGGAAGACGTAAAGTGCTTTGTCTCTGGCTACATTTTAGCAGTAAATAATAATCCACACGAAGATTTTCCTGAGAGATTTTTTTTTTGTCAAAAAAATAATCGGTTATAGAAGTGTATGTTCAGCCAGGAGGCCCAGGCCCCTCAATTAAAGTCAATGATTTGTTCAATCAGCGTTTTCCATGGCTAATTTTTTTAAAGTATTTTGTGCGTAAAAACTGAATTGTTCGAGGTGAATTGTTACTGAAAAATTGTACTGAAAAATGAATTGTTACTAAAAAATGGTACAATAGATGGTACGCCTATTAACCATGTTATTGTCGGGCCAGATTTACATCGTCCTGGGCCTCTGGCACTTTGAGGATTTTTGCAAGATCTTTCTGACAAATATAGGCAAGACCAAACAAAAGTCTTACGATTTTAGGGCGGGGCCCCCAGCTGGTACTGCGCCATATTATGGTAAATCCGGCCCTGGTTAATGATTTTCGTTCATAAAAATGCTACATGAGGGTCTGAGATAGCAACTTTTAGGAGAAAAACTCTCCATTTCTTCCGGGTTATACGTTTAAATTGGCTGGAAAAATTGAATTGAAGGGGGCCCGGGGCCCTTGGTCTTCCATGTTGTTGTTAGTTACTGTTGCAAGCAAAAAAATGTTAAAAAGAAACTGAAACTGAAGAAACAGTAGGCTTTTTTGGCACATTTTTGTCATTCGTGAAATTTCATTTGGGGGTGGGTTCCCTTGTCTCCCCTCCCGCTCTTTGGCTACGCCTATGCTCATAGGTGGGCAAGTCAATGCAAAACGTTAGCTTCGTTAACCACTAGTCCGTTAACAAACTTCACACCTCCGTTAACGTTAATCCGTTATTTTCAGCTTTAATTAACGGAAGTTAATAAAGTTTGTTAATTCGTTAATATTTTGCGTGTAATCTACATTTCTTTATATTCGCTCGCTTCTACAACACGTATTGACGCCGTTGAGCTGATTGTAAGGAAAGATTTATTGCTGTGGTGGTCTTTTCGTGTTTTGGAAGTTATATTTTACAGTGTAATCTAATTTCAAGATAAAAATAAGTTCAAATGCACTAACGAAGCTGCGATCGGAAAATCTTTGGAAATTGCAAACAGCGATAATTAATAGACCTCTTAGGCTGCAGCTTGTTATTTGTGACAAAAAAGAGATTCTTTCTTCGATTTCTTCTATAAAACTCGTACTAATACACAACAAGTGCTATTAGTGCAAACTGGTTTGTATCGGTACGATGAATGAATGGTGCAAAATATTAACAGTAAAAACCTTAACGGAATTGAACAGAACTTAACGGAAGTTACTTTAGTCCGTTAACAGAACTTCACCGAAGTTAATTTAGTCCGTTAATATGAAAAAACTTTTTAACGGATTAACGAGTTCAGGAAAAAGTTAGCTTCGTTAGTAACGAATTAACGATTAACGGACTTGTGCCCACCAATGCCTATGCTCCAATTGAGGAAAACAAAAAAGGTATTCGCAAATTTTCCGCGAGGTTTCTGGCGTTTTCCAACAAAATTTCAACGATTCAAAAAATAGTGCTGTCTTCGAGCCGAGGACAGGGCAATTTTCGAGGACTTGAGGCCAAGGACTTCAAAATGTGTCCTTGAGGCCAAGGACGTCCTCGAGGACTCCACCTCTGTTAAATCCTTTTACTTTTGAAAATTCATATAATGTATTTTACCAACTTCTTGCGAAAAAGCGTTAACGTACTTTTTTCAGAATTAGTGCCTGCAATACGTCCTTGTGTCCTTGGGAAAGACACTTGACGCATATTTCCCATTAGGGCCAAGCAGTCTACCCACAGTGGAGGCCTAGCCAGAGGAAAGACTCGCAAACAGAACCCAAAAGAGTGCTCGGCGTCATAGGCGTAGCTAGAATTTTTGATTAGTGGAGCCCAAACCGCAAAGCAATGACGTCATCAAAACTTTTCAAAAAGAATTTTTAATGGGACAAAGATATCGTAAAATGGAGGATCAGAAGCCTGGGTTACCACGTAACCAGGATTTTGCTAAAGGGGTTCAGGACTTAAACCAAAACTTGAAAAGTTTTCAAAAAATTATAAATTGGGAGAGATGGTGAGTAAACTAGTGTTACTTAAACGCATCACAAACTAGGGTTTGGTGGCAAAGCCCCCCGCCGCTGGGCGATTTTTTGTAATGTTTTAGAAAAAATCGCAATTCTAAGGCCATTTGATTACATTTTGCACGTCTGTAGATCCACTTAAAATCACTAAATTTTTAAGATTTGAAAGCCAGCTGAAAAAATTAAATTATTCAATTTTCCATTTACTTGCAGGTCAAGTCCAAAACACGTTTAAAATCTTGCATTTTTAGGTTAAATTTTGCAAGTGGCTTAGTTTAGGTATAGGGTGAAGCAAGATGCAATGCCTCCTGCAATATTCTTAGCAGCTAGTAAATAATAATTCACTCAAAAACTTGCCTCGGAGATTTTTGTTTTATCATAAAAATAACCAGTTTTAGAAGTATATAAACGACCAGGACCCAGGCTTGCTCAATTCAAATTCAATAATTTGTACAATAAGCATTTTCCCAAGCTTTTTTTTTTTTCAAAAGTATTTTGTCGGTTAAAACTGATGAGATGGAGGTGATTGTTATTGAAAGTTGGAACAATAGATGGTTACGAGTCATGTTATTGCATTATGTTCACAAAAAGGTTACATGAGGGACTGAGGTTGCAACTTTTAGAACAATAAGCCTGAGTTTCTTCCAGATAATACATTTACATTGGTTGGATATTAATATTGTACTGTTGAACGCAAAAGTGCTAAAATAAATTTAAGCTGAAAAAAGGCTTTGTTGTCATTATTTTTATCATTGGTGGCAATTCAGTTTGCCTCTCCCCCTTTGGCTACGCTGTGCTAGGCGTTGACGTGGTAAGACAGACGCAAAGTGCCTGGTTCATACGAATGATCGATCGAGTGACAACAGCAAAAGTTCATGACCTATGAAAAATGTTGGTGCGGATGAGTAAGACTTCAACTATTTCGTTCACATTCTTTAAACGATTAAGAACGGACACGATCCTACTCTGAAAAGGCTACCAAAGACCTGTAGAATCAGCTCCAATTTTCAAGATATCGCTTTCACTCGAATGACATAAACATGAATACAGATTAGTTGCCTTTAAACCACCGTTAATTACTTTGCAAGCACAGTATTAGCGCTTCAACCGACCTTTTTTTAACTGCGTACCAATCGCAAGTGCCAGAGAAAAGCAGAAGAGTGAGGCCTGCAGCCAAGCGTGACCAAGCAGAGAATAAAATAAGCGCATTTGCGCAGTTTCGGATTATCTAGTTTTATGTCATTGGTTAAACTGAATGAAATACATAGCCACGATACTCGACAAACTCAAAATGCAGTGCCGCGAGTAAAAAAATTTATTGGAAAAGAGCTATTAGTTTAGAAGTACAAAATTATGGAAAAACGTAGATGGTTCAATTAAAAGTTTAAGTTGGTATTCATTCAAAAAACGTTTTAAAAGAAAATTATTAATAATTGTGTTGAAACTTAAATTGTTTTTCAGTCACATATCAATAACTCTTTTTTTGTTTGTCAATTAACAATATATGTTACCAGCAGAGCTGGGCAACCGCTACTTGAAAGTATCAGTATCAGTAGTTGATTCTTTCAGCATGCACAAAAAGAGGCACACAATGACATCTGTAAAAGCTGAACAATGTGAAACCACAGTCTATGCATACTGTGGATGAAGCGAAGGAGCAGTGCTCATCAAGTCAGCTTCACCCACACTCCCTCTTCATACTTCAATTCTAAAGCAAATGGCGATAAGAAAAGCGTAAGCAAAAACAAGCCAAAAAAACAAAAACAAGGCACCGTGTAATAACTTAGTACTGAAAAAAAAGCACCATATACAAGTTCAAAAAAGACATTGAATACATTGTTACATGAAGTAAGTCATAACTATGTAATAGTTAGCCTACTGATAATTCAACAGTAATCATACTCTCCTTTTATGGCAACAAACTTAAAATATAATTCAAGTCGTACAGAGTATTAAATTTAATTCAGGGAGCACACCCACAAACTTTAAAAGGAAGAGACTTAATTTACTGATAACTTTCCATCCAAATTTTCTCAGTAACAAAAACAAAAAAAAAACAATAAACAAAAAATCTCCTCATGCGCTACCAGAGCATCCGACCCACTACGTAATAATTAACTTATACAGTTCCCGACATTCGACCACTCAATCTCAGCAATGCATTAAAGATCAAGAAGTCAAAACCGAGAACAACATCCCACCAAAAATTTAAAATCCCTTAACAAGACTCTTCAAAAGCAAACACAAGAAATATCTTTCACCAAATTATAGTTGAACATTTACATTTCATAAGATTGCACTATCGTGTTTTTGATTTAATGAATGAGAGGTAATCTTAATAAATTAAGTTTTTTTCTGGATGAACATGGGGGCTGCAGAATCAGAGACCGAAAGATCAATTCATGGCCTCCCTCCAGTCAAGAATTATTGTAGTAAATGTCCAATAGAATTGTCATCTTGTTGTTGTTGACAGTGTAAATAAATTATTGATTGAATAAATTTAAAAAAAAATTAATTAATTAATTAAGGTAGCACACCCACACGAATATTATCCTTTTTTGAACCCAAAGTAAATGGCAATAAGAAATGCAAGCAAGAATTACAAGGCACCATGTAATAAAATAAAGGTAGCAGCCAATTGTTGCAAAAAAGTAGCACTATAAACAAGTTTGCTGAGCAATATATACAAGTTCAAAACGACAATGCAATACACTTTCATATAGAAAGTCATAACTGTGAAATAGTCAGCCTTCTGATAATTCAGCAGTTTCAACTTTCCTTTTATAGCAACAAACTCAAATTTAGTCAAGACAGCACGAAGCAATTGGTTTAATTTTTTTATTTACTTATACTGCTCACTCAATAACTTCTTGTATTCTTTTTTGAAGCGAAAAAACGAGAATGATTTTAATTTTGAAGGTATGTTATTCCAAAGTTGGACCCCTTTAAATTTAAGTGAATTTTTTCCAGAATTAGTTCTCACAAAGTCTAGAAAATAATTTTTGTTAGATTTACTTCTAGAGTTGTAATTGTGGGCTAGATCAAGGGATAAAGAGTAGTTTTCAAAAATCTGAGGCAATGCTTTTATATCATTGAGATACATAAACTTTCCAACTTCATAGTTATAAATATCGTCAATTTTCAAAAATTTGTATTTGTAATACAATGTGTTGTTCATTATTTTGTCTTTCCAGGAAGCTTTGTTGATAATTCTTAATACTTTGTTCTGAAGGATTTGAATGGGTCTTTTTCTAGTTTGAGATGCACAACCCCAGCCAAAAATACCATACAGTATTTGTGAATAAAAGAAGACTAAATACAAATTTATCAGATTTTTCTGGTTAAAGTAATGGCGCATTTTTGCAATAATACCAACTGCTTGAGACAATTTTTTCCCTAAAAATTGAATATGAGGCTACCAATTCAAGTTTTCATCTAATATTATTCCTAGATATTTGGCTGACTGGCATTTTTCTAGTTCAATGCCTATTATTGTAACAGCAAATTTGCACAATTGAGAAGTTTTAGTCTTAGGCTTTATAAGTAAATACTTTGTTTTTGAATAGTTCAGGGGTAACTTGTTGGCATTTAACCATGCTTCTATGTTAAGTAGTTCATAATTTACATCTTTGTTTAGGGTTTTTAAATAATCATTAGATAGGAACAGCGCTGTATCATCAGCAAACAGTCGCGTTTCAAATTTTGAAGCATTTGGTAGATCATTAATATACATTGAAAACAATAATGGTCCCAAGGTAGAACCTTGTGGAACTCCACATACTATGCTTTGATGGTCTGAATAGGTGTTATTAACATGAACAACTTGTTTTCTGTTTGTTAAATAGTCATTAGGTAATTTTAAAGAGTTTCCTCTCACTCCATTTTTTTCAAGTTTGCTTAACAAAATTTTATGATTCACGGTATCAAATGCTTTCGATAAATCTAACAAGATAAGACAAGTAAATTTTTTGTTATCACAAGAGTTTTGCAATTTGTTTGTAACATCACAAATTACATGACTAGTTGAATGCTTAACTCTGAAACCAAATTGCTCATTTGTTAAAATATTGAGGTTACTAAAATAGTTGTTCAGTCTATTGTAAATAATTTTTTTAAATATTTTGGAGAAGGGTGATAAAACTGAGATGGGACGATAGTTTGAGGCTGTGTATCTGCACCCGTTCTTAAAAATTGGGGTTACTTTAGCAATTTTTAATTTTGAGGGAAATACACGATCTTGCATACGTTTATTATACATGTCAGCTAAAACAGATGAAGTATATTCAGCTGACATTTTGATAAACTTGATGGGAATATTTTCGATTCCAACTGATTTTTTTCCATTTAAATGCATCATTTCTCGAAAGACTTCACCTTCTGTGCAAGGCTCACAGATAAAGGAATTTGGTGATGATGAAATAGTGTTTGGTGCTTCAGTTTCAGATATTTTGGATGCCATTTCGGGCCAATGTTTATGAAATAGGAGTTTAAATTATTGCAAATTTCTACATTACTGGTTGGACTTTCATTTTTTTCATTTATTATTTCAGTTATTGATGCCTTGTGTTTGCTGTTTTTTTCTAAACTTTGGTTTATTAATCGCCATTGCTTTGAAAGATCATTTTTATTTAACTGTATCATGTGAGCATAATAGTTTTGTTTAGCTATTCTTTTGATGGAAGTTAAATTGTTGGAGTATTTTTTGTAGTTCTCTATCAAAACTGGATCATTTTTTTTATAACATTTTTTAAATAATGCATTTTTGGTTTGAATAGATTTTAGTATACCGTTACTGAGCCAAGGCTTTGCATTTAGTTTAATTTCTTTTCTTGTTTGAGGTCGAAGAGGAGCATGCTAATTTACTATTTTAGAAAATCCTTCTAAGAATTGAGTCATGGCCTCATTTGAACAGTAGTCTTTGTTACCTAAAATCAGCGCATTAGTTTTGAGTGATAAGTTGCTTATGTCATCTAGAAAGTTATCTCTATTGAACTTTTTTAGGTCTCTTATCATTTTTTTGTCAGGAGCACAATATAAAGGCCTTTTGGCTAAAATACAAAATGTTGGTAAATGATCTGAGATTTCATAAGTCAGAATTCCCCTGTTGGTTATGCTGTTAGTTGTGTTAGTATACATGTGATCAAGCAGCGTTGCACTAGATTCCGTTATGCGGGTAGGTTTATTTATGACATTGTTGCATCCTTTAGAATATAATGCATTAAGGTAATTACCTATATTTTTTTTACTCTCATGTTTTAAAATATAGATATTGAAATCACCGCAAAGAAAATAGTCATACTTTTCAAGATCCATTTTATTCAGTGTTTGCAATATCAGATCCTGAAATTCATTAAAAGTATTAGTTGGATGCCTGTATATCACACCAACAATAATTTTTTTGTTAGCAGCTAAATTTAATTCAATGAAAACAGTTTCACTATCAGCTGATTGAAATTCTAAATCATGCCGTCTTGAATATTTTAAGTTATTTAATATGTAAATTGCTACTCCTCCTGCATTAGTAGTGGAGTTAGAGAAAACAAACTTATAGTTTTGAATTGAAGCATGATTAATGTTGTTTTTATTGAGCTTGTCTCAGATATAGTTATTATGTCAGGAAAATTATCTAATTCATGAATAAGTTCTTCTAATATGTGTTTATTTTTGACTATAGATCTAACATTGAAATGTATTATGGACAGGCCATTTTGATTGTTTGAGTTACTTAAACACTTTTTGTACCATTCAACATCCCGATATTTGCAATTAGGTTTTATTAGATCATCTAGGTTTGGTTCATTATTAAGAGTGCTGGTAATATGCTTAAAAATATTTTGATAAAACATTTCTTGAAATTCAACATCACAAACTTGTTGAAAAAGTAAAATATCAATTAGACATTTTGAGCAGATGTAGGATGTGTTTGAGTTAAGGTAAAGCGAAGTTTGTATTGTTGTAAGCTTTGTACATCTAGTATATCGCCACTTTAAACAACTGCTGCACTTCACAGCAGGCCGACTGCCACATGTTTTGTTACAAATGTTGCACTCTGAACTATTTACTTTCATAAATGGAAATTGATCAACTAAGCACAGTAAGTATGCTGTATTAGCACTTATTCTTATTGTAATAACCGAAAAGTAGTATAGTCACTTACAACATTGTGGATATATGAGTTTAATCACCAAGCTCAGTCACCAAACTGTAGAGGGCTTCTTGAGAGACTATTTTTTCATGTTTTGAATTGATGTTGGTAAACTCTGTTCCCTTATGTTTCTTCTCTCTTATGTTCCCTTATGTTCCTTCTCAAACGTTTTTGTCACCTAGCAATGATTTAGCTTCATTTAGCAGTGAGAGCCTTCTTTTTGTCAGTGACTCTGTCACTGCCAGTCCAGTCCTTGAAAATAAACGCTTCCTTTTAAAAACTTGATTTCTGGTTGATCTTAAAAATTTTATTATAATAGGAGTATTACCATTGCTAGCTCTTGGTAGAGGGTGGGCTATGTCCACACAATTATTGTCTAGACTCAGATTTAGATGAAGATTCAAATTGGTAATTACTTGGAGCAAAAATTTGTCATAATTGCTGTGAGCATTGGGAAAATTATGTAATCCATGAAGTATCAGACAATTATTAAGTCCATATTGTTCAAGTTCATCAATGGAGAATTCCAGTTTTGCTATAGCAGCTAGGATTAAGTTGAACTTGATGTATAGTTCCTCTATGTGTTGACTGAGTTTTGCAATTTCCAATCCCAAGTCAATTTTGTTTATCTGTATCAAGCTGGACTCAATGTTTTCTGGTTGTAAGTTTTGTGTAGCTTGATTGCTGGTTGATGAAGAGTAGTTTTTGTGCTCATCCTTGTTTGACTCAGAGATACCATTAGGAACATTAGGCCTACTCATTACTGGCCTTAGTAGTAAGCTACTAGCATTTTCTGAACTGGCAGCCGATGGGTTATCCTTTAGTGCATTATGTCGCAAAATAATTTTCTTTTGATTGTTTTTAACATCTTTTAATTCAGACTCCATTGATACCAAAGTTTTCATCAAATTTTCCATATTTTTATTTATCCACAAATTCAAAATTATAAATTATTGTAAAAGTAATATAATATTGTTATTAGGCTAATTTAGCAAATGAAAAAACCTAGTTGAAGAGCATTTTCTGAAACTTATTCGAATAGTAGTGCCGCTGCCGCTATTTGGCAAAAAAAGCAGCGGCGCTGCCGCTTGTCGCTACTTAAATGAAAAAGTAGCGCCGCTGCCGCTACTTGCATACAAAACAGCGGCCGCTGCCGCTCCTTTAGAAAAATATCTAGCAAAAGGAACGATGGCATTCAAATACGGTACCCAATAATGAAATGTCAACTTTATTAAAGAAAGTTACAATTCAAGCTTTTTAAGTATTGATACAGGTTGCAATTGCCATTAGCAGGCTTAAACGATGAACAATTAAGCAAATCACAATTCAATTGGTTGTTGGCATGCTCCTATAAAAAAACAAGCATTTCAAAACGCTGGTTGGTTAAACCAGCGCTTTAGAAACTACGTTAAGAAGTTACCCGAGAAAATTACACTAGGAAGCAGTAGCGTAGCCAGGGGGGGGGCGGGGGGGGGGCTATAGCCCCCCCCATTGGCCTGCCGACCAAAATGCAGAATAAGAAAAATAGCACGTTTTTATAGCTTTTCTAAGACTCTCTTTTGCACTGGATTAAAC
Organism: Trididemnum nubilum; assembly: GCA_963965965.1. Classification (NCBI taxonomy): domain Eukaryota; kingdom Metazoa; phylum Chordata; class Ascidiacea; order Aplousobranchia; family Didemnidae; genus Trididemnum; species Trididemnum nubilum. The sequence continues at coordinate 696,569 of OZ014479.1, read as the reverse complement.
TAAAAAATGATTTAAAGCACAGTTTGAAACGTTTATTTGGGGGGGGCTAATGGACTGCCGACCAAAATGCAGAATAAGGAAATTACCACGTTTTAAGCATTTCTAAGACTGTCTTTTGCACTGGATTAGACTATTTTGAAAATTTTATTTAGGGGGGCTGATGAACTGCCGACCAAAATGCAGAATTAGAAAAATACCACGTTTTTAGCCAGTAGCGTAGCCAGGGGGGGGGCGGGGGGCTATAACCCCCCCATTGACATGTCGACCAAAATGCAGAATGGGAAAAACACTACATTTTTAGCACTTTGAGACTGTTTTATGCACTGGAGTGGACTAGATAGCGACTTAAAATATCTTTTGAAACATATGTCCAGGGGGAGTAGCTAATTTGTCAAAAATAAAACCAACAAATAAATGAAACCTTTGATAAATGGTAAGAAATAAGCAATCAAATTTGGTAGCAAGTGTTAAAATGCTGAACATAGGTGTCATCAACAAATATACTATAAACTAAGGAATAGGGGGGGGGGCTATTCAGTATTTGTTAATTACCAATCATTTCTCTCAAATCTCTTTTCATTAGCCCCCCTTCCAATTATTTTTCTCTATAAACTGTATACAAAATGGATTACTACGTGTGAGTTTTATTGAAGTATTCGATTTTATAATTTACCAGCATCTAAACAAGAGAACTAACATTTTACCATTCGCCACCTCCCAAATAGCCCATTTATGCTTCCAGTTTAATCTTATTTGCACTGCCAATTTCTAAGCCACGTTTAAAAATCATTATTTTTTAATCAAAATAGCCCTAAAATGAAGTTATTTTTGCAAAAACATGCAAAATTTTCGAGCGCTGGGGGTTCCGCCTCCAGGCCATCGTGCCTCCGGCGGCTGGGGGCTTTGCCCCCAAACCCCCAGACCCCCATTGGCCTCCGGCGGCTGGAGGCTCCGCCCCCAGACCCCCCAAACAGCCCCCCATTGCGAATTTCTGGCTACGCGCCTGCTAGGAAGATAAATTGCTTGTCACATTTTCTACACAAATAAAAGGCAATAAGAATAGCTTAAATCACTTAAATAAGGTAAGATTTTAAGACGATGGCATACAGTATTCACCTTCTGCACACTTCTGTCCCGGCTCTTATAGCTCTGAAGTTGTCAATGTTTTTATTACACGCTTGGCCCTCAACCACTAAAATAATTCTTCGTGTAGAGATACGATATGAAAATTCATCAATCGACCGAGTTACAAATATTTCTGGGAATTTTGTAGAAATGGTAGGTGATTAACATCCATGCGGTGATTTCATCCAACTTTGGTAAAAAAGATCGAGCGGTTAATAACTGGTGTTTATGAACTCGAAGAAGATACGTACGTAGTAATGATATATTCTACAGCGCGGGCAACATGCCATTCGCTGCTACAGAGATACATGTTAAGTGAATGATTCACAATGCGATTCACGTTACACATCTTTTTTTGACGAGTATAACTCCATCACTAGACTAGATGGGAGTTTGCCAGCAAACCCAGTGAACGACCGACGCGTAGCTATCAGCAGTTATTTAAAAATATCTGATTATGGAACCTCCAAAAAAGTAGAGTCAAAATATTTGTCTGTTAAATATCTCCTGATATCATAAAACACTGGTACCCTCAGTTCAGCCGACAAAAAATTAAGTTTTGGGGGCTCCATTTGGGGGAGTCCCCGGGGGTGGCACCCCCAAACCTTGTCAAAATATTTGTCAGTAAAATATCTGCTGATATCAAAACAAACTGGCACCCTGAGTTGAGCCATTCAAAAAATTGATTTTTTTGAGGTCCATTTGGGGGGTCCCCGGGGGGGTGGCACCCCAAAACTATGTCAAAATATTTTTGTGTAAAATATCTACTGATATCAAATAAAAGTAACACTCTAGCTTGAGCCGTTCAAAAAATGAATTTTTTTGGGGATTCCCGGTGGAGTTGCCCCAAACAATTTCGGGGGAAAAAATTGCTTTGAAGCTCAACAACCTTACACAAAAATTAAATTTCATGTTTTGTGGTTTAGGAGAAGAGCGTACAAAAATTAGGAAGATAAAAAAGGAAAAAATCTCAGATCCGGTAAAAAATGCCGCTCCTCTGAATAGAAAACCATTTTTTTGTTTTCACATTAATTTCGAAAGAAAGATCCCTTATCACAAAATTCTGACAAAATTGGGTTGGTTGGGATGAAAGAGTATATTAAGACATACAACCATATGAAATATTTTTTGCAGTACTTTAAGCCGTTTTTGACTGAGACGGCTTTTTACGCCAAACTTTCGGGGCGGTTTTCGGGTGCTAAAACTAAAGTCACGTGACCCATTGCCTCGAAATTTGGTACAAACATACAACTTATTAATCTCAAGCTGCTGTCAAAATTTCATGTAGCTAGATCAAATCGTTCTTGAGTTATAAGCAAAAGTCTTTCGCACTCGTTAGTTGGAAAATGGCCGAGTAAAAACAAAGGAACGCGCAACTCGAGCGTCGGTCGTTCCAATTACCTTTCAAACTTATTTATTACCTGGTTCGATTTATTAATTCAATTCTCTGCGCACTATAAATGTAATTCTTAGTATCACTGTTCACTGTTGTAGCAAAATTTATTTTGCTATGCATTAATGTATTTACTGTTCTTCTTGCAGTGCACGAACTATACCGTGATTTGTGACCAGATAGGCAACAAATCATTTGTCCCACTAAATACCAGCATTTTGGGGAAATATCAAAAAAATCCGCTTTTGCGATCTACAAGTCGTGCCCCGCGCCAAGATAGCGTGACTGGGGGGGCGTAAACAAATTTTGGGGGGCACAAAAACTTTAATACTTCGAATCCGAGAGTGTGGACCAAAAAACAAAGGTCTTCATCGCGAAATTCCACAAACTCTGGGGTAAAGGCCAATAAAGAGGTCTTCATCTCGAAATATGCGCGGATTTTTACGAATTCTGGGGTGAAGACAAAAAAAAAACTGCTCATCTCAAAAATGCGCGAATTCCGGGGTGAAACCACCAAAAAAAAAAATCGGCGAAGAAACAGTTCTTGCTCACGAATTCTGTGGTAATAACCAGTCTTGGAGTCTCAGGCCTCGAACTGCACTCCAGTGGCACCGAGCCAGTTACTTTCTTTGGGGTACAATCCTAGCTTGGGGTGCACAATTCTCGCTTAGGGGGCACAAGGCACGGCCCCGGAATGTCTCCCGTGGCGTCGGGCCTGCTGCGACTTTACAGCAATTTATCGAACTGTAACTATCGCATTTTTGTTCCAGAGATACAGCTCGAAATCGGTTTTATTGAAGAAATGAGAACTATTTGAGGTAACAAAGAGGTGCCCCAAACTTTTTCCACAATTTTCTTTATTTGCGAAAATACGATTCAATTTGTTTGACTACGTACCATTGTCAACCCTGCATTCGCAATTTTGTGACATTACAAAAGGCATAATTTTGCAAAATTCTTGCAAACTAAGAAACGCGATTTCCAACTAGTAGCAGTGATTAGTCTAGCTATCACCAAATCGGAAAATTTGGCTATTGTCCCTGGAACAGGTAATTCTAGCCTCCCAGCACTGATCTACAGCACACCTTTTGTGATGTCATAAAATTGCGAAAAGCAGGCTTGCCAATAGTAATAGTCAAACGGATTAAAACGTATTTTCGCGAATAAACGGAATCAGTAGCGTACGCAGGATTTTGAAAACGCGGGGCAGAAACTTTAGAAAATTTGAGAGGAACATAGATCAGAATTTGAAATTGTCACACTCAAATTTTGTCCCATTTTTCGCCCGAAATCAGGTGAAGAGCAAAAAAAAAAAAGGTCTTCACTCAAATTTCGGCCCATTTTTCGTCCAAAACAGGTGAAGAGCAAAAAAAATGGTCTTCACTCAAATTTCGTCCCATTTTTTGCCCAATATCAGGTGATTTCGAGCCCAAAGCCTGATGCCCAACTTGCAAAGGCGGGGGGAGGGGGGGCCATGCCTTAATTTTGCTCAGTTTTCTATGCAATTTTGCAATCCTGGCGACCCAAAGGGGGCCATGGCCCAATGCCCCCCCCTAAATACGCCCCTGAACCGAATTCAGAATTGTGAAAAAAGGTTTGGGGAACCTTTATGTTACCACAAGCAATTCTCATTTCTTTAATAAAACCGATTTCAAACAGTATCTCTTGACAACTAAATGGAAGTTTGCCAGCAAACCCAGTGAACGACCGACGTGTAGCAAATGCTGTGACGCTCATAAGTACTTTTTGTCTACCGTAAAATCAGCAATTATTCAAAAATATCTGATTATCCAATTGTAGGGTACACACAGTATACATCTATAAATAAATACATATATCGTAGCTCAAGCGTAAATTCAAAATATGTACAAAGCTATATCGTGAAATATCTAATACATATTATTTATTTACATAAGAAACTCTGCATTGTATTGGTCCCAGATCTATGTTTTTGCCTTAATAACAACAATTCTAAACTTCTATCTCGAACAGACGACTATTCGTGATTTTAATTATTGGTCTTACAAATATGTACAAAAAAACTGTTTTAGCTTACATGAAAAGTAAAAATTTGGGGAATCTATGTATTTGGGGGTTTCCGTGGAGGGGTGTCACCTCTTATCCATGCCAAAATGTTTATTTTTTAGAGACTTAATATTAAAAACAATTAGCTCAATAACAAGTGATTTAAAGAAATTGATTTAGGAGTGGTCCAATTTTTGGTTTTCTGAGAGAGTGGTACCCTCAAACTATGTCAAAATATTTCTTTAATAATATCAAAAACAGTTAGCTTCCCAGCTTTAGCCATTCAAAAAATTGAATTTTGGGAGGTTTATTTGGGGAGGAGAGTTTTTGGAAAGGTACCCCCAACCTATGTCAAAATATTTGTCCGTTAAACATCTGCTGATATCATAAAACACTGGCACTTTAGTTTGAGCTGTTCAAATAATTGATTTTTGGGGGTCTATTTGGGGGATCCTTGGGGGGGGTGGCAATCCCAAACTATGTCAAAATATTTGTCTGTTAAATATCTGCTGATATCATAAAACACTGGCACCCTAGCTTGAGCCATTCAAAAAATTAAGCTTTGGGGGGGTGGTACCCAAACCATGTCAAAATATTTGTCTTTTAAATATCTGCCGATATCAAAACAAACTAGCATCCTACTTTGAGCCATTCAAAAGAATAATTTTGGGGGGTCCATTTGGGGGGGTCCCCAGGGGAATGTGGCACCCCCAAACCATGTCAAAATATTTGTCTGTTAAATATCTGCCGATATCAAAACAAACTAGCAACCTACTTTGAGCCATTCAAAAGATTGATTTTTGGAAGGTCCATTTGGGGAATTCCGGGGGGGTGGCACCCCCAAACCATGTCAAAATATTTGTCTGTTAAGTATCTGCTGACATCAAAAAAACTAGCACCCTAGCTTGAGCTGTTCAAAAAATTGATTTTTTTGGGGGGTTTCCGAGAGAGTTGCTCCAAAAATTTCCGGAGAAAAAATTGCATTTGCAGCTCAACAACCTTACACAAAAATTAAATTTCATGTTTTGTGGTTTAGGAGAAGAGCGTACAAAATTTAGAAAGGAAAGGAAAAAAAGGAAAAAAAACGCATTGCGGCCAAAAGTGGGTTGGTTGGGATGAAAGAGTATATTAAGACATATAACTATGTGAATTTTTTTTTGCCGTACTTAAGCCGTTTTTGACCAAAACCGCTTTTTACGCCAAACTTTCAGGGGGTTTTCGGGTGCTAAAACTAAAGTCACGTAACCTATTGCCTCGGAATTTGGTACTAACATGTAACTCATTAATCTCAAGCTGCTGTCAAAATTTCATGTAGCTAGATCAAACCGTTCTTGAGTTATAAGCAAAAGTCTTTCGCACTCGTTAGTTGGAAAATGACCAAGTAAAAACAAAGGAACACGCGACGCGGGCGTCGGTCGTTCCGATAACGAAAAACACCCGCATCAAAATCAACTGTCTTGTGTGTAGGCCAGAGGTGGAGTACTCGAGGACGTCCTTGGCCTCGAGGACACATTTTGAATTGTTGAATTTTGTAGATCGCTTGAAAAAAAATTTTGGAAGACGGTTTTTCCTGGAGAACGTTTGAAAAAAATTTTTGAAGATCTTTTTTTCTTTTTTTTTTTTGGAGAACTCTTTGCGCTTGTGTCCTTGGCCTCGAGAGGGTCTGTCCTCGGAAGAGCTATCTTTGGCCTTGGATTTTTTTGTGTCCTTGGTTTTGGGCATGAGCCTTGTGTCCTTGGCTCCACCTCGGGTGTAGGCCTATGTGCATTCTATACGAGTAAGAAGGAAGTGTCAGAAACCGATGGTTATTAGTACTTACTACTTGCTTTCATAAAGAAATGATTGGTCTTGTTCTGTGTGGAGTTTTAGTTGCTTGCAATTTTCTCAAAACGATAACAACTGATAAACTTTACGAACGCATTGATTATTATTGTATGTTAATTTACACTTAGAGTTTAATTTGGCCCGCAACCAGACCACATTATTTGTTGAATTTTGGTTCAGAAAAAATAGGACCACGTACGAAAAACTCGCCTTTATTATGGATATATTATAAATATATAACAACAACACAACGTCACAAATGTAGCATTGTTTGTTCTACTAAACCAAAATAATGTGGTGGCAAGAGCAGAGTGAAAAAATTGTAAGACTCCAAACGGTAACGCGTAAAAATTTAAACCAAGAAAAGTCTTGGAAGGAGTTTATTAGCAGTAGCGGCAGAGAATTTGCTCAAAAAACAGCCCTGAAGCGCTGCCGCTTTTTTGACCAAAAAAGCAGCGGCGCTGCCGCTTTTCGCTGGTGACGAATAAAAGCAGCGGCGCTGCCGCTACCGAAACAGTAGCGGCGCCAGTAGCGCCGCTGTGCTCATCACTGTAGAGATGGCAACAGCGCAGCGTACGCGGCCGCGCGCTGTTGTTGGTGCACCGCGCCGCGCAGCGTGGCAACTAAAATCTGCATTACGTCACAGCATCAGCGCAGCGCCGCGTACAAAAGTTTTTTTACATTTTTTTACAATTATTGTTGGTGATTTTCTCTTTATGAACAACAATGATTAGTCTGGATGTAGCTATATTATATAAATTGAAGACAATGCATGCTACTAAAACAAGAAAAGGTGCTTTTGGTTTAAGTTTATTTTTTCAGAATTCGGAGCATCCTAGAATCGGCTATTTTGGCTACACGAAACTTAGTTTTGATCAGCTGAACGTGTTTTTTTTGACACCAACAAAAAGATTTTGGTTTTGGTAGGCTAGACTAGGAAAGGTTTAGGACGTTGGATGAGCAGGGGTGCCCATCTTTGTTGAGCATTGGGGGGGGGGATAACTTGCAATTTTACCCCGATTTTGCGCTAGTTTCAACTTTGGGGGGAATGAACCTCGACCACGATTTTTTTCAGGTGAGCAAATTAAGTGAAGACCAAAAAATAAGGTCTTCACCAAAAGAAGGAAAAATTTGTTCCCCAAACTGTGGTGGAGACCTGCGCTCAAATGCACACCAAAGTCAAATTATTGGGGGGATGCAGATGCAGACTATACTCAAATTATTGGGGGAGATACAGTCAAATTATTGGGGGGGATATATATCCCCATCCCCCCTTCCGGGTTTCGACACCCCTGTCGGTGAGAAGATGAAACAAAGGCGGACAAATGTAGAAGAAACAGATTTGTGGGAAACAATCATCAGAGTAGAGGCACAAAACAAAGCCTAGCGACACACCCTCCCTGTATGCAGTAGGCCTATGGTATTGGTACAAGCCCAAGGCTAGACAAGAGTTTCTACTACACATGCGCTTGCATTTCAGAGTGACAGAGTTAGTTTAGTGTACCCAGGGATTCTTTTAATGGCTTTTAGGGGGGGCAATTTGCCCCCCTAAAAGCCTTTTGTCCCCCCTAAAATAAAAAATTGCCCATGTTGGGCAATTGTTTTGAAAGCAGTTGCAATGCACTTTTCGTCAAGAAAAGAGCTTTTTTTTAATTTTAAGATATTTTTTCCTAAATATTGGCGAAACTGCGGCTTTCAGGCACTCTAAATGCCAAATGGATTCATTGCTTGAATGCTTGCTTTCGATTATAGTACGTAGCTATGTATCGTGATGTGATATTGTCCTACATTCCCGCTTCTATTCATCATGTGCATAGGGTCGGTCATGCGCATAGAGTCGCAAGGGCAAGGGGCATTGTATGTCCGTATCATGGTTCGTTTGGCGTAGCCATGAGCCTGCAAGTCGGAGGTCGCGTGGAGGTGAACTAATGTCACAGAAAGTTTCGGTACTGGTATCCGGAGCGATAACAGATATGAAACCCTTTGTTTTTATTAGCGCCTTTTCACTTTAGTATGCCTGTATAATAAACTTTGATGATAAACTTGCCTGTATAATAAACTTGAGCTTTGATTCTTTTTTTTTTTTTTTTCTTTCTGGAATTGGTTTACTGTTGCTATTACTATTGAATGTTGGATAATTTTGCTGTACGTTTTTAAATAGTTGGTGAGCGTAAGACTTACAGCGAAATTAAATGGAGTCTTTGAAAGTTATTGCTTTTTTATACAGTGCATCATTAGTTCAGAACTTTATTAGTTATATGTTAGGGTTGCCGTACGGCAGGAGCCGGAGCTTTCATCAACACTTGCCAACCATATTTTGCTTCGACCGCTATCAACGATCAAGGTCAATTCATTACACTACGCTAGAAACTTTTGATGAAATGAAGCCGCCGAACGAAATAGCCAAAAACGATTATGCAGTACGGCTATACTTCATGCTAAGAAAAAGCAAACCTCCAGTTACAGATTTTTTGTTCACCTTTTGCGTGGTGTGTCCCCATAGCAAGACGGTAGAAAGGTGCGTTTCCACATACAATCTTCTTCACGCTAAGCACCGCCAAAGTGCTTCTGAAGATACCCTAATAGATAGGCTCCTCATTTATTGGAACGGAGTAGCTACGGCCGATTACGACCCAAGACCTGTCGTCATGCAGTTTCTATTGAAAGAACGAAGAAAGAAGTTTCCACACATCGAAACTTACAGCAAGCGACAGTTTATCCAAAGGTTTTTTGAATAAAAGCTGAAAATAAACAACCCAAAAAGCAAAAAAATGAATATGTTGTTTTTATAATGAGATTGTCTCAATATTTCCTTATTTCGTTGTTTCTTCAACTTTTGTTTGTTTGTAGCTAATTGTGGAACTTTTTATACCCAGTGTTCTGCAGTACACTAATACGGTAATACGCACCGAACAACACTTTTCTCAATTAAACATTACAGTCTAATCGCGAAGAACTCTGAAAGGGGGGTCTGGGGGGCGTTAGGTTACCTTTAGGAATTTGCCCCCCTACCACAAAAGCTTAAAAGAGGCACTGAGTGTACCCTATTCGTCAACAGGTCATGGCATCAAGAATTAGGCTTTCGATCCTATGTCTGGAGCCTATCTCAGATCTGGTAGACCTATGTCTGTATGTAGTAGGCCTAGAGTACGAAGACTAGGCTACACAAATTTCCAATGACAAAATAGCCTACGTAGTAGCAAAATTTATTCCACAATCCAACACACATGTAAAGGGCAAAGATATAATACATAGGGTAGTTTCATACAAGTGTAGTAGCTTGTGACAACATGCAGAGCACATGATACCTTATATTTCATTATTTGAGCTACTGGTTCAGGATTAGTACAGTAGTTGCATGGAATCATCACGTAGACTGGTAGATTGTTTTTGATTGCCAAAACATGGTGCAGAAAAACTGATAGAAAGCACACACAAGGCAGATTAAACCTGAAAGCCTATAATTGAAACGACTGATCTCACGTCGCATGTTTTTTAGTTTTTACTCGGCCATTTTTAAAGTTAACGAGTGCGAAGTTTCAGACTTTTACTTATAACTCGATAATAGTTTGGTCTAGCTACATGAAATTTTGACAACAGTTTGAGATTCATAAGTTATTTGTGTGTGCCAAATTTCAAGGCAATGAGTCCCGTAACTTCAGGTTTTGGACCCGAAAACTACTTCAAAAGTTTGGCGTAAAAAGCGGTCTTATTCAAAAACGACTGAAGTACGGCAAAAAATATTTCACATGGTTATATGTCGTAAGATACTCCTTCATCTCTACCTATACTTTTAGCCACATTGAGTTTTTTTCTTTTTTCATTTTTTGCTTTCTAAATTTTGTGCACTCTTCTTCTCCTAAACCACACAACATTGATATCTAATTTTTGTGTAAATTTGTTGGGCTGCTAATGCAATCTTGTCTCCTGAATTTTTTAAGGCTTCTCCCCAAAACCCTCCCAAACTGGGGGCCTAAAAAACTAATTTTTTTAATTGCTCAAGCTAGGGTGATAGTTTTTTGTTTTTATTGGTAAATATTTAAGCAACGAATAGTTTGACATAGTATGGAGGTACCACCTTTCCTGGGGCCCCCAAATGGACTCCCCAGAAATTAGTTTTTTGAACGGCTCAAGCTAGGGCATTACTTTTTTTTGTACCGACAGATGTTTAAAAAACCAATATTTTGACATGGTTTGAGAGAGCGACTCTTTTGAAAACTCTCCAAAATAATACTCATGTAATCAATTTTTTTATATGTCATAAGCTAAAGAGCTAATTTTTTTCTGATGTTAGTGGAAATTTAAAGGATATTTAACTTGCGGTGCGGCGCGGTGCAGCGTGAACTTAGTTGTGTTTAAATGCGGTGCAGTGCAGCATGCGAACAAAGTTTGCGGACGCAGTGCAGCATGCGGATGCATATTTTGTTATCCGCGCCATCTCTATATCACTGGTCTCCAGTGTCTTATTTCTTCCGTTGTTCCAAACAAAATTTTGTCTGATATAGTGCTGTGCTGCCCACATTAATAGTTAATAGTGCTGTGTTGCCGACATCGATCGTTATAGTGCTTCAATTCGATTGTTTTATGTTTCTTTTCATTTGCTTCACACAATATCGTTTGTATTTTAGTACATCATACATTGGATTATCCTTCATCGAGTGCCTATACTAAAATAATGGCTGTCACTCGTTTTCTATCCGCCGTTAGCTTTTTCTTTTTTTTTGTTATTTTTATTATTATTATTTTTACTCTATGTATTGCTGTGCTTTTTCGCTGTTTTCTCTTTGCAATGTTTGAACAAATTTAGTCGGGGAGCACCTTGATTAAAAAACTTTCGGGTTTGTTTGGTGCTTCCTGGCCTGATTGTTAGGCTTATTGTGCGATATCTTTATTGTATTATCGATCAGGCGAAACAATAAATGAACATATGAATATCATCGCGCCTAATTGCTCTAATTTTCAACGAGTTTTCTGTAGATCCCCCCCAAAAAAAGTCATCGCGCCAACTCGGTCTAATTTTCTCCGAGTTACTGTTCATCTCCAATAAAAAAGGCCACCATCCATCTTGCAAATACCGCAAGAGTAAGAGGAGTTTTAGGGGGCATGCTAAGCAGTTTAGGGGGGGCGCCGCCTCCTGGCCTCCCTTAGTTGCGGCCAGAAGTGCAAATCTTTATTGAGCATTGGGGGAATAATTTGCAATTTTACCCCAATTTTGCCCTATTTTCAACATTGGGGGGGATGTACCTCGACCACCATTTTTTTCAGATGAGCAAATTAAGAGAAGAGCAAAAAAAAGGTCTTCACTAAAAATGGAATACACTTTTTTTCCCCGAATTCAGGTGAAGACCAAAAAAAGGTCTTCACCAAAAATGGGACCAGGCGCTTAGCCAGAATTCGCAACGGGAGGGGCTAATTTTGGGGTCTGGGGCGGAGCCCTTAGTGCTAAAAGATTTTGCATTTTTTTGCAAAAATAACTTAATTTTAGAGCTATTTTAATAAAAAATAATGTTTTTAAAACGTAGCGAAGAAATTGGCAGCGTAACATGATTCAACTGGTTGCATTAATGGGCTATGTGGGAGGTGGCTAATGATACTATTGTAGTTTTCTTGTTTACATGCTGGTAAATCACAAAATTCTGTTATTCAATAAAACTCACTCGGAGTAATGTATTTCGTTTATATTTTATAAAGAAAAATAATTGGGGGGGGGCAAACGGAAAGATATTTGAGAGAAGTGATGGGTAATTAACTAATACTGAATAGCCCCCCCTCCCCTTATTTCTGAGTTTATAATATATTTGTTGATAAAACCTATGTTTGGCATTTTTACAGTTGCGATCAAATTTGATTGCTTATTTTTTGGGCATTTTTCGAAGTTTTCATTGATTTGTGACTTTTATTTTTGACAAAATTAGCCCCCCCCCGAATATATGTTTCAAAAGATGCTTTAAATCACTTTTTAGTCCATTCCAGCACAAACAACAGTCTCAGAAATGATAAAAACGTGGTATTTTCCTTATTCTGCATTTTGGTTGACAGGCCAATGGGGGAAGGGCTATAGCCCGCCTAGCTACGCTACTGAATGGAACATTTTTTTCCCCGAATTCAGGTGGAGACCTGCGCTCAGATGCACACCAGAGTCAAATTATTGGAGGGGATGCAGATGTAGACCATACTCAAATTATTGGGGGGGATATATCCCCCCATCCCCTCGGGTTTCGGCACCCTTGGTTGCTGCCCCGGCTTAACTGTTCAAAAATTAATCTTTGGGGGATTTTGGCATGGATGGTACCCAAAAAAAATTGTCAAATATTTTTTTGTGTTAAATATCCACTGATATCAAAAAAACTGCTGGAGCCTTTAGCTTAAGCCGTTCAAAAAAGTTGATTTTTGTGGGCTTCATGTAGGAATTTCCGGAGGGTTGGTACCCTCAAACCATGTCCAAGTATTTGTCTGTTCTCAGTGAACATGCCCATATGGGGACCACATGGGTTGTTGGTGGGCAACTGGGCTTTGCGTGGGCCAATTTACTGAGGCCCAAGTGGGCTTAGCTTGGGCCTAAATGAACTCCTTTAAAATCATTTTATATGTTTAGTATAAACACCATTGATTGTTAAAAGCCCAAAAATAATTTTCTCATTTTTGTAACATCCTATTCCCGTTAATTTAGAATTTGGTCGAGACTTGTAATTATGTGCTCATTGTTGCGTGATGCGATACTGCTGTAGTCAATTATATGTGTACTTAATGACGTCACTTAACTTAGCCTGGTCTATGCTAAGTATGCTAGATAAAGTTCTTTTTTAGCTGCATAGAAAACCGTAACTAGGAAAATTTTTATCAGCGAGTAAGTTGATTGCTTTTGTGTATTTAGGAGTAAATATGCATTACTAATTGACCCTTTTTTATATCTCATGACACTGCCCGAGCCTATAATTATTCGCGACACGTTATTTGTAGGACTGCAGATCGGTATTCTCGGGAGCTGATGAGCGTAGGGTTATATTGGTACTTTAGAACTGGGTTGAAAATGTGAATATTTAAATCGTACAAGTTGGCATGAGTCTCTTCTAGTTTTTAGACTGACTGCTGTTAGCGTTGGTTACTTGTTTGTGTTAATGTGAGCGTATTAAGTCGCCTTGAGCTTATTAAGTTGCTTTTATGATTTGCATTTTATGAATAGGTTAGTGCAATAATGCATGTCTTTTGTAGACTGCTCATCTTTGATTGTTCGGCTAGAGTCGATCGAGTGCTGGAGCCGGCTGTAGTGTGCACCGGTAAGATGTTGTGTTTGAGTATAGAAGCTATAGTTGGCTTTTGCAGTATCGTTATTACGGCTGAACGCATCTTTTTTGCTTGTAGGCTTGTGTGTCTCAGAAGTTTTCCGCACGACCATTTGTGTAACGTCGTTGTGTTTGGAGCCACATACAGTTGGTGAGCTTCAGTTGCAATTGTGCTGTTTTGTGTATCTTGAAATTTTGTGCCGAATTTGTATTTGTTTTTTGGTATTAGAAACCGTAGCCTTTTCATGCATTCACCGAAGTGTTGGATTGCTGATTAGGACGAGTTTTCGCTGTACCTGTTCCGTACTACAACTTCCAAACACACATAAGAGTAACGGAACAAAGTTTCAACTGTATACGGAACTGCGAGTTCGTGGAGTAGAAGCCAGCAAAGTTTATTCGGTCGCCTCTATCTTCTTCAGCAACGAATTGAGACTTCGATATTTGGTGATTGTATCAGGAGGTTTGAAATTTTATTCTACTCTACGGTACCGTAGTTAATCTTGATCATGTCCAGAAGGACACTATCTAGAGATGAGCTGCGTTATAAGATTGATTGTTGGCAAAAACATGGGGAAAACTCTGTTAACCAGGAGCAAAACCAGGATCATGCAGTTTCAAACAAATTGCCAAATTATGCTCTATCTCCACCTAGCGATTGTGACGACCGACGTAGCGTTAGTAGTTCTTCTTCTATTCGTACTCAGGTTTCTGCATTGTCAGCTAAAGTAAAAGTAAAAATGGCCAAATTGAAAATAAAATAAGCTTCAGAGCGTAGAGAACTAACCAATAGGCTGGAAAACCTCGAATTGGCGCACAATCTTGAAGCTGCAAAGGTTGAGGAAGCGTTGTGGGACAATTTTGCTTGGGAAGATTCTGGCTTTATCTCTCTCGACGAGGTTGGAGCTGATCCCGAATTGAATCTCAGTTGCCCACCGGATGAGATTGCGCCAAGGTCACGGCATGCGATGCTTTGTATTCTGCTACTACGCAACCGAAAGTACATAAAGTTGACTTTGATCGTGATTTTCCCTGTGCACCGCCGCTGGAATCTACCGGTGCTAACATAAAACCTACGTTTAAACAAAACTCAAACGAGATGTCGACTGAAATTGCTAACCTTAACCGAAATGCTGCTGTAACCAATAACGTTAGCAGTTCCAGCGCGCTGCATTCGTCTAATTGCAGCAATGCCGAACTTTCGACCTTAATTAAGTATTTAAACAGTCCCAAGCCCGAAATAATCACTTTTGATGGAAACCCAATGAACTATTGGAGATTTATTCGAAATTTTGAGTGCCAAATAGATGAAAATCTTTACTCGTTTGTAGTAATGTTGTCACTTTTGATTCAGCATTGTAAGGGAAAGGCACGAAAACTAATCGAACCTTGTGTCAAAATGAATCCCGAAACAGGCTATAATCAAACTCGAAAGCTTTTACACGACACCTATGGGAAATCACATATTGTGGCGCAGGCTTGCGTGCGACAAGCCGTTGACGGACCTCAGTTAAGGAGTGATGACGCGGATGGTTTAAACAGTCTCGTGCAAACTCTACGAGACTGCTTGCTGACGTTATCAGATCTCGGTGAAAATTCCGAAATGAATAATTACCCTGCACTCATAGGAGTATTTAAGCGCCTACCTTATAGGCTGAGAGAAGGATGGAAGCGGAAGGTGGCCAAACTAATTGACAAGACTAATCCAGAACCGCTTTTCGAGCATTTAGTTGACTTTGTTGAAAGAGAAAGTAAAGTAGTAAACACAACTTTTAGCAAGAGGATGGATGAGGAGATTCCAACACACAAAGGGAAGAAAGATGTTTACAGAGTAAAAACTTCCAGTTCCAGTCACGTGATAACAAAAACTTATTCTGGCAAGGATAATAGAGTTAAAAGGCCGCTATTTTCTGGAGTCCAGAGCCCCGCCAAAGAGTGTCCATGCTGCAAATGACAGAACATTTTGGCAAACTGTAACGAATTCAAGGCAAAATCTTTTCGTGATAAAATACGACTAGTCAGGCAATGTAGACTGTGCGACAACTGCTTTGGCTTTAACCACATTGCAGCTAATTGTAATGCAAAACGTGCTTGTACGGTGGAAGGTTGTGGCAGGGCCCATCATACGTTGCTGCACAACGAAAAGACGACCGATGAGCAGTCGGGAGGTGAAAGACGTGCATCGTCAGGTGATTCACAAGAGCAACAGCCTCAATCTCCAGTGTACCACGCTTCTCAGGACGGCTGTCACATCAATCTGATGATGGTTCCGGTAAAGGTGAGTGCGAATGATCGCGTAGTCGATACATTTGCGCTATTAGAAACTGGTTCGAGAGTACCATTGTGTAATGAGAAACTTTTGAAAATCCTGGGTGTGGCTGGAACGACAAGCCACATATCGTAGATAACAATCAATAATGAGGTAAAGAACAGACAAGTTAAGAGGGCTTCACTAACTGTTCAGTCGATGGACCGTACGGAAAGATTAAGTTTGCCAGAGGTTTACGCTGTTGATTCTCTTCCTATTACTCCGAATAAAGTGCCTAAGAAAGATAATATGAGATCTATGCCTCACTTAAAGGATTTATCATTTCCTGAAGCAAAGGATGCCCTTTTGTTAATTGGCTTAGATGCTCCAGATGCCTTTATTGTAGAGGAGGTGCGTCGTGGACGACCTTCTGACCCTGATGCCTTCAAGGTACCGTTAGGTTGGGCTTTGACGGGACCTATATCGCAAAGACAAGATACCGTGTTTCCCGTGAATTTTGTGCAAACAAGCGACCAATCTCTTCTTGAAGGTCTGGAACGTATGTGGAAGACTGAGTTTGAAGACACAAGTTTGCCTTCAGATACAGACTTGTCTCGAAAAGACAAACTCGCATTGGAGATTTTGCAGTCAGGAGTGCAATTCGTTAATGGACATTACCAAGTGCCTCTACTAAAAAGGCCAGGGATGAGTCTGCCTGACAATAAAGCCATGGCAATAAATCGTTTAACTTCTCTGAGAAAAAGACTGGCTCGAGATGATAAACTACTGGAATTGTATACCAAGGCAATGGAAGACTACATCTCTAAAGGGTATGCTGCAAAGGTACCAGAAGAAGAAGTGAACAGTACGGCATGGTATATTCCTCACCACGCTGTCACCCATCCTAGGAAGCCTGGAAAAGTGAGAATAGTTTTTGACTGCGCAACAACGTATTGGGGACAGTCTTTGAATGAAGCCTTGCTACAAGGACCAGATTTGACTAATTCGTTGGTTGGAGTGTTGACCAGGTTTAGAGAAGAGAGGATTGCTCTAGTAGCTGATGTTCAAGAAATGTTCCACCAGGTTGCAGTGGATCCATCGGATTATGGATATCTTCGATTTTAATGGTGGCCCGGGGGGGGGGGGGTGTTAAACGATAGCCCAAAGGAATATTACATGAAGGTGCATCTATTTGGCGCTCGATCATCACCAAGTTGCACAAGTTTCTGTTTGAAGCAGGCAGCTGAGGACTCAATGTCTGACTATCCAGATGACGTCGTTCAAAGCATCAAAAAAAATTTCTATCTGGACGACTACCTCGAGTCGGTGGCAGATGAAGAGGATGCTATACAACTGGTGAGAAATGTGACTTCTTTATTAAAGAGCAGGGGTTTTCGTTTGACCAAGTGGTTAAGTAACTCAAAGGAGGTGATTTCTCACGTTGACGAAACAGAGAGAGCTAAATCTGCTAGTAACTTGCAATTAAATGGCGATTCTTGTTCTGAGCATGTTCTAGGCGTGCATTGGAATGTGAGCACAGACTCATTTGGGTTTAAGGTCAACTTGAAACAGTTGAAGACCCTCACAAGACGTGAGATTTTGTCATTAGTTTGCTCCCTTTATGATCCTTTAGGTTTTGTTGTGCCAGTGACTGTAGTAGCTAAGATAGTTCAGCAAGACTTTTGTCGTCAGAATTTGGGTTGGGATGACTCAATTTCACTGGAATCAGCGAAGAAGCTGACAAAATGGTCAGAAAATCTTTACTATTTGGAGGAACTTGCAATTCCCAGAGCCCTAAAGCCCTTGGAGTTTTATATACTTTTTATAGTTTATAAACTGCATACTTTTGCAGATGCTTCGAGTGCTGCATATAGTGCAGTAACGAACTTACGAGTAGAAAACGAAGAAGGCTAAATCTTTTGTGCCTTTATTATTGGAAAGGCTAGAGTGGCTCCTCAGCCTAAAGTTTGTTGGAGGTTCTAGTAGATGGTTGCTTGGTCCCGAGTTTCTATGGAAAGGCAAAGAGAGTTGGCCGATGACGCCAGCATTAGCACCCATTCCACAGGAATTTTTGGAGGTGAAACGAAAGGTTAACATGGTTTGCGTTAAAGAGGAAACACCTTGCGATCGGCTGATCAACTACTTTTCTGATCTGTTCCGTTTGAAGAGGGGAGTGGCCTGTTTGAAATGGCAAAAAGCAAAGGCTAGAGGTTCACCCAACCGCAACGGACCATCTAGCGTGACTGCTGAGTCGCAAATTGTCAAATCATGTTTGACCATTGATGAAATAAAAGGTGCTGAAAAAAGTATCGTAGAATTTGTGCAGCACAAAGCGTTTTCTGATGTTATTTTAAGACTGAAGAGCAAAAATGATCAACTTCCGAAAAGTTGCAATTTAAAACGGTTGAGCCCGTTTTTGTCTGATAATCTAATTCGAGTTGGAGGCAGATTAGGTATGTCATGGCTGGAGTATGATCGAAAACATCCTTTATTACTCCCTAATTCTCATCGTTTCACTCAGCTTGTAATTGAATATTACCATCGTCAAAATGGACATGTTGGTATGCGTACCACCTGGGCAGTCATACGACAAAAATATTGGATTGTGAAAGGTGGAGCAGAAGTGCGGCGAGTGTTAGGACACTGCTTGTCCTGTAGGAAGATAAATGGTTCTTTGGGAAAACAACTAATGGCTGAGCTTCCGCCAGAAAGAACTGCTTCAGATAAGCCACCTTTTGCAGCACGAGGAGCTAGTCGTGCAAAACTTATGCAGGCAGCCGCACTCAAGCATAACAGTACGTCGCTTCCGTAAGCTAAAAAGCTGCTGCTACGTAATTGCTATCCCCTCAGGCTGGCATCGCTGCCCTAACCCTAACCGTATTGCAAGGTTTTGAAGCAAAAAAAGATGACTACATACTTCTCCATCCAGGTTCTTGCATACTGTAGCACATATGCACAACCCATCCGCAAATCGAACCCAGATGCTGTGGGTCGAGAGCTAAGTGTACTAACCACTAGACCACCCAGCTTGCAGGAATGTAGAGACAAAATGTCGTATTTAAACCAAATGTATGAGAAAAAGGCAATACAGGGTTACGCTTCAATGAGGCTGCCTACGTGACTTTTGCATGACTAGCTTCTACTTTTTGCAGCAACTGGAGTGGATTATTTTGGACCTTTTCTCGTGAAAATTGGAAGAAGCGAACATAAACGATATGGCTGTATCTTTACCTGCTTGGCTTCCAGGGCAATTCATATCGAAATTGCGTACAGTCTATCAGCTGACTCGTTTATTGCATGTCTACGTAGGTTTATGGGTCGCAGAGGAAGTCCGGAGAAAATATTTTGCGACAACGGAACCGATTTTCATGGAGCAGAGCGTGTGTTGAGATCAGAACTGCGCAATTGGAACCGACAACGCGTGGATACGTTCATGCAACAACGAGAGATAGAGTGGCATCGCAGTCTTCCATTAGGAAGTCATTTTGGCGGAGTTTGGGAAAGACTCATTCGATCTGCCAGAAAGATTCTAAATGCTGTGCTACGAGAGCAAGTTCTGACTGACGAAAGTCTGCATACAATGATGATTGAGGTAGAAGCGATTTTAAATGCCCGCCCCTTGACTCCTATAACTATGGACTCGAACGACTCACTCCCAATCATTTCCTTCTTGGCAAATCAAAGGTAATCCAAACGCCTGGGGAGTTTTCCCAGAAGGACTGCTATCAACAATCTTGGCGTCAAGTTCAATACCTGACAGACCAGTTTTGGAAACGCTGGTCAAAGGAAAATCTTCCCACACTTTTGCCCAGAAAAAAATGGCATAGTAAACATCAAAATCTGGCTGTTGGAGATATAATTCTTTTAGCTGATGACGCTGTGCCACGTGGTCAATGGATTATGGGACGAGTGACGGAGATCTTTGCGGATAAGAATGGACTAGTACGCCAAGTGATGGTAAAAACAAATACCGGCATCTTGAAAAGACCGGTTGTAAAACAGTGTTTTATTTGTAATGACACGAACTAGTTTGTGTGTGTAATTTTGTTTTGATTGTAGTTTTGATGTGGCTTGTTTGGTGTTTTTCGCTTTGAATTTTAATAATTTGGATGTTACTTTGTTGTTGTAAATGTACTTCATTGGATTCGTACATTGTAGGGGGGTATGTAACATCCTATTCCCGTTAATTTAGAATTTGGTCGAGACTTGTAACTTTGTGCTCATTACTGCGTGATGCGATACTGCTGTAGTCAATTGTATGTGTACTTAATGACGTCACTTAACTTAGCCTGGTCTATGCTAAGCATAGGTGGGCACGGTACTTTGCAAAAGTACCGCAGTACCGGTACTCGGTACTTTGCTAAAATTAGTACCGCGGTACCGGTACTTTCAAATTAAAAGTACCGCGGTAGAACTGCGGTACTTTTGCGGTACTTTTTTTTTTTAATTAAATGAAAAAAATTGGACTGATTGACCTCGTTTACGGGATTGTAAATCATCACTTTTAGCAATTACGTTCGTTTCCGCGACTAGAGCGCAATGCGTATGACCTACAGTTCGTTTTACAGAAAGTTTGCCGTAGAATAGTAAGCAGTTGCAGTTTTAGTATTACTACTATAGTGAGTACAAAGTACTAACTAGCGATGGAGATGACTCGATAAAGTATCTAACTTATACGGACTACTGTCATCAGGCTTAGTATTCTACAACAGTATCTTGCAGAGGTGGAGTCCTCAAGAACGTCCTTGGCCTCGAGGACATATTTTGAAGTCCTTGGCCTCGAAGGTCAATTCCTTGGCCTCGAAGCCTCAAGTCCTCGAAAATTGCTTTGTCCTCGGCTCGAGGACAGCACTAGTTTTTGAACAGTTGAAATTTCGTTGGAAAACGCCAGAAACCTCGCGTAAAATTTGCGAACACCTTTTTTGTTTTCCTCACTTGGAGCATAGGCGTAGCTAACGGAAGGGGGGACAAGGAGCCCGTGTCTCTCTCAATTGAAATTTCACCAATGACAAAAATGTGACAAAAAAGCCTATTGTTTCTTTTTAGCATTTTTCGCTTACAACTAATAACAATATGGAAGACCATGGGCCCCGGGCTCCCCTCAATTCAATTTTTGCCAGCCAATTTAAACGTACAACCCGGAAAAAATGGAGAGTTTTTGTCCTAAAAGTTGCTATCTCAGATCCACATCTAGCCATTTTATGAACGTAATGCATTAATCAGGGCCGGATCTACCATAATATGGCGCAGTACCAAGTACGGGCCCCACGCTGAAACCGCAAGACTTTTTTTGGTCTTCACCTCTATTCGGCAGAAAGATGTTGCGAAAATCTCTACAGTGCCAGGGGCCCAGCGCGATGTAACTCCGGCCCGGCAACAACACGGTTAGTAGGCGTACCATCTATTGTACCATTTTTCAATAACAATGCACTTCTTCACCTCCAACCTCCCCGGTTTTTACGCACGAAATACTTTTAAAAAAGTTAACCATGGAAAATGCTGATTGAAGAAATCATTGAACTTCAACTGAAGGGACCTGGACCCCCTGACCAAACATGTACTCCTATAACTGGTTATTTTCATGACAAAACAAAAACCTCTAAGGAAAATCTTCGAGTGGATTATTATTTACTGTAAAAATGTAGCACGAGACAATGCACCTTACTTCCGCCTACCTGGACCATATCACTTACAACTAAAATCTAACTCCAAGATGCCAGATGTTAAACGTATTTTGGACTTAAGTTGCTAGTAAAAGAGGGATTACACAGTCTAATCTTTTCAATTGGATTTCAAACGTCAAAAATCTAGTGCTTTCAAATGGCTCTGAACACCTGCAAAATGTGATTCAATGGCATTAAAACAGCTTTTTTTTCCAAAAAATTACAAAAAATCGCCCAACGGCTGGGGGCCCCGCCCCCAGACCCACAAAGCCTTCGGCGGCTGGGGGCCACAAATCCCTCTCTCTTTGCAAAATCCACTCTCCCTTTCCAAAATTTGGGGGCCACAAACCCACAAATCCCTCTCTTTTTGCAAAATCCTGGTTACCTGCCTACAGGCAACGATTTCAGATCTTTCACCCCACGATATCTTTGTCCCACAAAAACTTCCTGTTTGGAAAATTTTTGATGACGTCATTGCATGTGAATTGTGATTTAGGTCTCCCCCAATCAAAAATTCTGGGTACGCCAATGAATTGAAGATAACCTAAAAAACTTTTTTGAAGACCTTTTTTTTTTTTTGAAGAACACTTGCGCTTGTGTCCTTGGTCCTTGGCCTTGAGCATTCCTGTCCTAGGCCTCGAGAGTGTCTGTCCTCGGAAAGGCTTGTCCTTGGCCTCGGACTTTTTTTTGTGTCCTTGGCCTTGGAATTGGCCTCGAGCCTTGTGTCATCGACTCCACCTCTGTTATCTTGTCACCAGTAATAACCAAACAGCAGTCATCTCTGAAGCATCACGTGCGTAAGTTGGCACTGTAGGCTATTCTGACGATACATCAGCTACCAATTATTGCACAAGTTTTTTAAAAAATCCTTTTGTTCCCCCGTAATAAGAACAATTTCAAAATTACAGCATTTTTTATTGCTGTTGTATAGCATAGCCTATTTATTCTCTTGTCACAGCATAGCGTTAGACGCTAATTATTGGACATTCCGCACGCTTTCATTGTGATAATTACTTCGTGCTTGGAGGAATTTGCACCTGCTTAAAAGTTTCTAGTTTTTCAATGTTCCTTGAATTTCGATTTCTTGCCACTGAATTTGTTGCTTGTTCGAAGCCACAAGCAGAGATAATCATCGTAAAGCGCCCTATCCAAGGACGCAACAACGTAACCAGAGTGTGGGTTGACCACAGATTATGCAATTAGGGTTGTCGCAAAAAAAGCTTTGGCACTTTTGGGAACTCGCAAGAAGATTCTTGGTCTCTTCTGATTATAAAAAAAACTAGCTTTTTAGCTAAAGCCGTTAAAATATTTATTTTTTGTAAGGTTCAATTTCGGGGGTTCTAAAAGAGGTGTAATTTTATAAAAATTGATTTCTGGGGCTTTAATTTGTGGGGTTTCCGGGAAGGTGGCACCGAAAACTTTAAGAGACAAAACCGTGTTTTTAACTCGACAATTTTGTACAAAAATTAGATTGCGTTGTTTTGCCCTTTAGAACTTATTAAAAGAGCGTATAATGTTCAGAAAGAAAAAAAACCTCATCGCGGCCAAAGCCAAAATGGGATTGGTGCAGATGAAAGAATTTTTTGAGATAATTTTTTGGTATAAGTATTATCGGGTGAAATACTTTTAACCGTATTATACACCGTTTGTGAATGAGAACATCTTCTTTGCCAAACGTTTCAGGCATATTTAAAACCAAAAGCTAATACAAATGGAGGCCGGAAGTAACGTGCAGTAAATTTTTCTTCATGCAGGCGCGTAGCCAAAAATCTGCGATGGGGTAGGTGTTGCGGGGTCTGGGGGCGGTTACCCCAACCACCGGAGGCAATTGGGATATGGGGGCAAGACCTCCAGCCACCGGAGGCATAGGGTGTGGGGGTCGGAACCACCAGCACTCGAAAAAAACTTTTTTTTTCGCAAAAATAACTTAATTTTAGGCCTATTTTGCTAAAAATCAATGCCATTAATACGTGGCATAGAAATTAGCTGCGCAAAAAATGATTATACCGTACTAGTTGCATAAATGTGCTCTGTAGAAGGTAGCTATCGCTACCATTTCAGTTCTCTTATTTACAAGTTGGTAAATCATAAAATTCTATTTCGGTAGGTTGGTAAACCTCTCAAGGAGTAATCTATTACGGATATATTTTATGGTGAAAGATACTGTAATATATAAAGGGGGGCTAATCGAAGGAAGGTCGAGAGAAGTGATTGGTATATAACTTATACTGAATGCCCTCCCCCCCTATTTCTCCGCTTAAATAGTTTTTTTTTTTTATGAAACTTATGTTAAGCATTTTTCAATAAGCGATCAAATTTGATTACCAACTTTCGACTATTCTTTAAAGTCTTTTTTCTGATTTACAGGTTTAATTTTTGACAAATTGGCCCCCTTCTCCCTTCAATAAACGTTTCAAAATATGCTTTAAATATTTTTTATAGTCCTCCCGCGCGCCCCCTGGCTTCGCTGCTGTATTTACGCCTGATGTAATGAGTATTCATTACGTAAGTCGTCTCTTACAATTTTTTCTTAGCGGTTCTACTTTTGTTTTGCTGGTGCATAAATACTGGTATTGCATCATTTTGCCATTGCAAGAAAACGTCAATTTTCAGATAGGCCAGAAAACTGAAAACGCCTAGTCCCTGCAACGGTAGTAGCGAGTAAGACCAACAGTTAAACTCACATTAAGAAAAAAGATTCGTTGTTTATTCGGTTTATTCGCAAGCATTTTTACAACGTTTCAAATTACGTTCGTAAAATCCCTACTAAAAAATAAAATAAAACTAAAGTACCGGTACCGCCAAAAAATAGTTAAGTACCGCGGTACCGGTATCACAAAAGTATGACGGTACCGGTACCAAGAAAGTACCGCGGTACCGGTATCACAAAAGTATGACGGTACCGGTACCAAGAAAGTACCGCGGTACCGGTATCGCGGTACTTTAGTACCGCGGTACTGCCCACCTATGATGCTAAGAATGCTAGATAAAGTTCTTTTTTAGCTGCATAGAAAACCGTAACTAGGAAAATTTTTATCAGCGAGTAAGTTGATTGCTTTTGTGTATTTAGGAGTAAATATGCATTACTAATTGACCCTTTTTTATATCTCATGACACTGCCCGAGCCTATAATTATTCGCGACACATTATTTGTAGGACTGCAGATCGGTATTCTCGGGAGCTGATGAGCGTAGGGTTATATTGGTACTTTAGAACTGGGTTGAAAATGTGAATATTTAAATCGTACAAGTTGGCATGAGTCTCTTCTAGTTTTTAGACTGACTGCTGTTAGCGTTGGTTACTTGTTTGTGTTAATGTGAGCGTATTAAGTTGCCTTGAGCTTATTAAAGGCGGTGAATCATCCAGCCAATTCCGGTGGTTTACAATAGCTAAAACTGAACTATAATTTTTGATATTTTTTGTTTTGATTTTGGGATTGCGGTTGCAAAGATCCTCCACAAATGCAAAAAGATATCCCCCGAAAAAAGTTTTTGAAAACTCTGAGTTTTGTTCTTCCCGCCAAAACCACAATAGGCCTAATAACTTAGAGAACTGTGGTTTTGGCGGAAAGAACAAAACTCAGAGTTTCCAAAAACTTTTCTCGAGGGGATATCTTTTTGTATTTGTTGAATATCGTTGCAATTGCAGTCCCAGAATCACAACAAAAAATATAATTCAATTTTAGCTATTGTAAACCACCGAAATTGGCTGGATGATTCACCGTCTTTAAGTTGCTTTTTTGATTTGCATTTTATGAATAGGTTAGTGCAATAGTGCATGTCTTTTGTAGACTGCTCATCTTTGATTGTTCGGCTAGAGTCGATCGAGTGCTGAAGCCGGCTGTAGTGTGCGCCGGTAAGATGTTGTGTTTGAGTATAGAAGCTATAGTTGGCTTTTGCAGTATCGTTATTACGGCTGAACGCATCTTTTTTGCTTGTAGGCTTGTGTGTCTCAGAAGTTTTCCGCACGACCATTTGTGTAACGTCGTTGTGTTTGGAGCCACATACAGTTGGTGAGCTTCAGTTGCAATTGTGCTGTTTTGTGTATCTTGAAATTTTGTGCCGAATTTGTATTTGTTTTTTGGTATTAGAAACCGTAGCCTTTTCATGCATTCACCGAAGTGTTGGATTGCTGATTAGGACGAGTTTTCGCTGTACCTGTTCCGTACTACAACTTCCAAACACACATAAGAGTAACGGAACAATTTTTGTTGAAGCAAAACAAAGCAAAAAAATTGAATCTTTATGATTGTAGGGTGCCCACGGTATTTCCATTCTTAGCCCAATCTTGGGCCATTTTACTGGGGCCCAAGTGGGCTTATCTTGGGCCTAAATGGGCTCCATTAAAATTTGTTTTAACCATAGTATAAACACCGTTGGTTGATAAAAGCCCAAAATTCAGAGGTGGAGTCGAGGACACAAGGCTCGAGGCCAAGGACACAAAAAAATCCAAGGCCAAGGACAAGCCTTTCCGAGGACAGACGCTCTCGAGGCCAAGAACAGGAATGCTCGAGGCCAAGACCAAGGACACAAGCGCAAGTGCTCTCCAAAAAAAAGGTCTTCACAAAAATTTTTCAAGCGATCTCCACAAAAAAACGTTTTCCAAAAAATTTTTCGAGCGCTTTACATAATTTTAACAATTCAAAAAATAGTGCTGGTCTCAAGCCGAGGACAGGCCAATTTTCGAGGATTTGAGGCCTCGAGGCCAAGGCCAAGGACTTCAAAATGTGTCCTCGAGGCCAAGGACGTCCTCGAGGACTCCACCTCTGCCAAAATTGACAATTTAGTTTTTGTCGGACCAAAATAAAACGATGAAAATTGAATCTTTTAGGATATGGGGTGCCCACGTTATTCCCACTCTTTGCCCAGTCGTGGGCCATTTTTCTGGGGCCCAAGTGGGCTTAGCTTGGGCCTAAATGGGCTCCGTTAAAATTTTTTTTTGCGTTTAGTATAAACACCCGTTGGTTGTTAAAAGTCTAGAAATAACTTTATTTAGAGTTATTGTTGCAACAAAACAAACGATGAAAAACAAAACTTTTTGAATTTAGGGTGCCCACGCCATACCCACTCTTAGCCCAGTCGTGGGCTATTTTGATGGGGCCCGAATGGGCTTAGCTTGGGCCTGAATAGGCTCTTTCAAAATCTTTTTTAGCGTTTAGTATATGCTCCGTTGGTAGTTTAAAATCTAAAAATAACTAATTAGTTTTTGTTGCAACAAAATAAACAAAAAAAATTGAAGCTTTTTTTGAATTTGGGGTGCCCACGCTATTCCCACTCTTTGCCCAGTCGTGGGCCATTTTGATGGGGCCCGAATGGGCTTAGCTTGGGGTTAAATGGGCTATTTCAAAATCTTAGCGTTTAGTATATGCTTTGTTGGTTGTTATAAAACCTAAAAATAATTTCCTAATTTTTGTTGCAACAAAATAAAACGAAAAAAACTGAATGTTTATGATTTTGGGGTGCCCACGCTATTTCTACTCTTAGCCCAGTCGTGGGCCATTTTGATGGGGCCCCAGTGGGCTTCGCATGGGCCTAAATGGGCTCCTTTAAAATCTTTTTTAGCGTTTAGTATAAAAACCATTGATTGTTGTAAGCCTAAAAATAACCATTTAGTTTTAAACGCAACAAAATAAAACGAAGAAACTTGAAACGTTTTGAATAATGGGTGCCCACGCTATTCACACTCTCAGCCCAGTCAAAACTTTATGTTTTCCGTCACCGTGGTAGTTGTATGGTGTAAAATTTTGATTCTTAAACATGTATTAATTTTTGTGAATTGAATTTTAGTTGTTACAGAACATAAAAAATGTCAATAAGAGTTTAAATTTTAGGACTAAAAAATTGTTTTAAATTTAACCTCTTATTTAACATTTTTTATTGAAAAATAATGTCAATGTATAAGAAAATTTATATAAATTTGTTGAGTATAGAAAAACTATTTTGCGATGTTAAAAGGTTTCAGACGGCAAAGACATGTTGGAAGTTTCTTTATATTTTCGTAACACTTTATTCTTGTTATTGAAACACTGCACGAGAAAAAAGCGTTGCGAGACAGGTTCTGCGCATGCGCAAAAGCGTAAATTTAGAACATTTCACGGGGCGAGTTTGCGTTAGAGCACAAAACTCTTTTATTGCGGTAAAGTATCACAAAAAATTAAGTCATCGCGGTTGGTAGTGCTTTTCATTAAGCTAAATTAATGGTGACTAAAATAAGTGTTCTAGATCGCAAAAAGCAGGATTAAGGAAATTAGCTTCAAGTTTTCTTACGAAAAGGAGCGGCAAAAGTCTCAAAAACTCAGACTGGCAACAAATATCAGATTAATGATGCAAAATTTTGCAATTTCGTTTTGGGAAATGGAAGTTTTTGTTGCATTGTGCAGTTCAACTTTTTGATAGTTAGGTTGTTTAACGATCTTACGGGACGCAAAGGCAAAGAATCATTCAAGAAGTTGTCGATAATATCTGCGTTGCATGGTAAGTTTTTTTCTAATTTGCTTTTGTTCTTGCAGAATGCTGATAGGCTATTCAAACGTTTTTTTTCACTAGATCAAATGACTTTGAAACTGCTAAAGTTTGAACGAAAACAGTTTAATTTTATGTTGAACCTATTTCGATTTCATCAAGAAATGGTTATTCTGTGCGGTATCTTTATTACGAAAAACGACCAAAGACCTTTATATTTTAAGCTTGTTTAAGCAAAGCACAGTGTGACTTAAACATCAAAATATTAAACAGTGATTTAACTCGAATTTGTGGGGTAATGTGCGTTCTTTGTCAAAATGTTTATGGTTTTGAACTACCGGTACTGTTTCTAACTCATAATAAATTTTGGAGTCATTCTCACTATTGACGGTACAACTGAGATTTCGTTGTTACTTAAACGCATAGGTGGGCAGTACCGCGGTACTTTTTTGGTACCGGTACCGTCGGTACTTTTGTGGTACCGGTACCGCCAAAAAATAGCAAAGTACCGCGGTACCGTACCGGTACTTTAGTTTTTTTTTATTTTTTAGTACGGATTTTAAGAACGTACCATTAAAAACTTGAAACGTTGTAAAAATGCTTGCAAATAAATTGGATAAACAACCAATCTTTTTTCTTAATTTAGTGTTTAACTGTTGGTCTTACTCGCTACTACCACCGCAGGGACTTAGCGTTTGCAGTTTGCTGGCCGATTTGAAAAATTGACGTTTTCTTGCAATGGCAAAATAATGCATTACTAGTATTCATGCACCGGCGAAATAAAAGCAAAATCGCTAAGAAAAAATTGTAAGAGACGACTTACGCAATGAATACTCATCACATCAGGCGTGAATACAATAACGTAGCCAGGGGGCGCGGGGTGAATACATTGGCCTGCCGACCAAAATGCAGAATAAGAAAAATACTACCTTGTTAGCACTTCTGATACTGTCTTTTGCTCTAGAATAGATTCAAAAAATTATTTAAAGCATATTTTGAAATGTTTATTGAAGGGGGGAGGGAGCTAATTTGTCAAAAACAAAACTTATAAATTAGAAAAAAGACTATAAAGAATAGCCGAAAATTGGTAATCAAATTTGATCGCCTTTGAAAAATGCTCAACAACTTTTCTCGACCTTCCTTCGATTGGCCCCCATATATGCATACATCTTTCACTATAAAATTTAGCTGAAATAGATTACTTCTTGCGAGGTTTACTAAACTACCGAAATACGATTTTATGATTTACCAACTTGTAAATAAGGGAACTGAAATTCTAGCAATAGCTACCTCCCACATAAACCATTTATGCAACTAGTACGGTATAATGATTTTTTGCACTGCTAATTTTATGCCACGTATTAATAGCATTGATTTTTATCAAAATAGGCCTAAAATTAAGTTATTTTTGCCAAAAAAATAAAAAATTTTCGAGAGCTGGGGGATCTGCCCCTACACCCTATGCCTCCGGTGGCTGGGGGCCTTGCCCCCGACCCCAATTGCCTCCGGTGGTTGGGGGATCCGCCCCCAGACCCCCGCAACGTCCCCCCCTTTGCAAAATTTTGGTTACGGGCATGCTTGAAGAAAAATTTACTGCACGTTACTTCCGGCCTCCATTTATATTAGCTTTTGACTTTAAATATGCCTGGAACGTTTGGCGAAGAAGATGTTCTCATTCACAAACGGTGTATAATACGGCCAAAAATATTTCACCCGGTAATACTTATACAGAAAAATTATCTCAAAAATCCTTTCATCTGCACCAACCCCACTTTGGCTTTGGCCGCGATGAGGTTTTTTTCTTCCTAAACATTGTACGCTCTTCTAATAAGTTCTACAGAGCAAAACAACGCAATCTAATTTTTGTGCAAAGTTGTCGAGTAAAAAACACGGTTTTGTCTCTGGAAATTTTTGGGTGCCACCTCCCCTGAAACCGCACAAATTAAACCCCCAGAAATCAATTTTTATATGATTGCACCTCTTTTAGAACACCCGAAATTGAACATAACAAAAAATAAATATAGGGTGAGCCAAAAGTAGGCGGACGGCATATGGAATATAGATTTATGCCTCAGTTACTTCAATTGAATTGTTCATTTTAACTTTGTTACAACTATGTTATTTGTGGTATATAATTACAATTTTAGTACTAAAATTTGTTTTAATTTTACCTGTTTTCTATTACTATGTTCCACTTAATTTTTTTTTACTGTCCACCTACTTTTGGCTCACCCTGTATTTTAACGGCTTTAGCCAAAAAGCTAATTTTTTTTATAATCAGAAGAGACCAAGAATCTTCTTGAGAGTCCCCCCAAAAGCATGGCCAAAAGTGCTAAAGCTTTTTTGCGACAACCCTAATTGCATAATCTGTGTTCAACCCATACACTGGTTACGTTGTTGCGTCCTTGGATTGAGCGCTTTACGATGATTATCTCTGCTGGTGGCTTCGAACTAGCCAGAAATTCAGTGGCAAGAAATCGAAATTCACGGGACATTGAAAAACTAGAAACTCTTAAGCAGGTGCAAATTCCTCCAGGCACGAAGTAATTATCACAATGAAAGTGTGCGGATTGTCCAATAATTAGCGTCTAACGCTGTGATGTGACAAGAGAATAAATATGCTATACAACAGCAACAAAAAATGCTGTAATTTTGAAATTGTTCTCATTACGGGGAAACAAAAGAATTTTTTAGAAGTTACCATTAACATGCGTCGTTCGTTTTAGACTGGCAACTGGTAAGCTCCAGTGGCGTAGGGTGAAGATTTTACAGGGTGTTCAATATTGTTCATTCATCAGCATCAGCTATTTTCAGCCCTACGTAACAATAAGTAAATAACTCAAATGCACTCAGTTAAGTCAGTTATATTTTTAGTACGCAAAAACTACCACTGTAAAATAGGATTGGTGAAATAGAATTCGGATTTATACAAACAATCGAAAGCTTTTATTTCACCAAAAATGATTTAAATGAAATGTAAATTTTCAATGCAAACTAAACTCGAATCATAACCATTTTAGCTTCACTCAAATGGAGTCTATGCCCAAATGTTTTTGTGGTTTTGTCGTGCTTAAAGGCGGTGAATCATCCAGCCAATTCCGGTGGTTTACAATAACTAAAATTGAACTATAATTTTTGATATTTTTTGTTTTAATTTTGGGGCTGCGGTTGCAAAAATATTCAGCAAATACAAAAAGATGTCCCCCGAAAAAAAGTATTGGGAAACTCTGAGTTTTGTTCTTTCCGCCTAAACCACAGTTTTCTAAACTATTAGGCCTACTGTAATCTTATTAAACTATTAGGCCTAACTATCTCTAAACTATTAGGCCTAATAGTTTAGAGATAGTTTGGCCTAAACTATTTAGAAATAAACTATTTCTAAACTATTAGGCCTACCACAGCTCTCTAAACTATTAGGCCTATTGTGGTTTTGGCGGGAAGAACAAAACTCAGAGTTTCCAAATACTTTTTTTCGGGGGACATCTTTTTGTAATTGCTGAATATCTTTGCAACCGCAATCCCAAAATTAAAACAAAAAATATCAAAAATTATAGTTCAGTTTTAGCTATTGTAAACCACCGGAATTGGCTGGATGATTCACCGCCTTTAAGTATGAGTGTGAGTTCAAAGTGTCTGAACTATTAAATACCGCATGCCGCGGCATTTACGCCAAAATTCAATTTGACGCTAGATCGCAGCAAATTGGTCCAGAGAAAAAAATTTCCTGCTCAAAGTACTACACAGTCAAGACCAGGGACCACGCCTGACCGAATTTTGCGAAACCGAAATTTGCATCAAACAAACAAAAAGTAACTTTTAAATCAATGCCAACTCAAAACTGAAGCATAAACTTAAAACTTATACCCCAATATTACGATAAATAATAATTCGAATAAACTGAGACATTTCGAAAGTAATTAGCCCTATTAACCTAAAAATAAAAGCTGTTATGGTCAAAGTTGCTGTATTTTGTATCGTAAAGAGTATAAAATGTTTAGAAAATTAACGATAATGGCGTGAAAGCTGCAATTTTATGAAAAACAGCAAACGAGTAGTAATGGCGTAAATTATCTTACGATTTTGTTATCTGAATGCAGTAAACAACGAACATGTTATAAAACGGTTAAAGCCGTAGACGAAACGATCGGAATAGCTACTGCTAAAAGCGCGACTTCTTAGGTTAATGTCAGAGTTAGCCTAGTTAGGGTAAGTATAGAATTAAGATAGGAGTTTCAGAATTAGCTAATAATCTAACAAAGTCGCTGTAGTTTAGAAGTAGCCGTTTTGACGGTCGCTTTTCGGAACACGAGGCAATAAAACGAACAACACTGAAAGGTCAATAAAAACACAGTACTTTGAGGTCAAAAGCAAAAAAGTAACTTTAGTTCTAAAAATAAACATTTTAAAGTCTTAACAATACATCAAAAAACAATCACAACTTTGATCATCCCCATGTGCAATGGCTCGGATTCTACTCTCTGCCGTTGCAAATTCTACAAGTTCATGTAAAAACTAAAAACTTGTGTTAAAGAATTTGCCCTACGTTCTTTTTAAATTTATGTTTGTAGTGTTTTGAACAAAAAATCTAAAAATTGCAAAGCTCAACACAAGGATGCGAGTTGTGCTCAAATAACAGTGCATTTCTCGTATTTAATTTTTATTGCGCTACTGCGAAGTTTAGGTTAGTGCTATGCCTTCAAAAAGATTCTTAATGCGTGCTCTTCTTCAAAATTGTAGCAATTATTAAAACGCAACTTGCACTCTTATGCTGTAAGTTTCAAAAAAGAACAAACAATTCATCTGTAGCACAGTTCAATTCTTCGTTTTTGATCGATGAACTTTTCAGTAACAACTAACAGCATCATAAAAAGACTGCTTTTGTTGCAATTGGAGCAAAAGTCTATTTTCAATTAAAAGCAACGACATAACGAATTTATTTAAAAAATTCTGAGGCTGTTGGTGCTTTGCCCTAGGTGTCTCACTTTGCTCAAGTAAAAATTTATACTTTACAGCCGATGCGATTAAAACATAACTATCCCGACTCCCGAGCGCTTGAAAATTCATCCCTAGACCCCAATGAAAAATTGCCCCTTTTTTTAATTTTTCAATAAACGGTTGGAAAAATTATAGTATTACCTAACCACCATGACAATGTATTTGCACGTTTCGCTTTTGGGCCGCTCCCAACCCGAATTTCTGGCTACGCCTATTTGCTTATTGCTCAGACCCTTTAATGTCAACCTATTACATATTTTGTGTTATATTATGTTTTTAAGATGATGATAGAATAAAACGTTTAATTTTGACATATCTGGAAAGAGCTTTGTCAAAAATTTTCAAGATAAAGAATTTAGAGCAAAAACTATGTCATCAAGTATTGGAAGCGTACCTAAGCGATCAAGCTGGAAGCGGAAGCGATTCAGAAATTGCCGCTTCCACATCTCTGATGTAAGTTTTGGATCGTTAATTTTCGGGTTTGTGTTTCGTTGATTTGAAATTTGTGCATTTGCATTGATTGCATGTTTGTTTTAATCCAAAAACTCAAGTAACAGATTTCCATTTTACTTGCACGAATTTATTACAAAGTAACAAAAATAAAAAATAATACTGCGAATTTGCGATCAATGTACAGTGCTGTGTATTGACGAAAAGCTGGTAAGGGCTTCTAAGCGTTCTTCCAGTCAAACAAAATTATATTTTTGTAAGCTAATTGATTTAGTTTACTTTGTGAGATCAATCAAGGCATAATCTTTTGATTTTTAAGACAATTTTATTTAGATTTTGGATTAATAAATTTTGCACTAACGATAACCTTGCTGCGTGACTGCTGGATTTGCTTTTAAATGTTTTGAGCTGTAAGGGTGTTCAACTTGCTAGTGTAAACACCTTGGTCGCATCTTTTACATGCGATTCTCAGCGCACTCCTATTTTTTTCATTTTACTCTCTTTATTTCAAAAAGGGTGTTCAAATTCAACATTGAACACCTTCGCGATACGAAAAAGGCAGACAGGCAGTTTACGATAAGTAAAAAGTCACTCAACCGAAACTGCGCAGCGAATCAATTTATTTATTTGAAAAGTGCAAGAAAAATAAAACAGAGACAATGTGCTAAATAAAAATATTAATAAACGAAGAACAAAACGCATATTGGTTAATAATTACATCGGTGCTTCGCAGCGAGTGCTGGGTGTTCACTGAACACCTCGAACACCCAGAGAATACGCCCATGGTAAGCTCCCATCTAGCTTTAAATAAGAAATGCAAAAAGTAACTGCAGCAACGAATCGACTAAAAACAAATCAAAACAGTACACTTTGCCAAAAGTGCAATTTATCCCCCAATTTCTAAGTTTTGTGTAAATGTCACTTGTGCAATAATTGGGAGCTGATGATCGTCAGAGTATCCTTCAGTGTCAACTTACGTACGTGATGCTCTAGAGATGACTGCTGTTTGGTTATTATTGGGCACAAGATACTCTAAGTCTAGAACAATAAGTAGCCCGGTGACCGTAGTTCGTTTAAGTTAGATACTTTATCGAGTCAATTTCATCACTAGCTACTACTGTACTCACTGTTGTAGTAATACTAATACTGCAACTGCTTACTATTCTACGGCAAACTTTCTCTAAAACGAACTGTAGGTCTACAGAGTTCGCACTAGTCGCGGAAACGAACCAAATTGCTAAAAGTGATGATTTACAATCCAGTAAACGAGGTTAATCAGTCCAATTTTTTTTCTTTTAATTTTTTAAAAAAGTACCGCAAAAGTACCGCGGTACTTTTAATTTGAAAGTACCGATACCGGTACCGCGGTACTAATTTCAGCAAAGTACCGAGTACCGGTACCGCGGTACTTTTGCAAAGTACCATGCCCACCTATGCTTAAACGTCTCTGACTGCTAGTCTTTGGCTCGTAGCCAAGTTGGTCATTGCGAGCTGTACTCTTCAAATCAAAATGTAGCCCCAACAGTCCGAGAGATGACGTGACAGTGTCTTTGTTGTTGCAGTGCATATTTCAGTAGCGTAGCCAGGGGGCTATTAGCCCCCCCATTGGCCTAAAAAGTATGCAAAATAGCAAGTTTTTAGTGCTTTTGAGGCTGATTTTTGCTCCAAAAATGAAAACAGCCCCCCCTAACGGGAATGGGGAGCAGAAGTTGTGAAGGACTACCAGTTATTTGGACCAGAAAAGTGGAGTTTTTTTTCTGGAGCGCACCCAAAGTTGGTCAGGAGAAGTGACTAAATTTTGGTTACGACCTTTTTTTGAGATCACCAAAATTTGGCTGGAAAAACCGTTTTAATTTTGGTGAAGACCTTTTTTTTTGGAGATCACCTGATTTTAACAGAAAAACCGCCTCAATTTGGTTCAAGACTGATGAAAATTTGGGTTAAGTTCGTTTACTGCTGTTTTCACCTCTCAAAAAAGCCCCCTTTGCGAAATCCTGGCTACGCGCCTGGCATGTTTAATGTATTGATCTTTTGTCACCTAATAGCGTCTGAAGCTAATTGTTTGATGATGCACAAATCTTTCCTTGCCATAACTACTTCTTGCTTGGAGGAAACTGTAACCTACATGCTTAAGTCTGAGGATTTCTTCAAATTCTTGTCCACTGAATTTGCTGCTTGTTTAAAACTGCCAAGCAGAGATAAATCATCGTAATCCGTCTTATCCGAAGACGCAAACAACGTGACCAGGGTGCAAGTTGAACTCAGATTATGCAATCAAGGTCGTTGTAAAAACAACGCTTTTACCTTCTCGGCTACGCTAACGACTTGTGTAATTGCTTCTCATTGCCCATTGTTGTTTTTTCAGATGATGTAAAAAAGAATTTAGCTACCAGAAAATGCACCAAAGTCGATTTGGAAACCGAAGTGGTCAAATGGTTGACCATTGCGCGAGATCGAGGCGGAAACCGGTCCAAAAGAAGGAGATTCGAAAGCGCTCCCGTTCCAGCTCTAAGTTAAAATAATCTGTAATGTGTTTGCTTTTCCGAGTACTGTTGTTGTGCGTGAATTCGGTAATCACTGTAAGTTGATAAAAATAAACCCTCAAGTATTGATGAATGTAGTGTTTTTGTATTATTGTGCTTCACGTAGCACCAGTTTTACACGACTTGGGATGTCGAGTACAACAGCATTGGATGCGGGTGGGTTTGCCCACTGAATTAATGGGCTGCCCAGTTAAATCCCAGTAGTATGAGCATGGGATGTGAGTGGGTTTGCCCATTAAATTAATGGGCTGCTCAGTTGAATCCCAGTGGTAGAAGCATGGGATGTAGGTGGGTTTGCCCATTAAATTAATGGGCTACCCAGTTGAATCCCAGTGGTAAGGGCATGGGATGTTGGTGGGTTTGCCCATTAAATTAATGGGCTGCCCAGTGGTAAGAGTATGGGATGTGGGTGGGTTTGCCCATTAAATTAATGGGCTGTCCAGATGGGGCCCAGTTTTATCCCGCGGACAAAATCAAGTGGGCCCCATGTGGGTAGCCTACATGTTGGCCCCCACATGCAATTGTTCATTGGGTTAACTACCTAAAGATATCAAAAAAAGTAGCACCCTAGATTAAGCCGTTAAAAAAATCGATTTTCGAAGGTCTTCGCAGAGAATAAAATCAGATACCCTCTGATCATATCTAATGTCAAACTAAAAATCATTTACAGATTTTGTCCCAATCAAAAACGAAAAAATATATGCTGGATTCAATATGATTTTAGAATGAAAAAAAACGATCAACTAAATGATCGACCCTTATCAATCACAATGGTTTCATACGCTGGCGCCCTCAACTATTAGACCTCAGCAGCACATGTGTGTACGTGACGAAAATCAATTATTAAAATCATGTCGTAAACTTCGTTATCACAAGTTTTTGGCGCGTCTGCCCCAAACCACGTGACGTAGCACCTCCAAAAATGCAGAACAACTTCACATCTCATGAAAAAAATGTTCATTTTAAATCATTGTGGTTTGGGTAAACCGGATGTCCGACTAAGTTTTTCAACCCAGGTCTGTTCAATCACCCAAAACACTGCACCTTAAGTGGATTGCTGATTCCATCGATTGTACAGATGACAGTTCATTTTCAATAAAAAAAGTAAACTGCTTTGGTTCGATTTGAAGAAATGCATTAGTAAAAAAAACGTGACTCTTACAACTAAGAGCTATCAAAGACGGGCGGTGATCGGTGGTAAATTCTGCAAGAATTTTTCGCACTCTAATAATATTAATTATAGGGTTTTTGTCATTCCAAAATTTCTCTCATTCATAATTCATACAATAAAGCCATGATAAAACAAGCAAAAATGTGTAGCACGCTGTTTTTTTTCCTCCATTACCTACCAATAACCGGCAAAACAAGTGTAATAGCCAGCAAAAAATCTTCGGAAAATTTTACGAGTGGTCTACAGTATTTGTGAATTTATCCGAAGATTCGGGCCAACTCACGAACATTTTGAACCATTTTCAGGTATTTTTTCCTTCCGAAAAAAAAGCTAGTAATGAACAAAAAAATTTTCGGCCGAAGATTTTTTTGTTCGTGAAATATTTACTATTATTCGAAAATGAAAATCTTCGAAACGAAGATTCGGTAAGTTTACTCGCAACGAAGATTATAGTATGCCAATTTCGGGAACACGAAATGTTCGTGTTTTTCCGAAGGCCATAGAACGTGGCCCCAGAACGGTTAAGGTAGGGATGAGACCGTCTTAGAAGAGCTAAAATTGTATGGTTGGGCCGCCAAATATGCAGACTGAACTGAGAAAGCTCTAAGGAACTTTTTTGCCCCAAGGTTTCCGTCTCGCTGTT
This sequence comes from Trididemnum nubilum, assembly GCA_963965965.1. Lineage (NCBI taxonomy): Eukaryota > Metazoa > Chordata > Ascidiacea > Aplousobranchia > Didemnidae > Trididemnum > Trididemnum nubilum. The sequence continues at coordinate 658,745 of OZ014479.1, read as the reverse complement.
CGCAAGTGAACTCTTTTTTTAGCTTAATGTTGGCCAGCTTTCCAACCGTGTCGAAGAGCAGCATAGTACAAGCTACAACTTTATTTTATAGCGATTCTTGGATCACGAGAAAGATCCAGCCAGAGTTGTAAGTCGGGCTGGGCTTTCGGGTCGGGTTCAGGCCTAGTTGTCAAAAATTTCGGGCTTAATTCGGGACTGAGACGAGCTTTTTGTCTTAGGTGCACAAAAAATACAATCAAGATAACTTGGCAACATTGCTAAAATTGTTCAGACCTAACTTAACTTTCGGATTTTTTCGGGCATGATTTGGGCTTCAAATTGGTTTTCGGGTTCGGGCTTACAATAATTTCACGTTAGGACCTCAACTAATCCGCCCGTTTACAACTCTGGACCCAGCGCTTTCTTTCTCGTATAGCGCCTGTAGAAAAAAAAACTGCAACCTTAGACTAAGCCTTAAAAACAACTACTGATTTTTGCGAGTTTTATTTGGGGATTTCCAGGGGAGGGAGGTACCGTCAAACTATGTCGACGTATTTGTGTACCGTCAAACTATCCATGTCAAAAATAAACTAAAACTCTAGCTTAAGCTGTTCAAAAAATTGATTTTTGGTGGTTGATTTGAGTTCCAGGTGATTGGTACCCCCAAACTACGTCAAAATATTTTTTAATTAAATATTTACTGATATCTTGAGAAAGAATATAAATATCTAAAAATACAAAAAAAAATATACAATATAGAAAGAGAAACATATAACAAAAAATATAAATATAAAAAATATTAATATTAAACAAAAATATGTTGAAAAAGCCTTTGATCGTGTTCCAAGAGAGGTGATTTTAGGACGCAAAGGAAAAAAGGGGTACTAGAAAGAGAAATAAAAGCGATAATGGAAATGTATACAAATATAAAAACATCTGTCAAGGTGGAATACACGAGATCGGAGTTATTTGATGTAAAAGTTGGAGTCCATAAAGGATCGATACTAAGTCCTATTCTGTTTGCGTTGGTGATGGATGAAGTGACTAAAGACATCAGAAAAGGAGTTGTAAAGGAAATGCTGCATGCAGATGATATTGTGCTAGTCGGTGATTACTGGGAAGAGGTAGAATCTCTATACACTCGATGGAAGAAAGCATTACAAGAGAAAGAAATGAAAATAAATGCAAACAAGACAAGGGCTTTTGAAACAAGAAGAAATTTTGTACGAGTGCAAATGCTAAAGTATCCTTGCTCTGTATGTGGCAAAGGAGTGGAAAGAAACTCCGTGCAGCGTACAAAATGTCAACACTGGGTGCACAAGAGGTGTTCTGGAGTTCATGGAAGTTTAACCCAATAAAAGGATTTTACTTGCAAAAAATGCATCCCTGATGTGCTATTTGAAAATGAAATGATAACTTTGGATAGAGACAACATAGAAGTGGTGGGCAGGTTTTCTTACCTTGGAGATGTAATCACTACGGAAGGAGGAGCTTAGGAGGCTGCAACATCAAGAATTAGATCGGCATGGAAAAATGTAGAGGTTTCAAATGTTGTATGCGGAAGAATCATATCATTGAAAGTTAGAGGCACTTTATATAATAGCTATGTGAGAAATGCTCTAACTTATGGTGCTCAATGTTGGGCATTAAAAATGGAAGATAATGAAAGAAGAGGCTGAAGACCACAGAAATGAGAATGTTGCGAATGATATGTGGGAAAACCTTGAAAGATAAAATGTACAATAAGAAGATTCGTGAAATGACGAGTGTAGTCAGATTGGAAGAGTTTTTCTGAGAGAGAAAAGGTTGCGACATGTGGAGAGAACGGATGAAGAAAGGCGTACAGTAAAGGCACTACTCTTAGAAGTTGATGGGACAAAAAAAAGGAAGATCAAAAAAGAGGTGGAAAGAAATACTAGAATGTGACATGACTGCTAAAGGTTTGCAAAGGTTGGATGCACAAGATCGTGAAAAATGGCGACTAGGCTGCAAAAACCAGCAGACCCCTGCATGGGGGGAACCTCGACTGGGCTCCAGAAATAGATGGAAGCACATTCCTGGAGCAAAATGACAATGATAAAAAAAACTAGCGCCTTAGCTTAATTGTTTAAAAAAGTGATTTTTGGGGTCCATTTGGAAGGGTTTCTGGGGGGAGTGATAGCCCAAAATTATGTCCAGGTTATCTGTCTTTTTGTTAATCTCCTCATATAAAAAAGGAACATCCTAGCTTAAGCTGTCACAAAAATTGATTTTTGGGGGTCCATTTGGGAGTTTCGAGGGTTGGTACCCCAAAACTATGTCAAAAAATTTTTGTCTTTTAAACTTCTACTGATAGCAAAAAAAAGTAACGCGCTAGCTTAAGGTGTCTAAAGAACTGATTTTTGGGTAGTCTTCAAAATGAAACTTGATACCCTCTGATCATATCTAGCACCAAAACAAAAAAATTAAAAGCGATTTTGTCCTAATCAAAAAAATATTAAATGTGCTAGATTCAACAGAATCTTAGCTTGATAAAAGTGATGGCCAACTAGATAACTGAACCCAGGTCTTAGGTTTCTAGCAATGGCGCCTTAGCATTTGGCCACGGCAGCAAGCGTGCGTAGCGGACTAAAATCACTTAACAAACTTTGCTATCACAAGTTTTGGTTGCATGTGCCCCAAACTACGTGACGTCAGTGGCGTCGCTAGGGGGGGGGCGGCCCGCCCCGGGTGTCACCATTTTGTAATACCAGTCAAACAGAAAAGAAAACAACAATATGTTTAATATCATTGGAAATGCTTAGCACTCTAAAATTACCTAGAAAGTGATTTAAAGCCCCTTTTGAAAAAATTATTTAGAGGGGCGGGCGCTAATTTAATTTGTAGAAATATAACTCACAAATTAGTAAAAAAACTTAAAAATTGCCAAATAAACAATTACATTTGATCGCTAGTTGAAACATGCTGAATGTAGGTTTCATGAAAAAATATATAAGCTCAGGAATATGGGAGGGGATGGCTATTCAGTATTAGTTGATTACCAAGCACTTCAACTTAAATATCGTTCCATTAGCCCCCCTCCCCAATCATTGTTCGCTATTAAATATTGATGGATTGCAGCTACGTCATAGCTTTTTCCCGCCAAAACGATTGGACGTCAAAATGCCATTACAAAGCATTGGACGTTACCGTAAATCAACGTATAATTCTTTCAGTGGGCATATTTAAAGGATTTGATTGTGAAGTAACACTTTTGTAGATAGCCTGGCCTTAATTGCTAATTACCAGGAGCGATTTAAGCAGCTTGCATGGCTCAGCGGATCTGAAAAGTTACGCTTTTTGTAAATTCTCATCGTCCATTGCCTGCTACTGTCCACTTTGACCGGTTTTTAGCTTTGGTTCAAATCGTAAATTCGGCCATATCCTAAAATACTTAAAATTCTATGTCACAGCAGTGGCCGATTAATGTTTAGTTTAAGCACTATTTATAAATAATATTTAACATCACTAGCTCAAGTCGAAATAAATGCAAATTAAGACTCGATCAAAGTTACACCGTTACACTGAGGCCAGTTCAATCATTAGTTTAATGTTGAAATGACATATCTACGATATCATTCAATGAAAACAACTGCTAACACATTTTAACTCCTAACAACCAATAATCATAGCGATAAGCCGCTATTGACTACACGAAATGCAAAAAATCACCAAGATCCTCCAAAATAGACTTCTGAATTTACAAAAGTTTAGAAATGCGCTAATTTTGTCACAAATAAAGGAGATACAACTGTTCCATTATAGCACCATCAATAGTAAGCCACGAATTTGATTACCATAACTAGCTACCACCATCCATATTACATGATTCTAATGGGTTACTTTTAACAGCAAGCCGGATTTACGTCAATGAAAAAAAGCAAATAAAACCGAATTCTTACTAATTAAAATCTTTTTCAGTTTTTACAGGCTTTTGCCTAGCATTTAACTTTAATGTTACAAAGAATCAACTCTTTTATAGCCAGAAAATACGCTGCTTATCTTCGCTGTCAGGGTTTTTGCATGCATTTACATAGCGCCGATTCGCGATTTTGACGTCATGCGGTTTGGCTAGCAGCGCGATGACGTCACGTGCAATCCATCAATAGACGATATGGATTACTCCTTGTGAGTTTTATTGAACCTGTAGCGTTGCTAGGGGGGAATACAGCCTTTCCCTCGCCTCCATTGGCCAGCCGGCCAAAATGCAGAATAAAAAAATACCACGTTTTTAGCACTTCTGAGACCATCTTTTGCATTGGAATAGACACAAAAAATGATTTAAAGCTTGTTTTGAAACATTTATTCACGAGGAAGAGCTAACTTATCCAAAACAAAACTCCTAAATCAGAAAAAAAACTTTGAAAATGGCCAAAAATTGTTTTTTGATTTGATCGCTTATCAAAAAATGCTGTTGTTTCTATACATCCCTGAACATAGGTTTTATCAAAAAATGAGATATACGATGAGAAATAGGGGAGAGGTGCCATTCAGTATTAGTCAATTACCAATAACTTCTCTCAAACTTCCTTCCATTAGCCCCCTAATTATATCTTTCTCAATAAAATATAGACGAAAAAGAGTACTCCTACAGAATTTTGTTGAACTCTAGTATAGGATTTGATGATTTATCAGCTTGTAAATATGAGAACTAAAAATCTGGCAATAGCTATCACCAACATAGCTCATTTTTGCAACTAGTATTATCATGTTTTTACACTGCTATATTGTATGCCACGTTTCAATAGCATTAAGTTTCATCAAAATGGCCTAAAATTAAGTTAGTTTTTGTTAAAAATAAACAAAATTTTCAAGCGCTGGGGGCTGCGCCCCCAGACCCCCGAAATAACCCCCCCATTGCAGATTTCTGGCTACATGCATAAGTCTAATCGTGTTTTTGCAATGCTAATTTTTATGCCTCCAGAGTTCTCCTTGAAGCCAGATTTTAAAAGCATTAAATACTTTTATCAAAATAAGGCTAAAATTAAGTTATTTTTGCAAAAAAAAATTTTTTTTGAGCGCTGGGGGCTCTGCACCCAGACCCCAGAAATAACCCCTCCCCACTGCAGATTTCTGGTTATTCGCCAGATATTAAACGTGTGATGTGATATTAAACGCGCATACTTCCAAGTAGTAAAATCTTACAATGAGAAGTTATTGAGCTAGCCAAATAACAACCGCTATTTACAGTAATGAAGTAGCACCACCATCTTTAAAATATAACCTTTTGCGCAGGGTGTCGAACCGTATCAAATAACGGTTCGGGTTCAGGTTTAGCTCCTGCTCAAAATATTTTAGCGGTTCAGGTTTGGTTCGGGTTCACTTGAGCACCATTTTCGAGGTTCAGGTTCACTCAAGTAAAATATTACTGGTTCAGGTTCATTGACTTAAAATTTAACTGTCGTTATACTCGTTTCGTCCAAAAAAAAAAAGGAGAAATTGCTAATCCTGTTGATGATCACCACTGCTCTTATTGTGCGTGTACCAGTGCCAGCGGCATCCCGATATGGAAAAATATATTCTTACTTTTGTTAGGGGTTCAGGTTCTGTTTGGGTTCACTTAAGCACAATTTTGAGGGTTCAGGTTCACTGAAGTAAAATTTTGCTGGTTCAGGTTTACCAAAATGAAACGGTTCATTCGGGTTTAAGGTTCGGTTCGACACCCTGCTTTTGCGACCTACTATACATTGATATACATAACCGATCAGTGGTCGAGTGGATAGAGCGTCTGCTACTGAAGCGGTAGACACGGGTTCGATTCCCGGTCGAGTCAAACCAAAGACTATAAAAATTGGTATTCACAGCTTCCTTGCTTGACGTTCAGCAATTAAAGGGACAGTGTGAAGCCTCCATCGTGTGTGGTAGACAGATGGCAGCTTGACTCGAAGACCGAAAGGTCCCTTCGCTGTCTCCAGGCCAAGGCAGCTTGGTGAATAAAATGTAAATACAATTACAATTACTATACATTCTTTAAAATATAACCTATGAAGAATAACACCACGAAACTCCGCCCCGGGTGTCACCATCCTTAGAGACGCCACTGCGTGACGTAGCGCCTACAAAAATGCAACTTCATGTATAGACTTATCATATCTCCAAATATCAAGTTTCTAGCTTTGGTGGTTTTGGAGTTTTCATCACCATATAATAATTTGCTGAAATAAATAAAAAAAAGTGCAGAAATTCTCATAATTTATTTTTGGGAGCTGAAACTGCATGCCCAGGCACTTCTAAATTCGCAACTTTTATTCTCCTCCTGCGATTAGTTTTCAAGTTGAAGCTGTTTAAACCTCAGATTGGCATTTCAGTTTTTGGCTCGGAAATCCGTAGCACGAGATTGATTGCCCCAAAAATTTGCACTAATCATACGTGCCCTATCTAAGTACTAAATTCAAAGATTCTATCTTTAGCTATTTCAAAGTTATGCGTTTTTGACCTTTGATTGCCGAATTCGTAATTTTTCACAGAAAAAACATAGGAACTTTCGACGCAAAATGTCGCGGAAGTCCCAACAAGGTCTAACGTCACAAAAGCTTGGATTTTTTTTGGTTATATGAATCAAATTCAAACCCATGTCTCCAAATCGATGAAAAATTTATGAGATTAAAAAATCTTTTAAAAAACCAATTGCTGAACCCTAATGAAGTACATGTTCTACAAAAATTTATTCATTTTTAGTCATCACGTTCATGAAGATTACCGATAATTGAACACATATGTTTGGTCTTGTGCGTACTTCAAGTCATGCATTTATATCGAAAATAAGCAGCTTCACTGAAATGCAAAGAATTGTAATTCAAGACAAAAGGAATCATAAAATTTTGAATATTAATGACAAATTCAAGTTTGTGAAAATATAACATTTCATTAAAAAACGACAAACAACATAAAGGAAAATATTGTTTTTACTATATTGATTACGAAAGCAAAAAAAAATTAATTGAAAAGATATTTTAATTCAAGATGGCAATTATACATTAAATTTTTCATTTAAAACGAAAATTATACGGGATAACCACCAAATTTTTACGAAAACAAGAAGCTAACAATTTCTATATTCTCACCGGAGGTTCTACCGTATTATTAATAATTTCTATCCAACTATATTTTTCCTCAACCAAGTTCTATTATTAGTAATGTAAACTTCCTTTATTTTAACTCGTAATTTCCAGGACCTCATTTTACTTTTTATGTCATGTCCTAAAAAATTACGTCACTCCGTTTTCGTCTAGAAGAATCCTCGATTTCGCTCTGGAGCAACTTATAATTTTTCCAATCTTTAGAATATCCTCCAAATTTTCCTCTTGAGGTACACCCAATCGAGTGCTAATTGACGCGCTATGCTACTACCGTAGGTTTTCCAAACACAGCGGGCTTGATTAACTTGAAACAGATCTCAGGTAACAGTAGCTCATACAGAATTAATTCTGACATTTTTTCATTTATTTTTTGACCAAACTTATAAGGAAAAAACAGTACTTTATACAATCAATTAAACCGTAAAAATATATAACCTGATACAAATATAAACGCTACTAACATTCTGACAATGGTAGCATTCTGCGGATGTAAAATAAGTCGGCTTTTTTCAACATATCTATTTCGGGCCAAGCATATCCTCCGGTCTTACCCATTCATCAAATTGTTTTTCAGTCAGTAAACCAAGATTAAGCGCAGCTTCTTTTAAGGTTGTTCCTTCTTTGTGTGCAGTTTTCGCAATTTTGGCCGCTTTGTCGTATCCGATGTGAGGATTAAGTGATGTCACAAGCATAAGAGACTGGTGCAGCAGAGAAGAAATACGATCTCTGTTTGCAGTGATCCCTTTGACGCAATTTTCAGAGAATGAGACGCAAGCATCACCAATCAGACGCGATGAACGTAATACATTGGAAACGATCAGCGGTTTGAAAACATTCAGCTCAAAATGTCCATTCGATCCTCCCACTGACACAGCAACGTGATTGCCCATCACCTGCGCGCACACCATTGTAATCGCTTCACATTGAGTGGGGTTAACTTTACCAGGCATGATGCTGCTTCCAGGCTCATTTTCTGGCAGCGATATTTCTCCTAGTCCACAACGTGGTCCAGACGCAAGAAACCGGATGTCATTGGCAATTTTCATCAGCGAGCAAGCCGTGGTGTTGAGCGTGCCACTGATCTCCACCATAGCGTCGTGGGCAGCTAGAGCCTCAAACTTGTTGGGTGCGGTAACAAAAGGAAGCCCGGTGATGCTAGAAACTTGTTCAGCAACTTTTTCCGCAAAACCTATTCTTGTGTTTAGTCCTGTACCTACAGCTGTTCCACCAGCCGCTAATTCATAAATATGTGGAAGGCAGTTTTCTATTCGCCGAATATTGTTATCTAATTGTTGTAAATATCCGGAAAACTCTTGGCAAAGAGTCAGAGGTGTGGCATCCTGGGTGTGTGTTCTGCCGATTTTAATAATGTCGCTAAATTGTTTCGCTTTGCTATGAAGACTGTCGCGAAGCGTTTTGATGCCAGGCAGTAACGTCGTATGAACCGACCTTGCTACAGCAATGTGCATCGCAGTTGGGTAGGTATCGTTTGAGCTTTGACTTTTGTTAACGTGATCATTTGGATGAACAGGAGTCTTGCTACCGAGTTTTCCACCTAAGAGTTCAATAGCTCGATTGGCAAGGACTTCATTTACGTTCATGTTTGATTGTGTACCGCTACCAGTTTGCCAGATAACCAATGGGAATTGATCGTCCAAAACGCCACAAATAACCTCGTCCGCAGCCTTTTGTATAGCTGCAGATAGTTTTGGATCTAGTCCGAATTCCATGTTGACTTGGGCAGATGCTTTTTTCAAGATAGCAAATGCATGAATAACTTCAATCGGCATCCTTTCTGCTGGGCCTCCAATTTTGAAGTTCATCAAAGACCGAGCAGTGTTAGCGCCGTAATACTTGTCATTCGGAACCTTCAGCTCACCAAAGCTGTCAGTTTCGATGCGGTGTCCAAATTTGCTCATATTTCTCGAGCTTGTATAAGCAAGGTGTGAATAATGTTCAGCCGAGGCAGCAAGTCGCTGATTAATAACAAAACGAGTAGGGGTACCAGCTACTCGTGCCAAACAATGTAATCCAAGCATTATACAGTAGCAGCAAAGCTATCAAATGCTGTACCAACTAATGTAAAATCATCTATGTTTATTTCAAAATATATTTAAAAAAAATAGCGTAATTTTTTCAGGACTGCCTCTCAAAAAATACCCATTTTTTTTATGACTTTATGACAAAAAGGGAAAAAATTACGATTTTTTATGAAAATATACACTGCTTTTTCATGAAATTTTAGGACAGTTTTTATAAAAGCAAAATACAGAGCTATGCAAAATTGATGATTATATAACTACAACCAGCTTTACCACAGAGATCACTGCCCTTCATCATCACCTTGGGATGATGCCTCCATTATCACTCCACTTGCCCATTCATGTGCCAGGCTGTCTTTACAAACCCTCAGTCCTCCCTTTCCCTCCTGAACTTTGCCTCTAACCTCCTTGCCCCAAATGCTGTGTGGACAATCTGCCACTCTATTGCTGCCTATCTGATTTGACCCAACAGTCCTTCCATTGGATTCCTGGCCACGGCAATATATTATGTTCCAATGAGATCGCAGACCTGCTAACCAAGACCAGCGAAAGTCTCCCCTCCTCCTTCCTGCCCCTGGGTTCCCTTGTCAGCGCATACCCGTAACTTTCTCTACTCCTCATGGAGGCGCTCTGTCAAGCTAGACAAAGACCTCTTTCTCTTCCAAGTTCCTGATGTCTTTGTTGAGGAACTGGTACTCCCTAGTAACATATGTTGTGCCCTCTCTCACCTTTTCTGCAATGGGCATAGCCTCTTGTTTATTATCGTCTTGCAATAAACTTAACGAAAAAAGCTCCAAAAGATCTGAATCATAACCAAAGTTTAGTGCATTTATGCTGGGCTAATTACTGCTTGCATAAACAAATTTTTCTTACCGTAGTGCTAATTAGGGCCGGTTGCGCCACCCATTGACCACCTACGTAACCGTGCCTGGCCTTGCACTGGTCACTGTCCCTCTCTTTTCTCTTTATCAATCATTCGAACAACTACTCCAGACGTTAGTTTTACTTCCATCTTGTGTGCCTGCGTGTTTGCTGATGAGTGTGATTAATTAGGCCTACAATGTACTTAAGCTGGTGTGACAGGTGTAGCAACCATGCAAATATAAATTGCTTTTTTGTCCTCAGTATCCTCTGCATGTCTTAACGTCTGACATTGTGTCACTACTTTCTTTTCCTGACTCTACGTGTTATTATTGTGTTACCATGCATTTGCTATTGTTATGATGATCAAGAATAAAAAAAGAATAAATGAATGAATGAACCAAACCAAATTAGCTACAAATTCAACTTGAATTTATATATAGAATGCTATTGAGCAAGATAGAAATTAACAAATAAAACTCCCGAACTTGGCTTCCGCAACAGCCTAGCTTGCGGGATCTCTTTCAGTAGCACTGGACAGCCAACAACCTGGTTGGTATAATTTGGTTATTGGCTGAAGTAAGAAAGCAAAGCATGCAGTTAAGCAATCCAGAATCACGAGTGTCTGTAGGCTATTGGGTAAGCACAATAACGGTGAAGGGCAACGGGGTTTTTATCCTGCTCTTCCTATGGTACGATACTACAAATGCGTTCATATTGGTAATGAATTTGTCTATGATACATCAACGTTGTTTCTTTTTCATGCTGCATTTTAAACTTTGGCTCCTTCACTAGCACACTTACTTGGGCCAGTAAGCCAAATGGCAACAAATCAACAACGACGACTATGACATATAAAAGGCATAGCATTAAGTTCCCTACACTGGCATCATTGTTTTAAAAAATACTGTAGCTATTATACAAACAGTTGACACATCCTACTTTTCGTTTTTCTACTGGTAAATTTATGCTTTTTTCTGTTACGAAAGCAAGACGTAAGTTAATAGGCCAACTGATATTGCAGCAAATTTTGTATGGTACTCTATTTATATAGCATACCTTAAAATTGATCTGTAAAAAAAACAAAGAAACATAAAAAGTCAGTGTATTAGTAAATTTGCCTGCATTCAATAACAGCTACATTTTCAAGAGGCTAACCTATGGTAGGCCTATATTGCAGAGGTATCCAGAACATAATACTATTGTACTGTGATACTTTTTTAGTACCGGTACCATTGTTACTTTTTAACTATTATACTAAAGTACCAGTAACGCAGTACTTTTTCTTATTAGGCTGTAGTCCCAACAATACAACACATAGCAAAAACAAAAAATGAATCTAGTTTATTGTGAATAAACGCAGAATGCAACCTAAAAATAATTGGGTCATTCTATTATAACACAGGCAGTCGATGTTACCCACCCTCTTAGAATTTTTTTGTTTTTGAATATGTTGCAGTCCTAAGTGAGAGATGAAGATTGGTGTTGGTTTCATCAAAATCCATCAAGCGGTTTACGAGATATCAGCGTTAACATTTTTGCCACTAGAGGTGCTAATTTTTATTTTGAAAACTAAAAAAGTGGTTAAAATCATTATTTTTTGGGCTATATTGACAAACAAAATATGCATTCTTATAGTTTTGGGGACAAGGAATTCATATTTCCACTCAAAATGGTGAAAAAACCAAAGAAAATCCCTCTAATTAGAGACTGAAGTTTTTGGGGGTCCTCCACTTTGACACCTCATATCTAAAATCTGCTAAAAAATTTTTTCCCCCAACCAATGTCAAAAGACTAAGAAAAGCTAACTGCTTCATGCGAAATAATAAAATTAAAGGTGTTCTGTTGCATACTTCGGTAATTGACGATTAAATTCAGTCAAAAATGTGAAATTTTTTTCTCAAAAATATTTAAACATATCATTGTGAAACAATACAAAGTGATGTCATAGTGAATGTTCTAGAATAAAGTTTTATCTGCTCAATGTTGTTAAGATTGGCCTTTTTGAGGTGAGAATTTACTTTGTTGCATGGTAAACGCATTTAAGCCAACAGACAGAGCAAATATTAAACTGACAATAAGCATAAATTTTGGAAATTTAAATCTAAAGCTTTTTATTAGCAGAAGATCAATCACAGAACCGAAATGTGATGTTACAGATTTCACATTATCAATAAGTAACATCAAGTGCATTGTATAGTGATTACCTTGAGAAATATTAGTATTCATAAGGTATTGAAGATTAGGGAAAATAAGTACCATAAGTGATGAAATGAGATTTTAGCAATACATTAGTTGAGTATAATTTTTCATAGATATTTTAGATAGAGCAGTTTAGATTAGAATTAAGGAAAGTACATTGATTAATAAACTAAATTGAGTTAAAAGTTATGGAATTAGAGAAATGTTTCATTGGGAAACTAAAAGAAACTGATGAGTGTCATAAAACTTGGTATTCCAACAACAAGATTTGTTACCAGTTTCCAGATTAAAGCGAACAGAACTAAAACTTGTTGAGTGGAGATCTGGAGTCAAAGCAAGTGACTGTATTTACGATGGAAGTGCAAAGACATGTTCTCACCATTACCAAGTATACATTGAAAGGTACGAAAGAAGAAAAACAAAATGCTGTAACCTTTTTAAACTCCATTCTGGCTATAAGTTACCAAAAGCTAATTTTGTGATTTCATTAACTATGGCCAAAACTTTAATTCAGTCTTTTCATGCAACTACACCTGGAATGAAATTATGTGTAACTTGCAAAAAACGAGCAAGAGAAGAGCATGCTCGCATTTTGGCACAAAATGAGCAATCTTCAAGTACGTCTGAAACCGATGAATCAGAACTTGTAAATACTGACAATGAAACTGCATTTGAAGATCTTAATTTTATTCAAGTCCAAAATTTATCACCAATTAAATTTCATGCTCAGCCACAACATCAAAAAGTCAAACAAGCAAAGCAGAAGTTTACTAAAGCTGCTCAAAACTTGCAAACATCTTTCAATTCTGTTGGTATAAATATATCACCAATTAAAGTAGTTTCTTGTTCAAGCAGTACATCCGATCCAATTAACTCTAAAGAGTCTGATCTCAATATTTTAATGAATGAACTAAAATCTAAATTTGATTCTTCTACATATCCAGAAAAAATTCAAATTTTAACCCTAAAACCAGCCTCTTGGACAACCGAAAAAACTTCAAACTTTTTCAACACATCAAAGCATTCTGTTCAAAAAGCAATCAATTTGAAGAAAGAAGTTGGAATTTTGTCAATGTCAATTAGAGCTAAGCGAAAAGGAATAAGCAATGAAGATTTACAGGAAATAGCCAATTTTTTTAATGACGATGAGTATTCAAGACTGTTACCTGGAAGGAAAGATTACATTAGTGTGCGTATCAATGGCGAAAAGCAGCATGTCCAAACGCGTTTGTTGTTGGGAAATCTTTCAGAGTTGTTTCAAGCATTTAAAAACCAACACCCAACAATAAAAATATTGTTTGCAAAGTTTTGTTCAGTTAGACTTAAGTGGTGTCAAATAATTGGATCACCAGGATCACACAAGTATGCGTATGCCAAAAACATGAAAATTCTAACTAAGCTGCAATTGCTCTTGATTATAAAAAGTTGATGAAATTGTTAGTATGTGATGTCGAAAACTGCATTTGCATGATCCGCAGATGTGAATCATGTTCAGGGAAAGAAGCTCTTTTAGTGTACTTGAAAAATATGTTTGCACACTTTGATCCGAATGATAAAATCGTTTTTCAACAGAGGCGATCGACTGACTGGAGTGACCTTGAACATATCGAGATGGAAGCTTATGATCTCTTTAAATTTTTAACCAATATGATTGATAAATTAACCATCCATTCCTACATAGCTAAGTGTCAATCAAGATATTTGAAACAACTTAAGAATAGTTTGAATGAAACACAAAATACATGCATAGTTTTAGCAGATTTTTCTGAAAATTATATGATGACAGTACAAGACAAAATTCAAAGTTTTTACTTTAACAAACCTCAATGTACCATCCATCCATTAGTGTTGTACCTTCCAAGTTTTAGCCAGTCTTCATTGCACATTCAACAAAGCATGGCTTTTTTTTTCTGATAATCTGAATCATGACACTAGTTTTCTGTTTGCAATGCAGCAAAAACTTGTTAACTATCTTGAACAAAATTATCCACACATTGCGTACTTTTCAGATGGTTGCGCTGGACAATATAAAAACTTCAAAAACCTATTGAATTTAACTTATCATCGAAAGGATTTTGGGCTTTCAGCAAATTGGAATTTCTTTACTACAAGCCATGGGAAGTCGTCATGTGATGGGCTTGGTGGTGCAATTAAAAGAAAATTAGTCCATTGAAGTTTGGCTCAACCATATCAAAACCAAATTCTAACAGCGAAAGATGCTTTTAATTTTTGCAAAACAGCTATGCCTAACATTTTCTTCTACTTTTTATCCAAAGAAAATATTTTTAAAGTTCGCCTAGTCTTAACTAAAAGATATGTACAAGGTCACACCATACCAGGCCCCAGAAGCTACCATGTTTTTTCTTCAGAAGCAATTGGTAACATCAAGTTTAAGATCACAGCAGAGGATGATTGGTATGCCGGTTGCTACAAGTTTTTTGATAGTAGCAGCAAAATATAATGGTCAATGTTGGTGATTATATTGCCGTAAAATATGATAATTCTTGGTGGATTGGCATCATTTTAGAAGCAGCACCGTAAGATGAACTGTTAGTGAAGTTCATGCACCCAAGTGGGCCACGACAAACTGTTTACTGGCCAAAGCATGATGACATTTTACCCGTCCCAAAAGCTGATGTTTTATCACAAATTTGTACCCTGAACATCAGCAGATTTAATCGTGTTTATCAGATCACTGATGAGGAGTTTAAATTTTTGTCAAAGATAGATCTGTAATTGCCGAGGACAGTGGTCTTCGATTTTTTTACTGACTTGCAGAATGCAGACAAGTAAAAATAAAAATCTGATTATGGCAGTAAATATGGTATTGAATAGACTGTTAACCATCTTCATTATTAATCTGTTGATGAGTATTTGCTAATGTTGTATATAACATTAATTATGCATTGATTTGACATGATCTAAGAAGCATATCATGGCTAAAGTATGCCAAAACAATCCCGAATAAGAGCCAAAGTGGGGTTTTGATGGCATGATGCTCTGGAATGTTTTGTGTTTTTTTATGTACATCACAATATAAATCTCCCATGGGAACCTCTGGTCCAAAACAATTTTTTTAGGTTTGTTGTTTTATCAAGATGTTCATTTTAAATGTTTCATGTTTATTGGTCATCTTTTATGTCATGTATGAAAGGAATTTTGCATGTGGCAATCACAAATTTAGGTTGCGTTTTTCTTTTATGATATTTTGTAAGTCTTAATGCTTGATCTAGTTTGAAAACTTAAGTTTTCTTGTATATCTTGAATATTCTATTACTGTACAATATGCACAACCATAGCAGTGACTGGGCTTGGATGTTGGTAAAAGCATGCATAGGCTATCTAACATGCAATCACTTAGTTCCACAAAATTTTATTTAGCAGTTAAAGTTGCAGGGCTTCAAATTCTGCATACCTCTTCAGTCTAATTCTAGCAATGCTTTTGATAAAACTAAAGTCGAATCCATAACGTTATGGTGCAGTGACCATTATTTTAAAGCATGAACTTTAATACAAATGTCTATGATATGCCTTTTGTTGATCCATTACACTATTCTGTAATGACAACATACACGTACGTTTAAAACTAAGTGACAAATAACTAGTGATTATGGATAATTTACATTGCATTGAAATGACATTCCATATGCTGATTGTTGTGTGCTTATAGTAATGTTGCTTAAGTTCCAGTATATGAAGTTAATGTGCTTACATTCTTTAAACAGTAGCCTAAGTATAATTGGGAATCAATATCGACTGTCAACCCTTAAAATTCTTCTTCTTTCTTCATTGCCTGCTTTTCCGTGAGGGTTGCGGGAGCAGTAGCTCAAGATTGAGCCGCCACACCTCACGGTCTTCAATCACCTCCATCATTTCGCTTGGGCGAAGTCCCAAGCGATTCCATCTAAGATCCTCAATGTAATTGGTCCATCTAGTTCTAGGTCGTCCGACTGGTCTTCTCCCATTTGCTTTGGCATGTAAATCTTGTTTGGGGAGTCTTTCCTGAGACATTCTGCTTACATGGCCAAACCATCTAAGCTGAGATCTTTCAATTCGGAGAAATAACGGCTCGATGTTAAGAGATTTTCGAATTTCAGAGCTACGCACCTTGTTAAACAATGTAACTCCTTTGATTTTTCGTAAAAACCTCATTTCGGACGCTTGCACTTGTGATCGCATTCTTTCGGTCATTACCCAAGATTCATGACCATAAGTGAGAATGGACACAAAAACTGCTTTGAAAATTGAGAGCTTTGCCTTTTTTGACAATTCTCGTTTCATGACAACCGAGTACTGCAAAGCTCGCATTACTGCACTAGCCTTGCCTATTCGAGTATCGAGTTTTTCGTCTTGCCTTCCGTCACTCATAAATGCAACCCCAAGATACTTGAACTTCTCTACCTGCTTCAGTGTCGCTCCATTCACTTGTAATATGCACTGATTAGGGTTTCTTGAAAGATCAAGTACCTCAGTTTTGGCCGAGCTTATTTTCATTTCGGCGGTGTTGCATGCATCTGCAAAGCGATTTAATGCGCGCTGGAGGCCAGATTCTGTGGAAGAAAGCAGAACCAAATCATCTGCGAATAGCAGACGACTAATTTTGCAATTTCCAATCGTGGCACACTCATCAGCTTGGCTGTATTTGTCGATCCAATTCATGTAAACAATGAAAAGGAGAGGTGACAAAACGCACCCTTGCAGGAGTCCAACGCCCAAATGGAACGGCTTTGATTGCTTGCCATTTATCCGAACACAAACCTCCGGTCTGCAGTAGAATGACTTAATAGCGCGTAACAATTGACCATCAACACCATACTCCTGCAAAACCTTCCAAAGTTTGTCCCGAGGAACTCGGTCATATGCTTTTTCAAGATCGACAAAGCATGCAAAGAGATCTTTGCCATACTCCCAAGATTTCTCGAAGATTTGCTTCAGAGTGAAGATTTGGTCCGTGGTGCTGCGACCCGGACAAAAACCGCACTGACCATCTTCCAGTTTTGATTCCACTAGTTCTCGGCATTTCCTTTCAAGACATTTGGCATATACTTTCCCTGGAAAACTAAGGAGTGATATCCCTGTGTAGTTTGTACATTGCTTGCGATCTCCTTTCATGAATATTGGAATAATCACACCTGTTTGCCAATCTCTGGGAGTTTTGCCAAGCTTCCACGCAACTTGACACACTCGCGTTAACCAGAGAATTCCTTCTCCAGTCAGCGCTTTCAACATCTCGGGTCTGATTTCATCTTCACCAGCAGCTTTTCCAGATTTTATCCCTTTAATTGCAGTAGCCACTTCTGCTGCAGTGAAAACTTCATCCTCCCCTAGATGTGTCACTTCGTGTGTGTCATTAGTCGATGCCTTTACAGGATTCAAAAGATCTTTAAAGTATTCTCTCCATCGTGAAAGGATTTCATTCTCATCCGTTGGAATGTTATCGTCAGAATCCTTGATGGAGTACGTGTTACTCGATCTTTTGCCACGTAAACGGCGGATGATCTGCCAAAATACTTTGTTAGCCGAAAAATAGTTGGAATCCAACCGACGACCAAACTCTTCCCATGACTTTTACTTGGATTTCTTTGCTGCCGAAGTTGCCGCTTTTCGCGCCTCAGTGTACCGGGATTGCAAATCAGATGACGATCTGTCCTGTAGCCAGGCCTTGAGCGCATCTTTCTTTGCTCCAATAGCTTCTTTAACCTTGTGGTTCCACCAAGGTGTTTTTTTCTCACTATTGCCCGCCACTCTAAGCCGTTTTCGCCCACAACTTTCAGCAGCTGAAGAAATGATTGCTGATCTGAACAGCAGCCATTCCCTCTCAATGTCCTTGGATACATCAGGAAGTTGTCTGAACTTACATGATATACTGGATGCAAACTGTTTTCTTACTTCTTTGTCCTCCAAAGCCTCCCATTTGATCCGGTAAGTCACAGACAACCTGTTTGATCTCTTGTTTGGCCAAGGTTTCGAAAGTCCTAAGGAACATACTACCAGATGGTGATCAGTCAACAATTCAGCACCTCGCTTCACTCGAACGTCCAGCACATCAGAAAACAAATCTGACGAAACTTTGCAAAAATCTATCAAAGATTTTTGATCCATACTAGGTCGATACCATGAATACTTGTGAACCTCTCTGTGCTGGAAAAAGATATTCATGATGTGGAGTCTGTTGCTACAACAGAGCTGCAACAAATACCTTCCGTTCTCATTCAGTCCAGTGACTCCATGTTTTCCGATCACACCCTTCCATGTATCTGTGTCTGTTCCAACATGTGCGTTAAAATCCCCCATAAGGACTGTAGATTCAGTAGCTGATACTCGTAGAAGAGCATCATTTACTTCATCCACAAAAGTCTGATACTCACTCGTGGCATTGGGGGCATATACCTGCAATAGGCACAATGACCGATCCAATACCTTGAGCTTCAACATACAGACCCGTGATCCCAAAGGAATCCAATCTGACACACAGTCTGACAAACGGGGGCTTGTGAGAATCCCCACACCCGCTTGTGCAGACATACTAGGATCAGCACCAGAATAGAAGAGTTTCCATCCGCCATCCAGATCCACAGTTCCAGAGCCACGTCGTTTGGTTAAAAAAACTCCGATAATATCGAGATGATACCGCTTTGCTTCCTCAACCAATTCTAGCTCTTTTCCTGTGAGGGTGAGGATATTCCAATTGCCCAACAGCAGTTGGTGATGGTTGACCCGTAAGTGCGCGACATTATCTCGAGTACGAATATGCTAGTCTAGGAAAATTGACGGATAAAGGTTAGCATTAAACTAGGATAATTGATTGATGAATGTTAGCATTAGATTAGGAAATTCATTGATAAATGTAAGCACTAAGCTTGGAAAATTGATTGATAATATTACATTAGACTAGAAAAACTGATTAATATTACCATTATTAGACTAGGAAAACTGATTAATATTACCATTATTAAACTAGGAAAATTGTTTGATAAAGTTAGCTGTGGAGTAAGAAAATTAACTGATAAATGTCAGCATTAGACAAGAAAAATTAATTGTAAGCATTGGCATAAGAAGGTAGATTATTGGCTGTTGGCATTAGACTAAGTAAATTGATGTATAAATATTAGCATTAGGCTAGGAAATTTGATTGACAACTGTTAGCTCTTAACTGGAAAAATTAATTAATGAACGCTAGCATTAGGCTAGGAAAGTTGATTGACAATTGTTAACACTTGACTAGGAAAATTGATTATAAAAATGTTAGAAGTAGACTAGGAAAATTAATTGATGAATTTAAGCATTGGTATAGGAAGGTTGATTATTGCATGTTGGCATTGGGTGGAAAAATTGATTGAAAATATTAGCGGTTGGCTAAGAATATTGATGGATCAATGTTAACGTTAGGATAGCACTCCAATCCGACATTTAGACAATGGCACTCTAGTTTCTGCTAAAAAGTGCAAAATGCGACTTCCTTGCGACTCCAGTCTATGAATTGCAAAGCTGGTTTCCGGAGTGGATTCGTTTTATCCTGTATAGGTGAATAATTATGGTTTTGTTTATGGTATAGCATGTAGTAGGCTTAGTATGGCACGATAGGCATAGTATGGCAGTGTAGACTTAGTATGGAATATAGCATGCCACAGTGGGTGCCGCAGCTTAGCACAGCATTGTAAGCATAGCGTGATACCCTAATAGGTTTAGCACGACATTCTTGTAGGCATAGCATGACACTCTAATAGGTTTAGCATGACACGCCTGTACGCAAAGCGTGACACCCATATAGTAGGCTTGTTATGGCACAGTAGGCATAATATAGTGTAACACTAGGCGTATGGCATAGTTGGCTTAATATAGACCAGTAGGCACTGGAGGTTAGTATGTCACAGTAGGGATAACATGACACCCTAGTTTGGCAGAGTATGGCATATAATAGACTTGTTATGGAACAGTGGGCATAGTATTAGTAAGGATAATATGCCACGTACCGGTATGTGCTACAGGCTAGTATGATATTGTAGGCATAGAATGGTATACAGTAGGCTTATTATGGCACAATAGGTATATTATGCCATATTGTAGACTAATTTTGGCACAATAGACATAGTATGCTGAATTGCTGATTATGGCACAGTAAGCATAGTATGCCACAGTGAGCACTGTAGCTTTGAAGGCATAGTATGGCATATGGTTGGCTTATTATGGTACAGTAGGCACTGCAGCTTAGTATGTCATAGTAGACGTAGCATGGCATTGCAGACAGAGTATAGCATGCGGTATAGTATGGAATGTACAGTAGTAGCCTTATGGCACATTAGGCATAGTATACCACAGTAGGCGTAGTATGTCATAGGAGGCTTAGCATGGCATTTTAGGCATAGTATGACATGAAGTAGGCTTATTATGGTACCCTAGGAGGCATAGTATGTCACAGTAGGCACTGTGGCATAGTTGGCTTTACATGGCACAGTAGGCACTGGAGGTTAACCCTTAAAATTACAGAATAAAACTCACAACCCTTCAATCTCTGCAGGTTATATCAAAAACTGCTTCAGCTATGGCATAACTACTCATTAAACAAACACTAATTGCTAACATAAAATTTTTTTGCAAAAATAAAATATTACGTACCTACATATGTTTTTAAAAAAAGTATGCAACAGAACACCTTTAATTTTATTTATCCACATGAAGCTTTTCTTAGTCTTTTGACATTGGTTGGGGAAATTTTTTTTTTGCAGATTTTAGATATGAGGCGTCAAAGTGAAGGACCCCCAAAAACTTCAGTCTCTAATTAGAGGGATTTTCTTTGGTTTTTTCATCATTTTGAGTGAAAATATGAATTCCTTGTCCCCAAAACCATGAGAATGCATATTTTGTTTGTCAATGTAGCCCAAAAAATAATGATTTTAACCACTTTTTTAGTTTTCAAAATAAAAATTAGCACGTCTAATGGCAAAAATGTTAATTCTGATATCTCGTAAACCGCTTGATGGATTTTGATGAAACCAACACCAATCTTCATCTCTCACTTAGGACTGCAACATATTCAAATACAAAAAAATTCTAAGAGGGTGGGTTACAAAATTTAAAAATTCTGCCTGTATTATAATAGAATGACCCAATAATTTTTTATGACAGCATTGCATTTTATGACTTTTTTATGATTTTTAAATTTTTTTAATGGAATTTTATGATTAGTGGCAGCCATGTTTTTTAAATCTATTTGAATCAGGTGATCTTGAACTTTACACACAACACTTAAAACTACCGTTAACATTTCCAAACTTTAATCTTCTGCATTGCCGTGTAAAGTTTTGCAATTTTTTATCACTTGAAGTTTGGCGAGCAACAAAAACACATTTAAGAAACCAAAATCAAAACTGTAACACCACTTCAGTATAGCTAGGCGACAAATCAATATACCGCTATTGAGTAACGCTGCACTTCACAACACTCTAGCCTGAAGAATTATTCAGCAGAAACGTATTTGCAGTATCTGGACACAAGTCCTAAAACCACGAATCCTAAAGTATGAGTAATATCATAACTTACAAGAGTCCCAAAAATGCTATCATGTTGGGGATAAGGCTGAGCAGCAATTTCTTTCTCCAATTGTTTCAAAAATACTTTATGGGTTACAAATATTTATTGTACCTGATTGCAAATATTTACCACAAATACGCTACTACAGTTGATTGCAGCTACGATACTTCATTGCACACTGTAGTTTCTTGGTTATTTTTCTGTTAACATACAGTTTGTACACGGAAACTTGGGAATATGCAATGAAAAAAGAACAAATTCTGGTATCAAAATGTTAACAAATTTAGTGTTTTTTTGAGGTTGGCAGGACTGTAGCTAGGCATCTTCAGACAGCGCTGAAAAAACAAAATACAAAAAAAGAGTGCAAAACATGCAATCAAATTTTGTAGTATACATGTAGAATAATTGGGTCATTCCATGCTTAATTCAAAATGGCTTGTAATCATGTGTCACCAAACATAGATATTTGTTCCTAAACTTAAAGAGTATCACACACACAAAAAAAAAAAATTTAAATACCTCAAGTGGTTTTTAAGTTATTGCAGTTTGAATTTTGGATACAAAAGGGAGATTTTGCTTTCGAGTTTTGGAAATAGTGCTGTAATTCCATTTCCAGAGGTGGAGTCAAGGACAAAAGGCTCGAGGCCAAGGCCAAAAACACAAAAAAAATCCGAGGCCAAGGACAGCCTTTCCGAGGACAGACCCTCTCAAAGCTTAGGACAGGAATGCTCGAGGCCAAGGCCAAGAACCAAGGACACAGCTGCAAGTGTTTTCCAAAAAAAAAAAAAACGGTCTTCAAAAAACTTTATCAGGCAATCTCCAATTTATAGGCGTAGCCAGAATTTTTGATTGGGGAGGCCTAAACCACAAATCACTTGCAATGCCGTCATCAAAAATTTGCCTGTTGGCACTTAACCAGGATTTTGCAAAGAGAAAGGGCTTAAACAAATACAGTTGAAAAGTGCAAATACGTAACTTTGGAGACGTTTTGAGAAAACCAATGTAACTGAAACGTATCACAGACTGGGGTCTGGGGGCGAAGCCCCCAGCTGTAGGGCGATTTTTTGTAATTTTTGGAAAAAAAGGCTATTTTAATGTCATTGAATCACACTTCACACATGTTTAGAGCCATTTGAAAGCACTAGATTTTTGACATTTGAAAGCCAATTAAAAAAATTGATTTGTTTAATTCTTCTTTTAGTTGCAATTTAAGTTCAAAACACATTTAACATCTTGCATTTTGGTGTTAAAGTTTAATTGTACATGATTTGGTCCAGGTAAGGGGAAGTGAGGTGCATTATGTCTCATGCAACATTTTAGCAGTAAATGAAAACCCACTCAAAGATTTTCCTTCGAGATTTTTGTTTTGTCATGAAAATAACCAGTTATAGAAGTGCATGTTAGGCCAGGGGGCCCAGGTCCCCTCCACTAAAGTTCAACAATTTGTTCAATCAGCATTTTCCATGGTTAATTTTTTTAAAAGTATTTTGTGAGTAAAAACTGGCGAGGTGGAGGTGAATTTATGAATTGTTATAAAATAGTACAATAGTTTGTTAGTTTCGCTCACTAACCATGTTCAAGCGTGTAGCCAGAAATTCGCAATGGGGGGCTGTTTGGGGGGCCAAAGCTCCCAGCCGCCAGAGGCACAGGGGTTTGGGGCGGAGCCCCCAGCACTCGAAAATTTTGCATTTTTTTGCAAATATAACTTAATTTTGGAGCTATTTCAATTAAAAATAATGCTTTTAAAACGTGGCATAGAAATTGACAGCGCAACATGATTCAACTGGTTGCATTATCGGGCTATATGGGAAGTGGCTAATGATAACATTGCAGTTCTCTTGTTTACATGCTGGTAAATCCTAAAATCCTATTAATTATTCAGTAAAACTCATACAGAGTAATCTATTTCGTCTGTATTTTATAAAGAAAAATAATCAGGGGGGGGGGGCTAATGTAAAGATATTTGAGAGAAGTGATTGGTAATTAACTAGCCCTGAATAGCCCCCCCCCCCCCCCTTATTCCTGAGTTTATAACGTATATTTGTTGATAAAACCTGTGTTTGGCATTTTTGCACAAGCGATCAATTTTGATTGCTTATTTTTTGGCATTTTTAAAAGTTTTTATTGATTTGTGACTTTAATTTTTGACGAATTAGCCCCACCTCAGAATATATATTTCAAAAAATGCTTTAAATCACTTTTTAGTCAATTCCAGGGCAAAAGACAGTCTCAGAAGAGCTAAAAACGTGGTGTTTTTCTTATTCTGCATTTTGGTTGACAGGCCAATGAGGGGGGATTATAGCCCCCCCGCCACCCCTTTGGCTACGCTACCGACCATATTATTGCCGGGCCGGATTTACATTGCGCTGGGCCCCTGGCACTTTAGAGATTTTTGCAACATCTTTCTGCCAAATGTAGGTGAAGACCATAAAAAGTCTTTTGAGTGCAGGGCCCTTAGCTGGTACTGCGCCATATTGTGGTAAATCCGGCCTTGGTTAATGCATTTTGTTCATAAAAAGGCTAGATGTGATCCTGAGATAGCAACTTTTAGGACGACAACTATCCATTTCTTCCAAGTTTACGTTGAAATTGGCTGGCAAAAATTGATTGAGGAAGCCCCTGGTCTTCAATATTGTTGTTTGCTACTGGTATAAGCGAAAAACGCTAAAAAGAAACTAAAACTGAAGAAACAATAGGCTTTTTTGTCACATTTTTGTGATTGGTAAAATTTCAATTGGGGTGGGAGGCCTGGTTGGCTAAGCCTATGCTTCAATTGCGCAAAATAAAAAAAGTATTTACAAATTTTCCGCGAGGTTTCTGGCGTTTTCCAACGAAATTTCAACGGTTCAAAAATAGTGCTGTCCTCGAGCCGAGGACAGGGCAATTTTCAAGGCCAAGGACTTCAAAATGTGTCCTCGAGGCCAAGGACGTCCTCGAGGACTCCACCTCTGTCCATTTCTGAAGCAGTCTGATGCCTGAAAATTGCCACATAAGGGTTTTTGGGCTCAAGGAATTCATTTTGATGCCAAAATTGCAAAAAATATGACTGATTTATGGTGAACAATTGATTTTAAATTTTATCAGGAGCCCAACTTTGGGGGCAAATTTCGGGGTGTAGGCACGTTGCTGCACCAAAAATTTTTTTTCATCTATATCTACATTGCTCATAGTTTTTAAAAATACAGGGTGGGCCAAAAAAATGTTACCACTTTTTATATTCTAGCCATTTTCAAAATTACTAAGACTTTTGTTTCATATTCCTGCTCTTAGGAGAAACCAGGGAGTCGTTATGAATAACGTCATTTACCAGCAAGATGGTGCTCCTCCACATTGCTCAAATGTCTCACTGAATTTCCTCAACGAGTACTTTCCTGGAGATAGACTCATCTCACGGCGTACGAACAATCCATGGCCTGCCTCCTCTCCTGATCTTTCTCCCGCAGACTACTTCCTATGGGGGTACCTGAAGGAGAGGGTGTACTACAACAACCCACAGACCATTGAAGCCCTGAAGACCAACATCTGTCAGGAAATTCGAAGAATCCCTCTTGAGATGTGAGGCAATGTCATCACAAACTTCAATGTGAGTGTTGCAGCTGTACTCCACAGAAGAGGAGCTTGGATTGAACATGTTATCAATTATTGAACTGTGTAAGAAACAAGAGACAAAGTGAAAAGACTTTGTTATCAAATTTTAACTGGATATTTTTGTTAAACATCTGTGAAAAAAAATTTCGAATAAATGTTCATTTTTAAAATTTGTGTATGGATTAAAAGTGGTAACATTTTTTTGGCCCACCCTGTATAACAGTTTTTTATTCACTTTTTATTGGCATCTAAACTGGAAAAGATTTTTGTTTGGATAGTTAATTCTAATAAACCAGCAGTTTTAATGGTTGTATCACTTAGAAAATTGTTGGGATTTTCTGAACAAAAGTTTGGGAAACTAGTTGACTTGTTGTGTGAGGTAACTGCAGTTTAATTCAGGTACTGTAAATTGTTCTATTTATATATCACCAATAGCTCGGTCAATCACGATACTGTACGTGGAGTTTTAATAAAAAGTTTAATATTGGTTCAGAGGCAAAAGCTTCTTGTCAAAGAGTCAAAGGGGTAGCTAGTTCAAGAAATAACCTACTAACAGTATTTATCAATTTTCTAAAGTATTAGGTTTCTATTTTGCAATACCTGACTATCTTGTAATGCCAGACTAGATTATTGAAAGATGAAGCAGGTACAGTTTAATAGTCTATTTATTATACCTGTATTTCAAGAGTCGAAACTAACTTTTTTAACAACTTTCCCGCCAGGCAAGTGATGCCAAATGTTTGCTTGCCCAAGAAAATTTCAACTTGCTCGAAAAAAAAATATATACAGTAAGTTTTGAGGTTGTTTAAGTTCGTAAAAAAATCGTTTATTGTACTTCTAGGCAAAAAAACACTAAGTTTGAATAATACGTGTATCAGAATCAAGTTTTTGTGCGCAATTTTACGTCAATGTGCTGTAATAAGCAACTTTTTCCAATCATACACTACGTAAAAACTGGTTGTTTGATTGTAATTGATTATCATTTGTTACGATATTGATTAATGTTGCAGTTTTGCTGCAAACGCATTTTCAATTTCGAATATTTTGGAAACTATGCCAGCTAGAAAGCAGAAATTTTTTGCAAAACTTATAAAGTGCAAAACAAACTTCAAAATAATCATAACAAAAAAATTGCAAATTTCTTGACATTTTCATTCAGAGCCTGATGTGATATCTGAAACAGCGGTTAACGAGGCAAGCGTAGGAAAATTTTTTTTTTTTTTTAAATATAGCATTTTGTGCCAAAAATTTGCTAAACGCTTCTGAGTATCAAAAAATCTGCGTGCGATTAAAAACAAGTGTTAATTGCGATGATTTCAAATAGTGCTACCTAAAATAAAGCAAGAAACTTACACCATTCCCTATTCACATTTTATTTTATTGCATAAAAGCGGACCTCAACTGCGCCTCTAAATACTCTGGTTTGAGGTTGTTTGAAGTGCTGTTTTTTGTTAACTTGCCCGTCGGGCAAGTTAAGCTGAAAAATAGCTTGCCCGAGGTGATTTCAGCTTGCCAGGCAAGCGTTAATTTTGAATCCTGTATTTCTATGGAGTAGCCTTGAGAGTAGCTTTTTACCAGTTCTCATTGAAAGTAGCCTTCAAACAGTTCTAAACAGCTTTTTTAAGTCTGTATTATTCTTTAGAAAATACCATTAACAACATTATAAAAATTTTTGTCTAGGAGTGCCTAAAGTTTTCAAAGAGCAGGCCACATTACATTTTTTTCTGACCTTTAACAAGCGGCACAATTCTTCTAAAATGTTTGGATAATTTATATCTCGAATACTACTCATGTAACTTTTGCATCGTTGTCCTTATTCCTTTGCGGTCCAAGTGCAGCCCTGGGCCCATATGCAGAGATCTCACTAGTAGCACGATCTAGAAGTAGTCTGACTACTAGAACGACTTCGTATTCACAGACCGCTCTAGAAGTTGTGCTACAAGTCTCACTACAAGTGAGACTAGCTAGCAAAAGTTCGTATTCACAAATCTCACTACAGCTAGTGAGACTACTAGTCAGACCAGAAAATTAGGCCAAATTTGCTGGAGCGGTCGAGACTAGTCTAGAAGTCTCACTGGCTGCTATTTTCTAACGAAAAACAACGCAACCATTGCTTATTTTCTGTCCAAAACATTATAATTTTATTCTTATTTTCCCATTCACTGCAATTTTAATACGATAAAGTGGATATTTTTGTCTGAACCATTGATTTAGCATTGTAAATTTAAACAATAAAAAGTTTCAGTTTATGATTTTACAGGAAATGCCTGCTACATTTGCTCTCATCCAACACAATTAAAAAGAAGTTCTTGTGAATGTGACCATCAGACCGTATCGCCACATGCAAGTCATGTAATACCACAATAAATTTTTTCCGACACATTTTTGAAACTTTGCTTTTTAGTGCGGGAGTTGTCAAATTACGTATTTTGTTGTGGTTATTGAAATCTACAGCCATTAATTACTGCATATCGAAACATGTCCGAGATTTTTTGTAGTTACCTGTTAACTCTTAGGCCGGGATCACACTATCAGGTTTTTTGCACAATTTTCTGGCATCAATTGTACGAAACGTTGTGCAAGTCCATAACTCACTATTGCGGGCATCTGTCGTTAATTACATTGAATAGCCCGTGTGAAAAGAAAAATTAGACGCTAGAAAGTTTTGCTGACTTCTTGCGAAGAAATAGAACTGAGCTCTACTTTCCCAACAAGTTTTCAAAGGGCCGCCGTTCTCAACGAAGAAAATTGAGTTTTTAGCCGTGCCTTTGAAAACACTGAGCCGTAAAATACAAAAAAGAGTGCCGATATCAGGGCAGAAAAAGAATGCTTCACGATTACCTAGTGAAAGTGCTAAAAGAAATTTTGCCTCATTTGTTTTAATCGACAATGACGAATTTTAACAATGTGCCTGCTGTTTTTTCATATTTCTTTAAAGATGTAAATGTGCTGCCCGCTGTTTTGTTTACTTTCGAGTATCGAATATCCAATTTTTCCAAATTCAAACTTGTGCTAAGGCTTTTCCAAATTCATTCTGAAGTTATCAACCAGAACTGCAGTGTAATAAATTAACTTGCCATTGTTGTCAACTCATGAAATTGAACTTTTAATTAGCGAAATCGAAGAAAGGCAGCGCTTGTGATTTTAATCAAACTATTAAAAATTTCCTTTTGATCGCAAAACAGTTTATGGCCTAGTATATGCTAGTGCCAAATTTACGCAATTAGTGATACGGTTTTGATGATTTTAATATTTTTTTTGCTAAAATTTGACGTGTCCAATGGCAAAAGAACTCGTTGCATTTTTCAGCAGTTAGGGTAAATTTCAGTAGATAGTTTTTAGTTATTTGTTGCTTATTTTATAACAAACCAAACAAAAACGCTCTTATTCTTATTTAAAAATAATAAACTTTCAATTTGCCCTGACATCCAATTATTGAGGCCACTGCAACCGCAAGTACTGAAAAGAACATACCTGGTTTAATATTATTTAATCAATCACGTAATATTATGCAAATTTTATTGGTGATAGATGATATAGCATGAAAAAAGCTACACTATACGCTAAAGAGTCCCACACAAGCAAAGTTATTTGACATTTTCCATTTTTCTATTTCATTTCATTGCAGGTTGAAAAAAAAATTTCACTCGTGTAGCTATTTATTTCTAAAAGCTGCAGCTTTTTGCCTTTGTGAGCTTGCTCATAGCATTTTGGTGAACGAGAAATAACAATCAATCAACAAAGCGTACGTATAATACTACAACCGCTGCGGTGGCAAATTTCAAAGAAATTCCTTCACAACCGCGCAAATGCTTTTACAGCGAAAAAATACATGTGACACCTTCAACAATTTTTTTGCCGAAAAAA
This sequence comes from Trididemnum nubilum, assembly GCA_963965965.1. Classification (NCBI taxonomy): domain Eukaryota; kingdom Metazoa; phylum Chordata; class Ascidiacea; order Aplousobranchia; family Didemnidae; genus Trididemnum; species Trididemnum nubilum. The sequence continues at coordinate 629,578 of OZ014479.1, read as the reverse complement.
CCACATGCTTTCGTCTGGCAAGAAGTTTTTTAAGAAGATAGCATCTAGATGTGATAGGTCCAAAATTCTTTATGCAAACAAATTGTGCAAAAAACCTGATCGTGTGATCCCAGCCTAACGTTCGTAATCAAAATAACTTACGATAACACATGTCGAGTTAACATTTTTTGACATCTTTCTCCTGTCTTTTGCGGTTTCTAAAACAACGTAATGAGTTTTTACATACAAAATCCTGTTGAGTTTCACTTTAAAGTAGCGGTTCGGTCGTAAAGCAATGCAAAGGTTACTACAGTTCAAAGATCCCACTAGGTAGTCTCACTAGAGTTAGTATACATGTTAGCACGATCTCTAAATACAACTAGAGTTCATGCTACTTCTAGTGCGACTATTAGCAAGTAGAACGACTTTCTAAATCGTGCTACTAGTGAGATCTCTGCATACTGGCCCTGGGATCAAAAACAATTTTATTTAAATGGTCCTTAATTATCACTGGAATGACATCAGTAATTTTCGGCTTTGCAAAGTCCAAACTCATCCTAGGAATGATAAATAGTTGAAACATGTTTATTGGTGGTCCAATTGCCATAAATAAACAGTAGGATGAACTATATTCACTATATGACAATAGCTTGCTTCTAGTATAGTTTACACTTTACCAGGCTTGGCGCCAAAGTAGCATGACTGGGGGGCATAAACACGGTTTTCACTTGGGGGATTGGTTGTTGCCTGTGGGGGGCAAGACGAGAGCCTGTGGTGCGAATCTGGATTTTTGCCCACAGATTTAGGAGTGAAGACCAAAGAAAAAAAAAAGGGTCTTCAACCTAAATTGCAACGGGATTTTGTGTGGATGTCAGTTCCTGCCCACAGATTCATGGTTAAAGACCAAAAAAGGCCTTCGTTGCAAAATCTAAGGCTTTGCCATGACGTTTGCTCATATTTTTGTTCTAAAACGAAAGTTTGCTTACGCTAGAGAAGGCACAAGCAGTATTTTGGGGGGGCAAAAGCCTTGAAATGTGTTCTAGTGGCACCGGGCCTGCTACTCTACTGCTACCGACAAAATTCTACGAACACAGAAATTATAGCAAGCCTGAAGACAAAACTCTAAGAACACAGAATATGTACAAGAAAGCACCTCTATGCAAGACATGCAGGGAGTTTCGTCTCTACATAATCTGGTAATGCAGCATTAAGATGTAGAAAATACTTTACGCATTCGCGATGGCATGATAACAAAATTCTTTATCAGTTTATTATCCACTAATTCATATCAGCAGCTTCGCATTAGTTCGCTTTCAGTAAGGTTAACTTTTGAAAGTTCTTATCAGTCAGTCTTCCCCTGCGTCCTTGTAAAACTTTTTTATTTCAATGTTGGTAAGTTCGACAGACGTGCTGGTGTTGTCGAAACACAAAGCGCCTTTTTATACGTGTAAATTTTTGCAGGTTTTACAATTTGTACCATGAAGCAAGCACTTTGTAGACCAGTCTGAACATGCGTAATTGCACAACTAAGTACAGTACAAACACTAAAGTTGTGAGGGAGTTGTTTACAATTCGGTTTTAACAGTTGAAAACTTCCTTTGTTCAGCATTGTTTACATATCCATTGCATGGAACAAATGTATTTTAAAATACAAATACCTATTGTAAAAAGCATTTAAATACGAATACAAAATACGTAACAATAAATGTACTTAAATGCAAATACAAAATAGAGTATTTTGTATTTCAAATACGTATTTGTATTTTAAATTACAAATACATCCCAAGTCTGTATACGAAGTTGTGCACCTGCACTTTTGGAGACGCTACGTCATGTGGTTTGTGGCAGACACGTCAAAAACTTGTGATAGCAAAGTTTAATATGGGATTTTAATAATTGATTTTCGTCATGTATACACAACACATGTGCTGCTATAGATTAGTCGTTGATGGTGCCTGCATATGAAACCATTGTGATTGAATGACCTGGGCTCAATTATCTAGTTGGCAATCAATTTTCTCATCCCAAAATCATATTGAATCCAGCATTTTTTTTTTGTTGTTTGTTTTCAAGACAAAATCCCTTAATGATTTTTATTTTGATATTAAATATGATCTAAGGGTTTTAGGTTTCATTCTCTGAAAAGGCTGCTAAAAATCAATTATTTTAACGGCTTAAGTTAGGGTGCTAGTTTGTTTGATATTAGTAGGTATTTAACAGACAAATACTTCGACATAGTTTGGGGTTACCCCCACCCCAGAAATCCCCACACAAACCCAACAAAAATCAATGTTTTGAACGGCTTAAACCAAGGCTCCATTTTTTTTATATCAGTAGATATTTAACAGACAAATATTTTCACATAATTTGGGGGTATCATCCCCCAAATGGACCTTCCCAAAATCACTTTTTGAGCAGTTAAGCTAGGGCACTAGTTTTTTTCTTTGATATGAAGAGATATTAAACTGAAAAATATTTTGACATAGTTTGGGGGTACCAACCACCTAGAACCCCTAAATGGATCCCCTAAGCCCATTTGTAACGGCTTAAGCTAGGGCGCTAGTTTTTTTTATACCAGTGGGTATTTGACCAACAAAAATACTTGGACATAATTTGGAGGTGCTACTTTCCTCCGAAAACCCAAAAATATCAGTGTGTTGAGCAGCTTAAGTTAAGGCTCCAGTTTTTATTGATATCACAGGGTTCGAAATGAACAGCCATTTTGCCTCGGGCAAGTTATTTTTCGGCTTAACTTGCCCAATGGGCAAGCTAACAAAATACAGCATATTAAACAATATCAAACAAGATTATTTAGAGATGCAATTTAGGTGTGGCGGCCAGGTGGTCGAGGGATAACGCATTTGTCTCTGGAGTCGGAGGTCTGAGGTTTAAATCTAGGGCCGATCAAATCGGTCACAGTGTTGCCAACGGCTTGCCACTGCGGCAACCTTTCTCCAAAAGAAGCTGTGTTTCCCAGGTGCAACAATGCGGAGATGAGCGCCGCCAACTTGTAACACGCTTCAGTGTAATACCGTTACAGCAAGAACAGTGAAAGATTTGATTTAAATTTAAGTCTGCTTTTGTTGCAATAAAATAATATAAGCTTATGCAAGTAGAGAAAGCTGTAGCTTGCATTATTTTAGTAACACGCTTTGTAATCATCATAATGAAAACTTTCTTCAATCGTACACACATTATTAGTAGCAATTAACACTTCTTAATCGCGCATAGATTTTGTGATGCTCAGAGACGCGTTTAGCAAACTGCTACTTTTTTTTCTTAGATAAATTTTCCCATGCTTGTCGCTTTAACTGCTGTTTTAGATATCACAAGTATTACCCTGCGCTGCATGAAAACAACATCAAGAATTTCGCAAAATTTTTTGTTATCATTATTTTGAAGATCTTATAGCTTTTGCAAAAAGTTTTGGATTTCCAGCTGGTGTAGTTTCCTAAATATTTACGATTAAAAATGTACTTGCAATGAACCCAAATGTAATAATTGAAATAATATTCGATTAAACAATCAGTTTTTGCATAATGCATGATTGGACAAAGTTAATTATTCTCTAAGTCACGTTGAGATCTGACATAACATTGCACACAAAAAATTGATTCTCGAAATAGGATAAACGACTCTGCTTATTTTGCGATTTTAATACTGTTTGCTTAGAAGTAGATTTTACTAACGTTTTTTTTCAAAGTTAACCTTAAAACTTATTACCATAGGTGGGCACAAGTCCGTTAATCGTTAATAACGAAGCTAACTTTTTCATTAACTCGTTAATCTGTTGAAAAGTTTTTTCATGTTAACGAACTAAATTAACTTCCGTTAAGTTCTATTAACGGACTAAAGTAACTTCCATTAAGTTCTGTTAACTTCCGTTAAGGATTTATCGTTAATATCTTGCATCATTCATTCATCGTACCGGTAAAAACCAGTTTGCACTGGTAGCACTTGTTGCGAATTAGCACGAGTTTTATAGAAGAAAGCAAAAAAAGGAGCTTTTTTTGTCTGCAGCCTCAGAGGTCTATTAGTTATCGCTGTTCGCAATTTCCAACAATTTTCCAATTGCAGCTTCATTAGTGCATTTTAACTTATTTTTATCTTGAAATTAGATTAGACTTTAAAATTTAATTTCCAAAACACAAAAAGACCACCATAGCAGTAGATATTTCCTTACAATCAGCTCAACAGCGTCAATACGTGTTCTAGAAGTGAGAGAATAAACAGAAATGTAAATCACACGCAAAATGTTAACGAATTGACGGACTTTATTAACTTCCGTTAATTAAGGCTGAAAATAACGGATTAACATTAACGGAGGTATGAAGTTTGTTAACGGACTAGGCCTAGTGGTTAACGAAGCTAACATTTTGCATTAACTTGCCCACCTATGCTTATTACACCTATCTTTTTTTGGGGGGGTGGGCAAGTTAAAATGCTCTCAAGCAAGTAGACATTTGATATCACTTGCCCGATGGGCAAGTTGTTGAAAAAATTAATTTTGACACTAATATCAGAAGACATTTAAGAGACAGAAATTTTACCATCCCTTCAGAACCTTTCCACATGGACCCCAAAAATCAAATTTTTGGAATGGCTTGAGCTAGGGCACAAGGTTTTTTTTTGATATTTGGGAGACAAATATCTTTACATCATCTAGGGGTGCCAACCCATTTAAATAAACCACCCCCAAAAATCACTTTTTGAAAGTTAAATTTTACAATTGATTTTAGTCACCTGGGTTCATGTGCTGTGCTGGCATAATGGTTAGACCTGAGGTGGAGTCGAGATTCGAGAACACAAAGCTGGAGACCAAGGACCGATTTTCCAAGGACAGGAATGCTTGAGACCAAGGACAGGAATGCTCAAGGTCAAGGACCAAGGACACAGGCGCCAGTATTCTTCAAAAAAAAGGTCTTCAAAAACATTTAACAGGCAATCTACAAAATTTTAACAACTCAAAAAATAGGCTGCTGTCCTTGAGCCGAGGACAGAACAATTTTTGAGGACTTGAGGCTTCGAGGCCAAGGACTCAAAATGTGTCCTCGAGGACTCCACCTCTGCTAAAGACGCCAGTGTCTGAAACTGTAGTGCCGAGTGATTGAACAGAGCTGGGCCCAAATACTTAGTCGAACATCTATTTTACACAAACCATAAATGATTACAAATCAACACTTTTTTTTCATCACACAAAATCACTTTGTTTGCATTGCATACCACTGAATTTTACAACAATATAGTTAACCTTCAACGTATGAAAAGAAGAATGCTGGTAAAAAAAAAACTGGCAGAAGTCACATATCATTACTTTCCTCCGCGAAATTGAACATTTAGTGTCAAGCTGAAATAGCCGCAACTCTGCCCATGCATAAGCATATTAATTCTCGAAAAAAGTCGAAAAACAAATGAACTACCACATGAATTACACCTCATGTCTGTCATGATGATAGCCTACTTGCAAAAATCAACTTAGTAAAATAGCTGCTTCTAGGAATATATACCGTCCAGATGGGAAAGAACATATGTTACGCGGAGGATAATTTTTCTAGTCTTTTAGTTGCGCGGATTAACAACTCCCTTGGGCCAAAGTGCGTATAACTCCGTACAAGTCAAGCGAATCATTCGTTACATTGTTAAGCAGACATTTGTTAAGGAGTTCGTTACATTGTTAACCCTATTCGGACCAGGCAAAATTTTTGGATTAATGGCCCAGGGGGATCGATTCGACACAACAAATTCAAACGTTAATAACTCCCAAACTACAAAAGATAAAAAATCCATTTTTGCTTCTCGAGAAGCTCAATTTTTTGACAAAAAGTCCAAACTTTTTGTCATTATGTTTGCAACCTTAATCTTCAATTAATTTGAACATAAGTCAAGGAATATCAGAAGCAATCGGTTCGCTTTTTATCTGCACAATGTTAATAAGCGTTTGATTGCCGTGACGCTGCATCGCAGCTGGAGTTTTATTCAGTAACTCCGAGATAATTACGGATTAAATTAAAAGATTATTTCTATTGTGCTAAAATATCTAAAACATTAGTTTGTTGCTGGATTAATGGCAAGCTGAATATTTGTTACTCTTGTAGTTCCTTTTGCTAAACACTACAAAATATGGTATTTTTTGTACAAAAATTTATAAAAGAACAAGCATCAAACCACTAATTTTTCTCATTTACATTTTGTATGTAAATGTATATAACATAGCTGTAACAAACGTCTATAAAATTGGTTAAATTTTGATGTAATTTTTGGTAAGCTGAAGATTTGCTGTCTAATATAATATAGTAAGAGTTTTCATTTGGAAAACTTGTACTATGGGTTTCATTCTCATAATGGTATATCTGGCAATGCTAAACCTAATCAAAAGTACAGTATAGCATTCTGTATATAACAACGCTGGTATAAAATTTTTTTATAACATTTTTATCATTAGTCGAGTTGATAAGCGTCTGCTGCTGATACAGTAGATTTAGGTTCGATTACCGCTCTGGTCAAACCAAAATTTGAAAAAAGTTTGTATTTACATCCAGCTTCCCGGCTAAATATTAGCAATAAAGTGGGCAGTGTGAAGCTTTCACCGCGGGTGGTAGACAGGTGGGCAAACGACAGCCTTTTCTAAAAAAAAGTACGATTTTTTCGCTGCCTGTGTACAACTTGGTAAATAAAAATGCAATTACTTCGAACTTGCGAAAAAAACTTTCAAAATGTGTCGCACGGAGTGCAGTAAATGTTGATTTTTTCAAACTATTTTTTGTACGATTTTTCACGGACTTTTGAATTATAAGAAAAAAAAAAAGAAATTGGTCTAACTTGGTAGTCGGATTCTTGGTTAATTTTTGGAATAATAGATTGGATAATTTGGAGTAGGCTACTGTAATAGGTTTTGGCGTCTGGATAATTTTTTTTTTGTTGCTTACGTTGTGAAAGATTACGTTGTCTAATATTGGAGAGTAATTTTTTCTCAAAAATTTAAAAATTCTGCAGTTTTTGTGACGTTTATATAAGAAAACCTAAATTAATTTGATCATTGCTCGTCATAAGATTTTCCAAAATCTTGTATAGTACCCAAATGGCTTACCTTCTAGTGTATTATCACAAATGATTTCAGAACTAAAAAGCAAAAATTACAATTGTTTCCAACATTGTAATTACAATTAATGGTTGTACTGATCGAAATACCATTGTTTTTAGTACTATTCGTATCATTCTACAAAGAATGTCTAATTCTCAAACGTAACGATTTTGTCTTGATAATCTTTCAGATTTTATTTCAAAGATGGCTTATAACAAATTGTTGCAAACTTTGGTTGTTAGTGGGATTAGTGCTGAATAAGTTCAGAAAAAACATTAAAAAAGATAGTATAATCCCAAGGCTGGAAATTTATTTGCCAGTTCTCATCTTTCATCAAAATCATTAAAGCTATTCTACTCCTATTGTCCTCACCACTAGCGTACACAGAATTTTCAAAGGGGGGGGGGGGTGCCAGGAAATTTGAGAATAATGAAGAGCAAAAGAAAAATTTCTCCTCTCAGAATCAGTCGGTTTTCCTGCCCAAAATTAGGTGAAGATAGAAAAAAAAGGTTATTAGTCAGATTTTGTCCGTTTTTGTGCTCAAACTTTCTGCTCAAATTACAAATAGGGGGGCATGCCGCAATTTTGCATACTATTCTATGCTAATACTATACTGACGACCCAAAGGGGGTGGCCATGGCACCATGTCCCCCCTAAATACGCCCCTGGTCCTCACATCCAGAGCCAACAGTATTGTTTGTATGCGATAAAGCCGTTAGACAGTTGCAGCAAATTAGAAACATTAAAAAATTTGCTAACAACATCAGTGAATTTAGATATCTTATTTATGATCACAAAAAAAATCAGAATAAATTCATTTACTAAACGGTCAGCTAATCGGATTGTTACATGCAAAGTCCGCTGGTAGAGAATTTGCTTTCCGTTTTTATATTTTGTATCTACAAACATTTTTTTGTTGGTTGTGAATGTACACACATAAAACCGAAAATTGAGAAGTAACGAAACAACATAAATTTTTCATATTCAACATGCCACGGTTGCCACCTATCATTATAGACCACAAATGGAAAATCAACGTGAAACTCAGTAATATCTGCTACAGTATGCCATGGTTTAGGCCTGTAGTATCATCTAATACGAAAATAAATGCGGTAGCAAGTAGAATATACCTAATGAAATAGCACATTTTACAACGTACATTGTACATACTCAATAATTATTGTTTAGTTTGATGGGAATTTTATAAAAAATTGGTAACATTTTACACAAGTTATTGGGTATTGCTTCAAAAAGCATTTTTTACACAAAGATTTTAGTAATAATAACCTTGAATAACAAAATAGGTAAAAATTGAAAATAATGATTCCGAAACAAGTATTATCAAAAACTCTCTACTTCTTGCAATGTTATTGAATATCGCAAAGGCATACTCGTATGAAATGTTGCAATTTGGTGAAAACAAAGCGTATGCGCTCATTGAAGTTATCAGTGTGCTGCTACGTCACGCTCAAAGACACTCGGGCAAATTTTTGTTTGGGATGTTATCACTTGAATCTCATAAAAAAACGTTAGGCAGTCAAAATTATGCGTATGTTTTTGTGAAAAATGAAATGAGCATCTTTCTACTGATACTGCCACTTAGCAGAAACTAAAATATTGTTTAAAATTTGCGTCATTTTTCTTTTTTTAGTCACCAAAAACAAATTTCCAACATAAAGACTACCGAAATTCATGCTACATGCCACGCACTTGATAACTTATGGACACTTTTGACTACTGTACAACTCGTATATCAGCAACGTGAAAAAAAAATACAGGCAAAAAACAAAAGGATTTGCGCTTATGTTGGCCTCTAATTCTTTTATCAATAAATACGTTTATTTTGCTAAATCGCAATTCTTACTTATTAGCAAAATGCTAAAAATAAAGCTTAGTTTGAAATTTGGTAAAACTATACAAAATCATCACAGAAATTCAGCTGTGAGCTTTATAAATCATAATGAAAATTATAATGCCTCAGGCAAACTAGTAAATAAAAATCTATTGTCACAGCTCTTTTAGAACATCGATAGAAACAAAAACCGTTGAAGTGGTCACTGAATTTACGTTCGAAAAAGCGTAAAATTATTAATTACGACAGAACAATTGGGACTAACAGGATTAAATTAATTTTTCAAAAATTTTGCCGGAAACGCAGGGTCGACCTTGAGAAACGTTTAATAACTCCGAATCTAGTTGTCATACGACAATGGTTTTACAAAAGAAAGTTGAAGCAGTAAATTTTAGGAAAAGTCAAGAAATTTGATTATTGTGGCTTGACTGCTTCATAACAAAATTTCAAAATAAGTGAGGGGGGAGCTAATCGATCCCCCCTGGGCCGAATGGGGTTAAGGAGACAAAAGTGGTTCCAAAATTTGCCGTTTTTCCTAGTTTTTATAATGGAAAACGGCTAAAAATTGTTACAAAAAATTGAAAGGTACAATTACGGTGGGATCGTTTAAATAGTTGGCTTATTGTCAGAGGTGGAGTCCTCGAGGACGTCCTTGGCCTCGAGGACACATTTTGAAGTCCTTGGCCTTGGCCTCGAAGGTCAAGTCCTTGGCCTTGGCCTCGAGGCCTCAAGTCCTCAAAGATTGGCCTGTCCTCGGTTCGAGGACAGAACTATTTTTTGAATTGTTAAAATTTTGAGGAGCGCTTGAAAAATTTTTTGGAAAACATTTTTTCGTGGGGATCGCTTGAAAAATTTTTGTGAAGACCTTTTTTTTTTTATGGAGAGCACTTGCGCTTGTGTCCTTGGTCCTTGGCCTTGGCCTCGAGCATTCCTCTCCTTGGCCTCGAGAGTGTCTGTCCTAGAAAAGGCTGTCCTTGGCCTTGACCTCGGATTTTTTTGGTGTCCTTGGCCTTGGCCTTGGCCTCGAGCCTTGTGTCCTCGACTCCACCTCTGCTTATTGTTATTCTGTTTTCGAGTTATAGTTAAGCGTAAAAGCATCTGTTAAACGTACAATATGCGTAAGAATTCTAAGCAAACTTGAGTTGCAAGTTCGCTCACTAGATAAACGATAAGGTTTAGATATACGAAGCAGTTAAAGTTGAGACGTGTGTAACTTGTTAAGTCTATGTATTGAAGAACAAGCAAAATTATCGCTTGTTTCAGGAGGTGTGTTTTTTGAATGATATTTTTGCCTAAAGCTGTAGGTTAAAAATATTTTATTTTACAGTTAAAGAAGACATTGTTTGCAACGCAGGTCAGGACAGAATTGTTGGTTTTGTCGACACTGGTGCTGAAAGGAATTCTCCATCAACTAATTCCGCTGCTACGCACTGTCTTCAATTCTGTATTAGATCAATGATGTCCAATTTTTCCCGCCCGCTAGTGTTAGCTACCAACAACATCGCAACTTATGAACTAACAAGCGCAGTATTGGAAGCATTGCAAAAGTGCCGTATTACCGTATTGTGTGTTATTGCTTACGGCATGAGCACCAACAGAAAAATGCTTAATAAAATGAATAACTTGGCTATACGTATACAATTTGATTTTACCCTAAAAATATTTCAATAGCCAATTTCGCCAAAAGATCAATGCTATTTGTAATTGGTACCGTTTTCAGCCATTATTCTTTTTAGTTTAAGCATAGATCGAATACCCTCCTGGTGAACTCCAGTGCTGCTGTTCGGCTCAAAGATTTGTCAAATAGTGGTGGAATTTGTGTAATTTCATCCAGACTGAACTTAGTAATTAGCTCATGTCAGTTCTTAGTCGTCGAAAGGGTGTGAACGGAATAATCAACTTCTGGTAATGCCAAGTTTTTTGCATCAGCGCCAACGTTTTTTTATAGCTCATGAACTCTTACGGCAGTGACGAATTATAAAAGACATGATGCTTTGACGTTTTCTCGCAAGAACTTGTTAAAATATAATTCTACCAGGGTGGAGGTGTTTAAGGTAAACGTCAAACGACATTTTGAGTTTTGTTCATATTTTGTTCCGGTAATTTGTTTCTGCTTTATCCTCCTGTTACGAAATGACGGTGGCGCTTTATATAGGACTAAACCGCATCTGCTTTGGAGTTTTTCTGCGTTAAAAAAGAGTATTTGTAAAAAACAGCGCCCAACTGCTTAATTTGATTTTTTTGATTGGTGTATCTTTATCCTCCTACCACGAGAAAGCGATGGTGCGGTATGCTTTGGACGAATCCGCACCCGCTTAGTAGTTGACCATTTTCCCGTTGACGTTTTACTTTTTCCCTCGTAAATTTGCTGCTTGTTCGAAGCCTCAAGCAGAGATAATTATCGTTAAGCGTCTTATCCAAGGACGCAACAGCGTGACCAGGTTGTGCGGGTTGAACTCATGATCATGCGATCAGCGTCGTCGTAAGAATGACGCCTTTACCCTCTCGGCCACGCTGAAGAGAAATGCTAATTGCTAAGGGTATTTAGTATTTTCTTTATAAACGTAGTCCTATTTGTTAATGGTACGTCTATAGATTAGGCTAAAGAAATAATATCGAAAAGCTCTCTTGTTATGACAGTAGCCCCTAAAAAAGTTGTAGATGCGACGGCGCCCCTGCACAATTTGTCAGATTTTAAAATATCTATAATAGGCCTATTGTGGATCGTTTTGTCGCCGTGTCATTTTACTGGCTTAGCGTAATGTTACGTTTGTGCTGTATTTAAATATTCTTCCAAGCTATCAGTAATAAAACTGCTTTTATTCAATGTTACTGAAATTTTGTGGAAAAGCAAGATATATGTCAATTTAATATTGTAAAATTAAAAGCATCCTCGTCGAAAACATCTGGTGACTTTAGCAGCCACCTTCAATACGGAAATTAAGATTGTTGAAAACAATTAAACTACTGCTAAGAAAGAGTTGAATAGAATGTTAACGACTTTTCTAAAACGTTATTGAATAAAGCAACAACCAAAACTAAGCCTTCCCGATACTTTAATAATCTCATTTTTACTCTGCTCCTTATCTGGGATTTTTAGTGTTTGTATGTGTTGCGACTGCGCGTGCAGCCTCATTCCTTCCTTTGTTTTGAACTGCTTTGAGCAGTGCAGGAGCTGTTCAATAAATATTGTTAACGCAGGCGCGATTGTGCTTATTTATCACTTAGTTTTCGTGATTAGAGTGTATGCGTCGAACGTAAACAGGGGGGCCGGATTTACAAAGCGCAGATCCCCAGGCAAGTGGAGAAGAATCGACCATTGAGTTACAGTTTTCTTATTCCAGAAAATATGATCTAAAAAAAAAAGAAACAGTAAAAAATGTCACGCGAGTAAGCGCGGGGTATCTGGAATTTACCAGCTCGCCATACGGTAAATCCGGCGCTGGATAAAATAATGCTTTTCAAGTGAAATCAAAACGGGATTATTGTTGTGGTCAACAATGGACATTCAAGTGATTCACCTAAACGTACGAGACGGTCCAGCGTCATCTAGAGCAGAATGGATATGGAGCTCAGCATCGCTTACAACTTCCACAATATACTCCACACCTAACGGGACTGCGCTGTTTCTCGTTAATAAAAGAGTCATAAATGAAATTAAATCACACAACACCGGACAAATCTGAAACAACGGCAAAAAGTTTTATTTTATTGCTATTGGCGACAAAAGCGAGTAAAAAGTCAAGCAAACCAATGACATACGAGCCAGTGGCGTTACTGAGAAAGAGAGGGGTCAGCTCGGGGTTTCACCATTTTGAGGTGACTCCATATTTTAATCACATCCACATTTGAAATTTTTCACTAAAACTTTTTAAAATCGACTGTTTTTCGATTTTTCGTTGAAAAAGGCAAAATTATTTTGAGCGGCCACCCCCCAAAATAAATTTAGCAGCCGAAATTTTACGCAAAAATAATGTAAAGTCAATGTTTCAAAAATCAATAAAACCAATTCAAATACAAAAAAATGATAACGTGGTGACTTTGTAACTTGACTTCAATTTTAGGCGCCAAAAAAGGCCCCAAAGTTTGTCTTAAAAAGCGGTCTTATTCAAAAACAGCTTAAATACGGCAAAATATCAAAAAAATGCTATATTAAAATTAAAAAACTGAAATGTATATTAAAAAATATTAGTGTAAGATAGGTCGGTGCTTTCAGAAAGTGCTCGATGATGTTTCAGAGCAATTAATAAAATAATAAAATACAGACCATAAAAAGTAAAAGTTTTTTTGTTTACCATGCAGATACCCTCCTGACGAGTCGAAAGACGAAACAGGCTGTAGGGGGTTTTAGATTACTTTTACTTTTTATAGTCTGTATTTTATTATTTTATTAAAAAATATTATATTAAAAAATGAAAGCGCGCAAACTAACCACTAACCAAGCAACCAACCAATAAACCAACCATTAACTACGAGTTTTTATGACATTATTTATGTCATTTCCAGCAAAACTTACTCGAAACTTGGATTTTGAGTGGTAATTTAGCAGTTGACATAAGTTTTTTAGCAAATTACGCAAAGCTACTACTTTTAGAGACAACGATTTTTATTATTATTGCTACCTGCTGGTTGTTAAGCAAGGCTAAGGCTGTGCAGTACAGTCACTGTCAGCAGATCAGCGCGGGCAAAGACAGAGCAAAAATCCGCATAATAAAGAAACAAAGAGGAAAAAGAGTGGGAAAAAGAGTTGCGTATCATCTAGTTTTATGTCATTGATTAAATTAAAAGTAGAAAAGTACAAATCACGAGAAAAAAGAAAAAGCTCGTTTTTGATTGGCCGGTATGATTGCTCAAGCGTGTCACTTGTTTCCAACTTTTGCAGAACCGTGATGGACAAGTCAGGAAGAGCTGAGGGTTGGGGTTCGATTCCTCGATAGTAACGCATTGTCATTTGGATAATTCAGGATTAGTTACTGGTATTAATCTATAGTGCTAGTAGGCTAAGGCAAGATACTTTCTGGGGAATTTAGTTTAGTTTTGTTTATAAAACACTTGATTAATAACAATATGGTTGGCCTACTTAGTCGTCAGGTTGTTCGTCATCATATTTATTTATTTATTTCCCAATTTATTAACCTACAGTAACTTTATTTATTTATTTATTTCCCAATTTATTAACCTACCAGTACAGTAACCCCTTTAAAATAATGCTAAAAGTCACCAGCGTAGGCCTGCTAGAAATGAATAGGCCTAGCAAAAAATTACGCCTGGCCTGGGCTAACCCATGATATGATGGTAGGGATTTTTTAGCATTTCTGTCTTTTTCTAACTGACAGTGTGGCAGTTATAAATTTAACTCGAAATCGGGCTCAGAGCAATTGCTCCTGTTGTAGTATCTGGTATTGTGGGTGTCCATGCGCTAGATAGAGTAGCCTAAGGCACTCGGACACATTTGATATCTTAGTGTGTTGGATCTCTCCAAAGATGTCCCAGTATTTGTGGTACAGTAGAATAGGTTAATTCAATCCGCCTTCCTACCCGGTACCTCGAAAGATTTAAAGTACCCTAACTAAACTCAACTTATCCCCTAAAATAATCATGTATCCTTAAGTTTAAGCCGTACACTTTTTGTCCAGAAGCTCTGTTACCTCAGACCTGTATATAACCGCACATGCTGTCTTCTGTCATTTCTGCGCTAATTAAGGTTATATACTTATACAGGGCTAGATTTTAGGGAATACCGGTAGGTTAAGGTTAGATTTTGGGAAATAGCTTAGATTTGAGATTGGAGCTCTCATTAAGTTTAGGGTTGAATTTTGGGGGAATAGCTTTGGGTTAGACTTTGAGAAATAGCTTAGATTGGAGAGAGAGAGTATGCGCTCAGTCATACACTGATGGCAGAGCTTCCGAAAAAAAGCGGGGGCTTATACTTAACGACACCCAAAAAATTGTTTGCACCGAGAATTAAAACCCATACCAGAGCCATTTTTATGCCTGTCCATTTTTCTGTGAATTCTTTGATGTTAATTAACTGATTAAATGCTGTATTTTTACCCTTGACAAACTTTAAAAGGGCTAAAGCTTCCAGGGCTCTGCCCCAAACCGTGCAAGGTAAGCTTACAGCACTACCTGGACATCTAGTTGATGCAAATGTCAACATTCTGTTGCTTTCAAATGGAGATGTACATTCGTAATATTGGTATGAATAGTGATTAATCTTGACAACAACATAGGAGTAGGTACGGTAACATTTGGGCGGCTCTACATCTACTGGCCCAACCAGAAATTAAAAAAGGGGGTGACAACATTTTTTTACGATTGTGATTGTGCATTGTGCTTGTGGTTGCCTTCAACAGATAATTCTGAATTGCCCTGCATAAGCCGGATGTAATTAAGTATAAGCCGTCAGCTTTATTTTGGAATCTCTGCGACTCGTGTATGTGTGTGCACGCGCTCTTGCTCTTCTCATGCGTGTACTTATTAGGGTTAGAGCTAGATCTGGGGAATAGCTTAGATCGGAGAGAATGCACGCGCGCTCATGCACGAATCGCAGAGCTTCCGAAAATAAAGCGGCAGCTCATACTTAACGACACCCGCATAAGCCATCTGCTGCTTGCAGCTTATGATTTTCGTGGTAACTGCGATGTGCTTTTGTTGAAAAAAAAAACAAAAAACAGTCAATTGGGACTACAACAAATCTGGATCAATTTTTTTACATGCTTTATTTACTGTTTGGAATGATTTGCCTCTTGATATTTGGAAAAGTAGCAGCATTTCATTGTTTAAGAATAGATTGAAAATACACTTTTTTAATATGGCCTTTATTGATGTGCTTAATATTGATTAGTATGCTTTAACACTGTATAATACAATCTTAATAATCTTTTAACAAGTCCTATTTTTCATTTTGTAATCTGCTATTTTTCTGCTTTTTCACCTGTTTTAACAGCGAGTGCCCCTTAGTCAAATATTGGCTTCTTGCTCTCTCATCTCAAGGGATTGACAAATTTATTATTAGTATTATTTATCTGCATTTCCAAAATTTGTAAATTATGCCGATTGTGAAGTCATGAAATGCAAGCTCTAGGTATAGCTGGCAGCAATTCAATTCTTGTTTGTGCAGCAGACTCCTGAAAAAAAAAAAAAAACAATAGCAAGAGAATGCAAAAATTGTGGCTTCACGATACAGTAGCAGATGCAAAAATCGCATGTGCAAGGCAAGCAATCGATGCAAGAATCATAGATTATATACTGTTACTGTATAGTAGGCTGACATAGTACAAGGCTTATAACAAATGAGGCAGACAATTCGCAAAAACAAAATATAAAAACAACACGCCTACAACCAAAAATTACTAGCTGCGTTATTTATGTTGTTACCATGTACTGTTTGCATTTACAGACAAAGAAATTGCATTGTATAGTAGCTTGTCAACACTAAGTCGAGATTCTATTATTATTAATGAATCAGGGGGCTGATGGCACACAAAGGAGTTGGGGACTCTCAACATATTTTACTCAAGTAAAAGATGGCGTAGCTGATTTGTATGAATTTGCCAGTCGAGTAAACTTTGTCGGCATAATTTTGTGGCATGGTTTTTATTACGACCGTCGCATGATCTGGGTTTAACTGGCAGTCCCGCACCCTGGTCATGTTGCTGCGTTCTAGGTTAAAGATGCGTTATGATGACCAATATCTCTGCTTGGTGGTTCCAAACAACAGCAAATTTAGTGGACAAGCATTTGTAGAAATCCCACAGGTCCAGTTAAACATTGGAACACTGGAAACTCTTGTTTGCTTGAGGTGCGAATTCCTCCAAACACGAAGTAGTTGTTGCAATGAAAACTGTGTGGATCATATAATAGTCAGCATCCGATGCAGTCCGGTAGCAGGAGATCAAATATGCACTTACAGCAACAGACAGCAACAATCGTAGACCAGAGTCTAATGGCAATTAATGCGAGTCTTAGCAAAGTTCTCTGGCACTAGGTGATCTTCACAATTTTTTACCAAAATAATGGCCGTTAATCAACATGTTTGCATTAAATTGTAAAACTATTTTGTTTTGTTTTTGTTTTCAAAATATCTGAAGTTATGTCAAAGGTAGCACCACCAACCACCGATAGGAAAGTTTTCCAAAACCTGTATTAACATAAAGATTAGCAAATTGAGCATTAAGTGAGAAATATATACACCACATAAATGCTTAAGGCACCTTGAAACAAGCTATGAAAACCTGTTGCTATTACCACTTGTAATGCAGTAGCAGTGGTAAAAATTTGAACACTTTCAAAACAAAATGAAATTAATTGCCCCTAGTGCCCCCCACCTCAGCATGGCCCCGTACAAATTGATGACTTGAAAAGTTCATAGCTGTTGATAAAAAATACGAATCTGAGCAGTGGTGGTCATTAGCATGGGCAAGCTGGGCAGTTGCCCGAGGCCCCCCACTTGATTTTGTGCGCTACAGGAGCCCCCCCAAAAAAGTTACGTAACATATGTTCCCCAAATTTTTGTAGCACATTTACGCCTACTGTAGAACCTTTATTTGTACCGGCATTAAGGTTCAGGCATTAGGGGCCCTTTGTGAAGAACCCCATTGGAGGCTCCTTTTGGGGGGCCTTTACAAAGGGCCCTTATTGGAAGGACATTTTTGGAAGGGCCCTTATTAAGTTATTTGTAAATTCTTCTGCAAATAAGGGCTTCTTTTGTGGAGGGCCTTTTATGGGAAGCACATTCAAAGGGCCCATTCGTGGGGGCCGTATGAAGTGGACCCCTTTGTGGAAGCCCTATGAAGAGTGCCTCTTTGCGGAAGCCCTATGAAGAAGACCCATTTGAGGTCATGAGAGGGCTTTTTGGATAGTCTCTGTGCAAAAGGTTCTTTTCGGCTATGGAAGAGGCTCAATGCAGGGCGCCTTCTTGAGGAAGGCCCCTTTGCAGAGGGCCCTGTTTGGATAGTTTCTTTACAAAGAGCTCCTTAGACTAGCAGGGCCCCATTTTGCAAAGGGCTCTTTACTGGGGGATTTTTGCAGAGAGCTCTTTGTTGAGAGACACTTTGCAAAGGGTGGCTCTTCAAGTGTCCAAAAACGTTTATCCCAAAGCATTTGCAGGTTACCGGTACCGGATATCTGTTCAATGACATGGTACAAGCTGTAAGTCAGTCGAGCAAATGATCAAGAGTATACGGTTTGTCAGTATGCTAGCCTTTGGACACCGTGCTTTTGAGCAAAAACATACTGTAAATAGTGGGTAACATCACATAATGAATATAGGTGTAGGTAAGGTACCGTAGCTCATAAGCAGCCTTGGTAATATTAGTCACATGTGTTCTGTAAGAGTAATGCTATACTGCTAGTTCTGCGTTTTTTGTTTTATGGTTGGTGGAAATCTACTGGTAAGACTAACCGACAATGTCACGTTGTTATAGTAATAGCCTATTTCATATAACAACCAAAGTAAGCAACATCTACAAAGCTATTTAGAACCGGTAGGCTATGTTCTTATCAAACAAATACCGGTACGAATTTGCATAACAAACTATATTTGCCACAGTGTGAGTTAACAACGTTTGCTTTGAAAGATTCGTATGCTTATTCCATTATTGGCTTATTGCTTAATTTTAGTAACAATGCTACCAACCTACATGGTTTAGAAATCCTTTCACACCGTTACTGCTGAATGAGATGGGAGCCTACCAGTATGTTTGTATGTTTAAAGTTTTGCTTGTACAGGAACTTTAGTCTGTTAGTACAGTTTTGCAATTTACAGCCGTGAAGAACATACAAAGGCAGCAAAGTTGACTATTGTTATTGTGGTGCTGCTCTCTGCATATAAGACTGCGTTTAGAAATGAATGTAGATATTTACAGTGCTTGACTGATGCTATCAGCTTAGCAGATAACTGCATTTCAGAAATTTTTTGTTTGTGCTGCAGAACGTGTGACATAGGCCTAAATCTCTTGAACTTGCGTAGTTTTTCCAATGTTCAGTGTTGAATCTAAAGTTGTACTTTTTTTAGTATTCCCCACTGTCAGTTTTCTTTTTTTTTTTTATTTTGTATGTTAGTTATTAATACCTTTTTGACCTTATTTTTAGTTTCTTGCAAGAGCTGTTTTTTTTTGTTTTTTCGCTTTTGAGAAGCACTGTAAGATGTACTATGTCAAAAGCATTTAAATTTCAGATGTTCAGTATGGTAACACATTAAGACGACTATAATCTAGTGTGGACTCTGCAATAGTCCACTGTACTTTCTTTTTTTTTTTGCCGGTATGTAATAATTATATTAGTTTATTTTTTGAGAAAAGCTAGTACCGGTATTGCTAGCCAAGATGCAAAATGGAATTGAGGGTGCAGTGAAGTAAGTTCGTGGTTAGCTCTAATTCATGATGAGCTAGGTCGTGTAGTAGTGACTTCTGTCTGATTTTTGCCCATTGCACTATTTTAGTTTTTATTCGGTATAGTAGGAATCAGTTAGATAGTATTCATCAGAGGTGGAGTCCTCGAGGACGTCCTTGGCCTCGAGGACACATTTTGAAGTTCTTGGCCTTGGCCTCGAAGGTCAAGTCCTTGGCCTCGAGGCCTCAAGTTCTCGAAAATTGGCCTGTCCTCGGCTCGAGGACAGCACTATTTTTTGAATTGTTAAAATTTTGTTGAGCGCTTGAAAAATTTTTTGGAAAACGTTCTTTTGTGGAGATTGCTTGAAAAATTTTTGTGAAGACCTTTTTCTTTTAGATTTTTTTGGAGATCGCCTGAAAAATTTTTGTGAAGACCTTTTTTTTTAATTTTTGGAGAGCACTTGCGCTTGTGTCCTTGGTCCTTGGCCTCGAGCATTCCTCTCCTTGGCCTCGAGAGTGTCTGTCCTCGGAAAGGCTGTCCTTAGCCTTGGCCTCGAGCCTAGTGTCCTCGACTCCACCTCTGGTATTCATTATGCACATCCCTCTCAGTTTGAGTGTTTATTAAAATTAAAGTATTCACAGCTCTAATATTAAGTCTCCGATTGCTTTCCTGTCTGCTTTTTAATTTGCACGGCAGCCAGTTAGGTGCCGAGTATCAAAGGGTTATTACTACACGGTACCGTAACTTCAAAATTTGTATTTAGCGTTTGCATGTCACCCAATTTGAGAGTCTGTTGAGCGTTGGCTGTTGTCATGTTGAGATATGACATTGCGTCTAAGCCTACATTCATTCTGTACAGTAAAATAAAGTGCTTACTGCTTACCACTTGAAAGTTTCCACTAAAAATGCCTAGTTTTATGGTATTAAGCACGTATGGCTAGGCCTAATAAGTAACGTGTTACGACACTGCTTTTCACTCTTAAATGCCAGTATGCCACTATTGCGGGTAGCATAGCCAAAGTCTTGTTTTACAAGCTACCGTATCATAGGTCTACTAAGTTTAATGTGCTGACTGCTGTGCTAACTACAAATATTTTTTATTGAGATTTAAGGATAAGAAAGAATAGACTGTATGTGCATAACACTTGAGAACTTTTTGCAAAGTTCTATGATTTGTGATTAATCAATTTAGTGTATCTATGCTTGATAGTACACCGAAAACACAAAAATCTAAAATTTCGAGAGTTGGAAGTCCATCATAAGTTGAACTCATTAGTGTTATGACACTGCTAGATATGTATGGTATTTGCCATTGTTTTTTGGTTCAGTGAGTATGAGCAGTTGACTAATATTCACTTCACTTTCACTTTTTCAGATCCTGATCTGCTATTTGTGAGAGTTTTTGGTTGTGCTTACCCTCAGATTTACTAAAACTGATGGTAGGTTACATGCCTACATTGGTTAAGTAAGAACTTTTTTGGGGGGACGAGGTTGTGTTAAGTACCAACCCGGCAACGCTGATCCTACACGATTTCAGTAGCATTAGGTGTTGCTTAAGGGGGCCCATTTTTTGTCTCCTTGCCCGGGGCCCCCCCAAGTCAATGACCACCACTGAATCTGAGCATTAACCATGCAAGATTGCGTCAGCAATCAATTTTTTCTTACGTACGGCTCACTCAACTATCGAGCAACAAATACAAACCAAAAACGACATGCTTAAAAGACATTATTGTTCCCAGAAAGTGCGTCACAGACTACAAAAGCTTATTTATCATTTAATCTGTTAATGATCAAACATTTTCATTAAATGTCAACGCTGACAATGATTGCTAGCATTCCTCCCCTTTGGATTTGTTGGTGTTCAGAGGTCGGTGCTTTTTTTTGTATTATTTATATTTTAAATAATTATTGTGAATATGTGTGGCACTTTCAAAAGGGAGAACTGGTTCCCTAATCCCCTCCCGTAGCTGGGTCGATGTCTGTATCAATCTTTGCACTCCCTGAAAAGTTCTTTTTTCCCAGCCCTGATCACAATGACATAGAATATGTACTGGGTTGGGTTACTTTAGTCATTTAAGCTTGTGCTTTCAATATTTGTAAACGTCCATGTCAATAGGCTATGAATGAATATGAGTACTTGCTTAATAATATCATATGATTTATGAGGGTTTCCAAGTAATCAACTTTTGACCCAAATTGTCAGTTATTAAATTTTTTCTGAGTATAATAATAAACCATTTTAGTAGTTTAGATAAAAATTAGTTGATGGACAAAAAGACAATCTACTGCTGAAACAGTAGACCCTGGTTTGATTCTTGGTTTGGTAAAGTTAAAGACTGCAGTTTAGAAATTGATACCAAAGCTTCCCTGCTTAATGTTCTCTGGTTTTGCATTAAATTAAAAGGGAGTGATACTTCCATCGACATCATGTGTTGTAGCAGGTGGGCAAGTGGCAGATCGAAGGTTTGGTTGTGTTGCCAAGAAGGTGAGGGCATCGTTTTACAATAACCCTGATCCGGTAATCTCGGTTCAGCTCACACCCCGCTCACGTTGTTGCATCCTTGGATAAGATGCAGTACAGAATAATGGTTATCTCTGCTTGGTGGCTTTGAACAAGCAGCAAATTCAGTGGACAAGAATTGAAAAAAATCCGCAGAAACACTAGATCACTGTCGATTGTCGAAACTCTTATGCAAATACGGATTCCTCCAAACCTAAAGTACTTACTGCAATGAAAAATAAACAGCCAATGTAGTCTATCCCCCATGGATGGTAGTGGTTTTGAGTTTATTGCAATTCAAAAGTATTTTGGATTTTTTTAAATTCTGAAACACCGCATAAAGTTAATTGTGTCTATTATTAACCTTGAGTGTACATCTGATGCAAACATTTACTGTAGTTTCAAAAAATATCATCAAGTAATACGTAAGGTATTCATACATTATCAGTGTTGGACAAAATCGGGAATTAACCATTTAGAAAATGTTTGGCATGAACATTGTCGACATTTTTGCTAGGCGAATGCATTGATATACAACAGTTTTGGGAAACCTAAAGCAACATTTGCTTAACACGAAACGTCACAAGCATTGGTGAAAAAGTACTTGAAATTTGTAAGGAAATAAAGTGCAAAGTATTAACCAATAAAAATACTGGAGTAAAAGTAAAAAAACATAGTAAATTTAGAAGTGCTCAACTGTAAGTACTTCTAAACGTATTCAAGCAAAATAAACAAGGTTTTCAATCAAGATCATGACAATTGGTCAACTACCTTTACATCACTGCCACAAAGCACTTGGTGCTCTAATACTTCACTATCTCAAGAAGTCATGAATTAATACTTGTCGCAAGTTTTTTGTTACTCCGTTTAAGACAATTAATTAAAAAGAACAACAACGACAGCTAAACTTCAAGATTTGAAAATTATGCTATGCAGAATTTATATGGAATCGGAATCGTTTAATAGAGTCTTTGCTCAAATACTCATTCAATGTCATTGTTTACATCACATGCTAAAAAGTACTAATCTACTGTATCTACAAGATGGGCCAAAAGTCACAAACCATAGCCAATTCAGTATCTTTGGTAATAAACTTTTTTGGTTTAGTTAATCAAAATTATTGTAAATTAATAAGTATTGTGTAATATACAAAGCTTTACATGCTAGCTATTAGCATGAAAGAACGCAAATCTTTCTGAAAATTTAGTGATATATCTTTTCTGATCTACTGCTATTTCCATGTTGTCTTATTGATGGTATGTTTTAATTGCCAAATATTTCCCAGTATCTTCAAATGGTTTTATTTTTGAATCCAGTTAAGTGATAAAATTTTAAACAAATTTATCCTCATTGTGGTGAATGGTTACGACACGCGAGATAGCTGTCAGTTAAGAGTTACTATGCTCTTTATCAAAACTTGAAAAATGCCTAGATTGGCTATGAGCTGTAGTTATAAAAAAGAAGCTTTCACTTAACATTGGCTGTTTGCATTCATCGTAACTACTCAGTTTTCATCTCTCAGTGCTTACTTGTTGATTTTTGTGCTGTGTGTGCATTAAGTGATATGAACTATGAAGTGCTAAATGTTTTGTGTTTTCCAGATTGTTTGTTGAACAAGCAATAATTTAGCTTTGTTTGTTGAACAAGCAATAATTTAGCTTTACTATGACAGATTTAGAAGTTTTAAAAATTTTGAAGTTTTAAAAACAGAGTAAATTTAGAAGTTTTAAAATTCTGGACTTGCTCCACCTTTGGCTGGATGGGCCCGAGTTTCTCCGGCAGGGCTAAGAGGACGTCAAACCTGTTTCCTCTCTATCTACCGTGCGGGCGATCTCGGTGCCTGGTCAGCTGATGGGTGAGGATAATTCGGACAATCCTCTCGAAAAACTGACCAAGACATCGCCTAACTTATAGGCGTTAAAAAAGCGTTTCGCATACTTGCTTGCTTTGAAAGAGTTTATTGCTGCTAAGTCTAAAAAGATAAAGTTTGAAAAACCTAAACTTGATGCTGCTTACTTAAACTTTGCGTTGATGAATGCGGTCAGATTTGTTCAATATCAAGGTTTCGGGGCCGCTATAAGTTTGTTGCAAAAAGGCACTCCTGATGATTACGATCAAATTTTAAAAAGTTAAGCCGAGACGTTGTGAACCCTAACCAAATGCGTAAACTCAATGAATTGAAATCCTTAAGAAATCTTTGTCCTTGTGTAGATTCCGACTTAATGTTGCGCGTTGAAGGACGTCTTGAAAACGCTGAACTCCCTGTGGATACTTGGTACCTGTTCATAATTCCTAGTCGGCATGCCTTGACTCGTCTTGTTGTGCTAAATGAGCATTTTTTGGCCGGGCATGCGGGACCTTTGTATACGTTAATGCAAACTCGCCAATAATTTTGGATTATTTTGGAAATGGAAGTGTTAAACATTATATTGCTGATTGTGGTGAGTGTGCATTGCAAAGGGCAAAACCTGTGAGACAAATTTTAGGTGACTTGCCTTCCTTTTGTGTCACTAGGGCAAATAAACCCTTCGAAATCTGTGGCACTGACTTTTTGGGACCTATAATGTATCGCTCGGGTCGGAGCGACTGCAAAGCATGGGGGTTGCTATTTACATGTCTTAGCACTCGCTGCCTTCATGTAGAAATCGTTACGTTTCACAAACCTTCGCGGAAGTGTTGAAGCGATTTATTCAGATAATGGTAGCACCTTTTGTGCTGCGGCTGACACGCTTCCAAGTTTACTCGGATCGTGTGAATTTACTAATTCACTTCGTAAAAAAGGTACAAACTGGGTACGAATCCCTCCTTACGTGCCAAGTCAAGGCGGAAGTGGGGAAATAATGGTGAAACTTTTCAAAACTGCGTTACGCCAAGTTGTGGGTCACGCTCTACTCTTGCCCACTCTAATTGAATTGCAAACGTTCACCTTAGATGCGGTCCGCATCGTAAATGCTCGTCCTCTCACTACGTTGAGTGATCAGCCTAACGATCTTTTGCCTATAACCCCTTCGTGTTTTTTGGGCCAGGGTCTCGCTCCATACACCCCGTTAGGTAAATTTCATGACAAAGGTGATCTAAGACGGGATTATACTTACAATGCCACGTTGGCTCATAAATTTTGGCTAAGTTGGGCTAAGGGGTACCTTACAAATTTACAGGGCTGTAAAAAATGGAGAACCTGCAAGGAGAACCTTTACCCAGGCCAGTTAGTACTTGTTGGGGACTCGGAAGACTTTACTAAAAGAGGAACTTATTGTCGGGGGCGCATTCATTTAGTGCACCCACAGATCCGTAATGGTAGGGAACTTGTACGTCGCGCCACTGTTACGGTACTGGCAAAGGGCTCTGTTGGAGGACCCGACTAGATGGAGTACATTTTAAGAGATGTCTCTAAAATTGCTCCTGTGTAGTGTTTTATTCGTGAATTTTAAACTAAGATTAACTGTTTTTTAATTGCTACTGTTTGTGTCGTTAATTATTGTTTTTATTTATGAAATATAAATGAACTCTTCGTGCAAATTGGGCAACTCTCTATCAACATTTGAAATATTATATGAAATTAAAGTTCTATTTATTATGACGTTTCGCTTTCTATTAAAGTTGATGCCTTCGAGATGGCTAAGCACTTATTTATATTGAAATATTTTAAATCCCTTGAGCACTAAAAATGCTATTAATCTTGTTGGGGTGTGATCACTGACCACTATGATGCTTTCACCTTCATTAAGTTATTTATTTTTTGAATTTCAACTCTGTGTTTCATTTCAAAGGGGCCGCAATATTTTAGCATCACCTATTGCGAAACGTGCCGCTTTGCCGTTTCACCTTATTTACATATTAGTTTCGCACTGTTTTGGTTTTTGTAATTGTTGCAAAGTTATTTTGGCCAATCACCTTTTTTGTTAATTTTGCGCACTCCATTTTCTAAATTACGTCACACTCACATGGCACTTTGGCCTGTCTCTCGAGTGGCGGTAGCTTTTAGTTTCGGATTTTAGTGGTGAAGCAAACAGCTCACATTTTTATTTTTGAATCTTGGAATTTTTGGAAGACGTTTATTTACCCGCAAAAATCTAGATAATATTTTGTTGCCTGTTTGTCTCTGTTTTCAATAAAATCTGATTAAATACAGTTCGCTGTATATTAGAGTTACTGAGTGCAGCCACGTCTGAAAAGTCTACGCTGGGCCAGTTAGCCGGATTCAAGCTGCGCAGCGAATACCCGTGTGGCTCCCCCGGGAAATGATCCAACTTCCGAGTTGGAACATCCCCCCCAGACCCCCATAGTCTCCGGCGGCGTTTCAATTACAGAACACTCCCTTAATCAAACTCGTCTCCCAAATTAGACATTTTCGCATTTTAACTATTGGCTTAAGCCTTCTCCTTGAACGAGTTCCTAGTTACGTGCCAACGCCAGGCCACTGCTTCTAATCTTTCATTCTAGGATATCTTTGCCCCCACGGCAAATTCCTCTTTCGAAGTTTCTGATGACGTCATTGCATGTGATTTGAGGTTTGGCCATCCCCACCCGAATCAAAAATCCTGGTTACGTCTATGTCTGGGGGGTTGCGGGTCAGGTTAAAGTAGACGTGGTTGAATGATATTTCACTTTTATCGTTCAGTATTTTTTGGAAAGCTTCTGCTGCGCTGAATGTAGCATGACTTTTTATTCCATGTGTCAGTGAAGTGCATGAAACCGTACTGATGTTACCGGTTACCTGGTACTGTATGCACAATAAAAAGACTGCTTAGTTTAGTTAGTGTGCCTTTAGTAGATAGAACTGCAAGAACCTGAAAAGGTAATGTCAAAATTTTTGTAATGTATACCAACATTAAAAGATGGCAATAATTATTCAAGCAGTAGAAGCAGGAGGGAGGTCTGTGGGGAGAAACTTTCCAGCTATTGAATTTGCTGGTAAGAAATCTCCCGATTTGGCATTTTCAAACGTTGACAGGTATGAATCAGTAGCTCAGTTGAATGACGCGTATCAGTTCAGTAAACTAAAAAAGGCAAAATACTAATTCAAACGAAGTGATAATTACTACCGGTAAACAGTAGTTACTAGTTAGGTTTTTAATAGGCTCCTGCTAAACCAAAGGCTACTGGCTAGATAGATTATGGATTCATAAATAGATTGAAATAATCAAAAATTCTTGAATAGGTTGAATTAATCAAAATAGATTGAATTAATGAATTGAATTAACCGCAACGTAACAGGTCAATTTTTAAACAATAAACCCGGTTTTGTACTGGTAGATTATTTGTTCATTATTGTTGTTTCATTTACTTTTGTTCTTCATTTTTGAGGAGGTCAGTGGTTTGTTGGTCAATCTGATGTTTGATGCAATAAATTTTTAACAATTTAAATTTTCAGCATAGCTACAGTAGTTAACCAATTGAACCATTGCAGCTAGCATTAACATATTGCAGTTTCATTCACAAGTTTGATGTACTGTAGATATTTTCTATTCTTTTTGTTTTTGTCCGCTTATAACAGGGAAACAAGGTAGATTTGAAATGATTAAAAAACCTAACCGCTGCTGTTGCATTCTAGAAGGTATAGGAGCAAATTACAATTCTTCTGTGTCTTTTTATTCTGTGCCATCTGGAAAAAAATCCGTGGTTATGACACTGCAAAATGGAGGGAGGATACTATTGAGCTCTTGTAGGCCTATTCAATGCATTCTCCTTATACCAAAAGTTTTTAAAAATCAATTGAAAGTCGCAAAGTCTTGATATGCCTCAAGCACTTCAAAGAAAATGACACTGTAAAAAGTGAGCGTATGTTTGCTATATTTTTAAATTTTTAGTCAGTTATACCACTGACATAAGACTAGATGATACGCAATTCTTTTTCCCACTCTTTTTCCTCTTTGTTTTATTATTGGAACGACCGACGCTCGCGTCGCGTGTTCCTCTATTTTTACTCGGCCATTTTCCAACTAACGAGTGCGAAATTTTAGACTTTTGCTTGTAACTCGATAACGGTTTGGTCTAGCTACATGAAATTTTGACAGTAGTTTGAGATTAATGAGTTATATGTTTGCACCAAATTTCGAGGCAATAGGTCACCTAACTTTGGTTTTAGAACCCAAAAACAGCCCCGAAAGTTTGGCGTAAAAAGTGGTCTCAGTCAAAAACGGCGTAAGTACGGCAAAAAACATTTCATATGGTTGTATGTCTTAAGATACTCTTTCATCCCAACCAACCCACTTTTGGCCGCGATGAGGTTTATTTCTTTTTTTTTCTTTCTAATTTTTTTTACGCTCTTCTTCTCCTAAACCACAAAACATGGAAATCTAATTTTTGTGTAAAGTTGTTGAGCTGCAAACGCAATTTTTTCTTCCGAAATTTTTTAGGGCAACTCCACCGGGAACCCCCCCAAAATGGGACCCCAAAAAATTCATTTTTTGAACGGCTCAAGCCAGAGTGCTACTTTTTTTTGCTATCAGTAGATATTTAACAGACAAATATTTTGACATACTTTGGGGGCGCCATCCCCCCGGGGACTCCCCAAATAGACCCCCCAAAAATCAATTTTTTGAATGGCTTAACTTAGACTGCCAGTGTTTTATGATATCAGCAGATATTTAACAGACAAATATTTTGACATAGTTTGGGGGTGCCACTTCCCCGCGGACCTGCCCAAATGGACCCTGCCAAAATTAAATTTTTTGAATGGCTTAACTTAGAGTTTCAGTGTTTTATGATATCTGCGCATATTTAACAGACAAATATTTTGACATAGTTTGGGGGTGCCATCTTTTCCGGGAACCCCCCCAAATGGACCTCCAAAAATTCATTTTTTGAATGGCTCAACATAGGGTGCCAGTGTTTTATGATATCAGCACATACTTAATAGACAAATATTTAACATAGTTTGGGGGTACCATCCCCCCTGGGGACCCCCCAAAAAATCAATTTTTTGAATGGCCCAACGTAGGGTGCCATTCTGTTTTGATATCAGCAGATAGTTAACAGACAAATATTTTGACATGGTTTGGGGGTGCTATCCTCCCGAGGACCTGCCCAAATGACCCCCAAAAATCAATTTTTTGATCGGCTCAACTTAGGGGGTGCCAGTCTGTTATGATATCAGGAGATATTTAACTGACAATTATTTGACTCTACTTTTCTGGAAGTTCCATAATCAGATATTTTTGAATAATTGGTGATTTTACGGTAGACAAAAAGTACTTTTGAGTGTTGCAGCATTTGCTACACGTCGGTCGTTCACTGGGTTTGTGGCAAACTCCCATCTAGTTATGCGGATTTTTGCTCTGTTTTTGCCCGCGCTGATCTGTTGACAGTGACTGTATTGTACAACCTTTGCCTTGCTCAACTAACAATAGGTGGCAATTATAACAAATATCGTTGTCTCTGGAAGTTGTGGCTTTGCGTAATGTATGTAAAGTTTTGTCAACTACTTAATTACCCCCAAAATCCAATTTTCGAGTAAGTTTTCTGTTTTGCGTGAAATACATAAATATGAACGTGCTGTCACAAATTAATGTCACGACATCACTGAAATGTAAATATGAAAAGTGTTGTTTTTTGTTTATTGTTGTGTTTTTCATTTCTTCTGCTTTTCTGAGCCAAATATGTTCAATGTTTCACACTGAATTAATTGAACTACTCTAAATATGTAAGTGCCAGTTTCAGGCGCGTAGCCAGAAATTCGCAATGGGGGGGGCTGTTTGGGGGGTCTGGGGGCGGAGCCCCCAGCGCTCGAAAATTTGCATTTTTTTGCAAAAATAACTTCATTTAGAGTTTTTTTGATTAAAAATAATGATTTTAAAACGTGGCTTAGAAATTGGCAGTGCAAACAAGA